>VWZD01013288.1:47162-77023 GCA_013396695.1 Sakesphorus luctuosus | reverse complement strand
GAGGTGAGGAACAGACCCCCAGCACCTGGAAGGAGGAGAAGCTTTTCCTATCTGCTGCCTTCACTTCATTTTCTGGTGGCTGGGGTGATGGGAAGCTCCCATTTGCTGAGCTGGTGAGTGCACCTTAGAGAGCACTCCTTCTAGCTTGGTTCTTCCTGTTTTCCTCCTTGAACTTCTCTGCATACCCCTGGGCTTCGGAGGGAGGGGAGCCTTTTGGATTTGCTGCGGACTTCCTGAAGACCAATTCCAGCTGCAAGGGTTTGCTGAGAACCACCACCCCACTCGCCCCCAGCTCCTCCTTTTTTGGACAAAGGGACAGGAGAGAGGCAGAGCCTACTCTGTCCCCCTAGAATAGGTTCCATCCTGCCCCCATGTGACTGCTATTGCCACATGAGTAATTTGGAGGAGTCAATACCTCACGCTCACCCTTTCGTCTTTGTTTTACTGGATGGGAGTGACTTCATGTCCAGCTAAGGTGTGGCAGCAACCCCTGTTGTCTGTAAATATAATTGCACCCAAGGAGCAAAGACAAAAATTCAGTTTCATTTAAGGGGTTTGTTCTTTTCTTCAGGGGGGTGGTACAGTGTGGTTGTTTGCTCTGTCCTAGTTTTGGTTATATAGAGATATGTATTTGTAGATAAGAGCTGTTTTGGTTATATATAGATATATATTTGCAGTTAAGAACTGATGNTGTGACTGCTATTGCCACATGAGTAATTTGGAGGAGTCAATACCTCACGCTCACCCTTTCGTCTTTGTTTTACTGGATGGGAGTGACTTCATGTCCAGCTAAGGTGTGGCAGCAACCCCTGTTGTCTGTAAATATAATTGCACCCAAGGAGCAAAGACAAAAATTCAGTTTCATTTAAGGGGTTTGTTCTTTTCTTCAGGGGGGTGGTACAGTGTGGTTGTTTGCTCTGTCCTAGTTTTGGTTATATAGAGATATGTATTTGTAGATAAGAGCTGTTTTGGTTATATATAGATATATATTTGCAGTTAAGAACTGATGTCCTCTGTTTCTATACATTTTTCTGATTAAAACTCCTGAATTTCAAAGCTGTGGTGTTTTCCTGGGGGATGCTCCTCTTTCCTGGTCAATATAAATATCTTAGTTTTCTTCTAAACTAAGACAACAGGTGAACTGTGCATTTACCTATGCCATTGTTTCTCAGTAGCAGTAACTTGGTTTACGTGGCTTGTCTTTGTGGAAGCTTTGTTCCCTCTACTCCACCAAGCACAAATTCTCTTCTGCATGTACTGGGAGAAAACTTTCAGTCACACAGTTACAATAACCATGATTATTTTGGTAGTAAGCCATAAGTATAAAATCAGAGGATTTTACCTCCCCTGTCCACACCTTTCAGCTAGCTAACATGGGTAGGCAGATAGTTAGTATTTGTGTATTTCTTAAAATACTTTTAATTGTTTTATTTTTATTATGCTATGCAAATACCACAGCTTATGATTGGTGCTGACACTGAGATTTGTCCCAAGTATACAGAGACAATTTTTTTCTTAAAATTCAAAATGATAAAAGGAGTCAGGAAAGGTATCTGAAGGCAGCATTAAAATTATCTGGCTGAAGTGAGTGAGTCAGACTTCAATGCATTTGCATGTTTGCAATACCATGAACTGCAGTTTTTACATTAAGACTCTCCATTTAGAATGACTTGAGTTGTGAAGTCCACAACCCCCAGGTACAAAATACCCACACTTAAACAATTTTTAACACTTTGTTTTGCATAGGCAATGTCACCAGGTGGTATTAATTGGAATAACTTCAGTGAAACCAATAAAAAAAGGCTGCTTAGTGCAAGTATGTTTAGATATGTGTTTCTGTGTCTAGATATCCTTAACTTCTTTGTACCTTAAATATATGTATATCTTTGTCTTTTATCAGTGTTTAGGTAAGCACCTTAGATGTTGCTCCAGAGCTCTAATAAAATGTACCACAGACACATTTAGTTATAATCTGCAGTATTTTCCAAAACACTGCAAATGGAAACCTTAGTCCAAACCTCCCCAAAGGTCAAGCTGCATACTGAATGAATTCTATTTTAAAGGTGCATGTTCCACAAAACATAAAGGTTTTCTCTGTGCTATTCTCTAAGCATTGCTAGGTCTTACGGATCCTTACTGTTGTGGTTTAACCCCAGTCATCAACCAAGCCCCATGTAGCCACTCACTCACTGCCCCACCAGTGAGATCATGAAGAGAACTGTAAGGGTAAAAGCTGGAAAACTCATGGGTTGAGACAAGGATAATTTAACAAGTAAAGCAAAAGCTGTGCATGCAAGCAAAGCAAAACAAGGAAATCATTCACCGTTTCCCATGGGCAGATGGGTGTTCAGCCATTGCCAGGAAAGCAGGGTTCCAGCACTATTCAGCTATTATCTGGGAAGACAAACACCATCATTTCTGATACCACCCACTTTCTCCTTCTTTCCCTCACTTTACGTACTGAGCATGATGTTATATGGTCTAGAATATCCCTTTGGTCAATTGGCATCGCCTGTCCTAGCTGTATCTCCTTCCAACCTCCCATGCACCCCCAACTTCTTTGCCACCGTGGCAGTACTGGCAGAAAAGGCCTTGGCTCTACGTAAACATTGCTCAGCAATAACAAAAACATTTTTCCACTATCAACCCTGTGTTCAGCACAAATCTAAAACACAGACCCACACTGGCCACGATGAAGAAAATTAACTCACAGTTCATGCCAGATGACTTTGCAACTTAAGATTTCAAAACTCTCCTCCAGGCTACACATGTATCTGTTTCTGTCATTCTGCGATAAGTAATCTAATTTTAATTTAGTCTTACTTTGTGCTCCAAGAAAATATGGTTCATATCCTCCATTCCCTCCTGTACCTCCTAATATTTTCAATATTTTGCTACCTGGGAAACTGTTAATATCTACAGGATAAGAATTAGAGCTAAAGTAAAATAGTAACATATTTTGAAGGAATAGTAGCAGTACTGCCTTACACTAAGTAAAATAAATTCATAATGCTTATGAGGTCTCCAAACATGTAGAGCTCATAAATTTCAAAAACTGAGGACTGATTATCGTATTTTGAATATTTTACTAGAGCTGTGGTTACATCTAAAATTCATAGACTGTTTACCAGCAAAGATGATGGGAGAACGTAGAAATTTTTTGGTAACTCTTGGCTGGCATCTGAAATGTGAGCTCTCTAAACAAGCCTTTTCTTACAGATGGCCTGAATCTTGTGCCCTTCTCACTTTTTAATACTTTATTAATTCCCCTCTGCAATAACATATCTGTATATGCTCATGGTTGTAGTGGTTTTAGCTAGGCCTCAAATTAGCAGGCTCAGAGAATCTATGTGGATTGGGAGACAGCTCTCACCTGACTGGGTAACCAAGGAAATATTTCATACCAGATGACGCAAACCTGAGATATGATACAGCAGTAGGAGGTGTTTCTTCTCAGTTCCATCATGGCTGAAGTAAAAGGAGGACATGTTGCAGCTCTTCTACTGTGCTAGGCCCTGCTCCGAGCGGCTGCCACTACTTGCATTTTGTCTGAGTTTCAGGGAAGCAGAAACATTTGGTTGTTATACTTTGTTACTTGCTGGGTGTCTTTTAGGGTGCTTATGAATCTAGAGTAACAGACTTTGTATTAACTCGGGAGTGGGAGGTTATTTCTTGTTATACATAACTTGTGTAAGTGTGTGTTATAATGTAGTTTTCTCTTAATTTTCTCTTTTCTGTATAAATACTTGGTAGCAAAGTCTTTGTGTGCTGCCTGACCTCCCTTGGAAGAAGTGTTTGTTTAATCCTGTCTCTGTCAGTTTCCTCCTCTTCTCCTGATCCACTAAATGGACAGGGCTGTGGTTCTGCTCTTCCCAGCCTTCTATGCAGACAGCAGTGCTCCCTTTGTTCGGTAATGCAGTTAAAGTAAAAAAATATTTTCCCAGACTGAAGTTTAACTAAATTAGGCATTGTCATTAGAATATCAGTATAAGAGAAATACACAATTTTATTTTATATATCTATAATTACATAATTATAGAGCAGAATTGAGGTGTTCAACACCGAAAATAAAGTTGGGGTGCACTATAGAACACAGGATTTGGTTACTATTTTTGTGCAGAAGGAATTAATGGATAAAGTTGAGCAGAAGTTATTTTTACCTGTTTGTGCCAATTAAATTTAATTTTTTCTTAGAGTGGTCACAATCTCAGAAGGAATTAAGTGCAAGTCAGATACCCTGAAAAAGAGCTTAAAATGTCACTGAACTGCACTACAGGTTTGTGTAATTGTTTTGGAAGTTATGTATAGGAGGAAGTGGAAAATGGAACTAAACCTGCATGCATGACAAAACCAGGTGCTACTGTTAGATATGAACCACTTGTTCAGAAACCTCTCTGATGCTCTGTAGTCATCTTGCCTGTTTTACGGGACAGTTATGCATGGTCTGTTTTTGGTCCAACTTCCAGTGTTGGGAGCAGCTGGAGGAGCTGATGGATGCTAGCTGGACCTAACCCATATGGAGATGTATTGCCTTCCTGGGGCCCAAGTAAGAGACATCACAAGAAACTTTTCCAGACTGGTATGGCCCACTGATACCTACTACTGGTTTTCCGAGTGGGCACAAGTGACATCCTAATAAGAAGGCTGTGGATGATGAAGAGTGACCTCAGGTCCTTGGGACAATTGGTCAAGGGATCTGGAGCACAATTGGTGTTGTCTTCTGTCCCACCAGTTGTAGGGAATGATGGGGCAACAAACAAGAAAATCACATAGATTCAAGAATGGCATTACCAAAAGAATTTGGGGGTTATTTGTCATGGGTCAGTTTCTATGACACTAAGTCAGCTGACAATAAATGGGATCCTCCTGTCTCAAAGGGGCAAAGGATCTTAGCTTACGAGCTAGTAGAGCTCATTGACAGAGTTTTAAATGACATTTGAAGAGGGATAGGGACAGAGTCAGATTTGACAGAGGTAAGATGTGGGAAGGGGAAACTTACAGAGACCACCCAAGCAGCAAAAGGAGGCTTAAGAGGGTATACCTCCAGTGAGTACAAGCATGCAAAGACATAACCATGTGATAGGACTATGGGGACATCCCTTTGCACACCCACTGGGACATCAACACAGTCAAATACTTCTATAAAATGCCTGTACACCAATGCACACAATATGGGGATCAAAGAGATGGAACAAGAGATGTGTGTGCAGCCACAGAGCTTTGACCTTATTGCAATTACAGAGATGTGCTGGGATAGCTCACATGACTGGAACAGTGTCAGGAAGGGCTACATACTCTTTAGGAGAGGCAGACTGGAAGGGGCAGTGGCAGAGTTGCCTTCTGTGTGAGGCAGCACTTGGAATGTATTGAGCTTTGCCTTGGGGTGGGTTATGAGCAAGTCAAGAGCTTGCAGGTTAGGATAAAAGGGCTGGATAGTAAGGGTGACACTGTTGAGGGTGTTTGCTATGGGCAATCTGACCAGGAAGAGGACATAGATGAAACCTCCTATGGGCAGCTTGAAGCAGCCTCAAGGTCACAGGCAGTGGTTCTTGTGAGGAACTTTAATTTCCCTGACATCAGCTGGAGAAGCAGCACAATGAAGCATAAAGAGTCCAGAAGGTTCCTGGAATGCAATGATGACAATTTCCTGACACAGGGAGTGGAGAATCTCACAAGGAATGCTGTGATGCTTGACCTTATATACTAACAAACATGGAAGGCCATGTTGGAGATGTGAAGGTTGGGGCAGCCTTGGCTGTAGTGCCCATGAGATTATGAAGTTCAGCAGCAGGCGAGGAGGAAACGGAGCAGCAATAAGATTGTAACCATGAATCTCAGGAGAGCTGATTTTGGGCTCTTTAGGCATCTGGTTAGAAGAACCCCATGGGAACAGGTCCTGCAGAGAAGAGGGGTCCAAAATAGCTGGTTGATATTGAAGGTTAATTTCCTCCACGCTGAAGAATGATGCATTTTGATAAGCAATACATGGGGTCAAGGGGACAACAGACCTCCATGGATGAATGAGGAACTCCTGTCATTATCCAAACTATAAGCAGGAAATAAACAAGAAATGGAAGCAGGGTCAGACCATTTGGAGTGAACACAGAGCAGTTGTCAGAATAAGTAGAAATGAGGAAGGCCAAGGCCCGTCTGGCATTAAAGTTGTCCAAGAATATCAAGGGAAAAAAGAAGGGTTTTTTCAAATACATCCATAACAAAAAGGAAAATAAGGATAATGTGGGCTTTTACTAAATGGAGAGGGCAACCTGATAACAGAGGAAGCAGAGGAGTTACTGAACATCTTTGCATTGGTCTTCACTGACAAGAGCAGCCCTCAGAAGTCTCCAACTCAGGAAGCTAGGGGGAGGAAGGAAGGCAGGTAGACAGAAAAGGAAGGCAAGTAGGCAGACAGGAAGGAAGTAAGCAAGGAAGGAAGGAAGGAAGGAACGAATGAATGAACGAACGAATGAACGAACAAACCAAGGAAGGAATGAATGAAGGAAGAAGACTTTCCCTTGGCCAAGGAGGACTGGGTTAGAGAACAGGTAGGCGGTCTCGATATCCATAAGTCCATGGGCTTTGACAGGATGCATCCTCAGGTATTGAGAGAGCTAGAGGACACCACAGCTGGGCTGCTCAGTGGAGGGTGACAAAGATGATTAAGGGACTGGAGCATCTCTCTTAAGAGGAAAGTCAGAGAGAGCTGGGCGTGTTAAGTTTGGAGAAGAGACAACTGAGAGGGAGATTCATCAGTGTCTGTAAGTAGAAAAAGAATATGTCAAGAGGATAGAGCCAGGCTCTTTTTGGTGGTGCCAAGCAATAGAACATGACACAATGGGAAGAAATTGATGCACAGAAAGTTGGTCCTGAACATGAGGAAGAACTTATTTACTGTGGAAGTGACTGCACAGTGGAACAGGTTGCCCAGAGAGGTTGTGGAGTCTTCCTCACTGTAGGTATTCAAGAACCACCTGGATGTGATCCTTTGCAATGTGCTCTAGGATGACTCTGCTTGAACAGGGACGCCAGACAAGATGACCCACTGTGGTCCTTTCTAACATTAACCATTCTATGATCCTGTAACCTTGCACTCATGATGCCACAAGATAATACTTCTCAGTGAACAAATAGGTGGAGAGAGAGAATTTAGCTGTATTCAACATCCTCGTTTTGAAGAATGGATAATGGCATGAATACCTAAACATTGCCAGAAGTACAAAGGCTACTATCAAGAAGTGTTTCAAAAGTTAAAATGAAAGAATGGGACAAAGGGTGTTTTTCTTTGGAACAGTTGAGAAAGGTGTCCAGGGGAGTTATACCATGAAGCATGCAAACAAAGAACAAGGAGGACTGTGCTAAGCAATAATGGATGAAAATCATCACTGCCACAGCCAGCTACTCCAGCAGTATGGATTACTGTGATCATTGCCAAAAATGTCAGCTGTGCACAGGAACAGTTCATGTATGTACGCTGCAGAGGCCTTTTGGAGGGATAGCTTCTTCTTGACTAGCAGAGGAGAATTCACCAGCATGACTGATCTCCAGGGCAAAGCACAGTCTGTTTGGCAGCTTATAAGAACAAGAGCTGAATTAAGGACACAGCTTCAAACTACATTTTAGAGGGGTAGCAGCTAATAGAAAGGCAAAATTGTTTTCTTAGTCAAGGGAAAGGCAGTGCTGTGGCTCCTGACTGTGAAAACGCTGAGCAAAATTGCTGAATTCTCCTGTTCTCATGGAGAAACAAAATGCAACACACCCCGAAAGAAATCAGGTTATCTGGAATAATGGGAGAGATAACTAACCCATTCAGTTTTGATTTGTATGATATCAGCCTTTCAACCACCTGTGCCTGCAAGGACTGCCTACTCCAGTACCTTACATCTACAGAAAGCAATCCAGTTGGAGAAAATTTGCAGTTGGCAATAGGTCAAAAATATCAGTAAATTACGTATTTATGGTCTAGAAATATGAACAAGGAGCAAATTTGTTGAAACTTTACCACTACAAATTCTAAAAAGGACTTCACCCAACACTGCAGATTACTAAGGAAAGTGAAGTGTTTCAGGAGGAAGTGTTGAAAGATAAGTGGTATGCTTCAGCAAGGATTGAAGATGTTCATACCACAGAAGGAAGCAATATAGACCCTGGGCATGGTATTCAGGAAATAGAAGGCAACTGAACTTATTATACAAAAACCCAAACCTTTTCTTTGCAAGAAAAAAAAAAGGCCTTTCCTGGGGCATGGATAGGATCTTCTCAAGGGATCCATGTTATCTCAGTTGGAAAGAGGTTTTGTGCAGACAGCTGTGGTCTGGGTTCACTAGGATAACAAAGTTCCATAATGAATTTTCTAAGCAGAGTTTCTCTGGGCTGATCCCACTAAAAATGTCTTTTCCGGCTACTGTAGTAATGTCTGTCTCTTTCCCACACTGGAAGCAGTAGTTTGGTTAGTTGTGCCTCTCTTGCTTTTGGGAGAAATACTGCTTTGGGGCAACTTGATTTTCACTTTTTTTTCTGACTGCACATCTGTCCCACAGATGTTTTAAGCTGCATTCAGTAGAGAAGAAACAGAGTGACTGAAACAGGCAATGGTGTGTTCAGTTCTATGTTCACTGTTTTCACCAGCTCACTAGTGCCATGCCTGTTGGTGTGAACTGCCCCCAGACTGGTGAAAGGGCTCATGTGGCACTTCCAAATGCCATCACACAGTTTCAAGCATACTGCTTTNAAAAAAAAAAAGAAAAGTAAAAAATGTGCCTGTGGGATCATCCCTGTGTAGCTGGATTTGATTTTCTATGATATGTAAATAGTGGGTTAACAGTGAGGTTTTTCTTTTTTTCGTAATAAAATTACTAGGTTGTATGGTATTACTTGAAAACTGACTCCAACAGTGTTTCAGAAGGTGAAGTGTTTTAACAAGCGTTCACTAATTTTACAGGCCATTTATTTAAATCAATAATGTATGTTTTTTAAAAAAAGCAGCATGCTAAAAAGGGTGGAAGTCTTCATATAACCCAAAAGCTCCTCAGCCCAACCGTGAAGCATTTCCTTAAGAGAAAAGAAATCCATCCTGTCTCCTCACTTGGAGAGCAAGCTGTTATCGACCTGTCTGGTGTGACCCTTCTGGCTCATGCTTTATTATTTTTTTCTTGCCCACTGACCCTAGGGAATTTGTATACAAACCATGCAAGATCTTGAAGCAGCAGTCTACTTTATAGTATTAAAGAGGGTAGCTGTAGTGAGTGTTTTCTCATGTCTATGACATCCTAAGCATGTGTGGGTAACTACGTGTTTACTATGGAATTGTTAACACCCTGCCACTGCTTAAATAAAGAGTATTTATACGTAACCAGTGCAACTCTCTGGTGTCCCTTTCCTTTTTCACCATATACAATTGCATTCTTTCCTATATATCTATGCAAAAAAAGGTTGCCCAGAGGGCTTTCTGCATTACAAACCAAAAAAAAAACAACCACTAGCAAGATTCTCATGATATTGAATTGCACCTGATTAGGGTTATAGCTGGTCATGTTGGCAGCAAATACTTCAACCTTCACACTTTTATTTATTACTTTATGCTGTCAGCTACTTTTCATGTCAGTGACACAGTATATGCTTTGCCCTCAGCATCTGTAGCAATAGTACTTACAAGATTGAGTTTGTTAAATCTTTTTTCCCCAATTGTTTTTTATTGTTCAGAAGCAATTTTTTTTCTGTGATAACCTCGTATCTCCCTGCATAAAGACTTCTCTATATGAGAAAGAACCAGTGTACAAACTCAGATCCGTGAGGAACAACTACTGATGATTCTTTAAAAAATATATTTCATGACCTACTTTGTGTTGTCAGTTTATTTTTATTCGAAAAAACTTCCAGATAGACCCTGCTGTGACACTTCTCTAATGTGAAGGCACTTACATACTTTCAGCCTTGCAGCCTCAGTCACCACAGAGTGTATTGGATGGCTTTTCAGAGGCTGTTTCGGGTTTTGTAACCATTCTGGCAAAAAAGAGGGGCTGGAGTCTGTGGTTCATGGGCTTTTCAGTCTCAATCTTCATCAGTGGTCACTGAAGGAAAGATAAGATTGAGCACTGTATTTGCTTCTCAGAGGGACAAGGGGAGAATAAAATGTATTGTTGTGTTGATGTCTTCACATATGAAGTTAAGAATGGGAACATTTATTGTACCTCAGTGAAAAAGCAGGCAAGAATAGAAAGAAGTATTTCAGTCAGAGGAGATGCTGATATGTGAATTTTACCCTTATAAATCTGGATAAATAGCATATTGGGTTGCACATTATTGAAATGCCTTAGCAAAAAATTATATAAACAAATTATTAAAATGACTATGTATATGACCAGTTTTTAGATTTGACTTTGACTGGAGGGAAGATGCTGGGTGAAGACAATGAAAAATGGTGAAGGTGAAACTACGATTAACCAATACATTTTCAGTGTGAGAAATGTGTAAGATCATTAGGGGAAAGAGGTCTAATTTTTCTCTCCCACTCAATTTTGTGCAAACTAAAGTACTTGACAGGTTTTTTGGTTTAGTTTTCACAAAAATGGACAGTAGATATGGAACACTATTGATAAATATATATATAACTTTAAAAAAGAGGATGGAAGGGAATGGCTAAATTAATGATTCCCTAACTATGGTCTGCAGCTAATATGCAGAGCCATAGTTAGCATTAGCAGTTTGGAGCTTCCCATCTGTATACACTGGTGGTCTGTGAGAAAATATGACATTCAAAACAGTTTGAAAGCATCTCTGCTAAAAATTAGGTAACTGAATGAATGAAGGTAATTCACTCAATGATTAGTGGAACTTGCTGAAAGTTGACATTAAAAACTTTTGAGGACTTTTACCATCCTGAAAATCTGGAAAAGAGTAAGCTTTTGGCTCACCTTCTTCTACAAACAGAGGTGTCAGCTTATGCTGATATAGCATAACCAAATTTATTAGTGAACCAATGTTTGAGCACCAAACAGATAGCAAGGTGATCACTAGCCTTTAATTTGATGATAGCTTGCAAGGAGAGTAACTTAAAAAGTCAGAAAGTTTCAACTGCAGTCCATATGACTACAGCCAATTAGCAGAAGGAATTTCCAGCTAAAGGTTACTTGGCAAACCTCTGCCTATGGCTTCTATTGTTTTAAGATCATGCATGTAGACACAGATGTCTGGACCAGTTTAGTTTTGCTTACCTTGCCACATAACAGAGACCGCAAGTAGGTCTTCAGCACTGTATTTTTCTGTTTTTTCCAGAACTGTTTTTTTTTTTTTTGAGGAAAATTAGTAGGGAGGACAAAGCTGGAAGCTTGCTTCAAAGGTTTTGAAGGCTTTTTTACTTGACTAGTAACTAAAGGCATATGCATAAAAGAGAATAATTATTCTCTTGGGAACCTAAGCTAGCTGGCTGTTCATTTTACCTCAATGCCAGCTTCTATATCTTTTTATTTACTCAAAGTGAATGACAAAATTCCCATTGCCTTCAGTGCTGTTGCTTGGAATTCTTAGGTCTGGTCTCTGACTGGCTTTTTTGTTTGAGTATGTGTGAGGTGTTATTTACCTGCAGTTTAGGTATCTAGAAAACATATGCAGGAACATCATACAAGGGAAATTGTCAGTAAATCAGATAAAATCACTGTTTGCTTCTAGGAGACAGTGGGTTTTTTTTTTGAAAAGGGCAACAGTAAGAACCAGTTTGGTTTTCAGAACTTGATTTTGTTTTTGTTAAGAAAAAATGTTTTTGCTTTATTAACTTTTTTCTTCTTTCCCCTCATAATTCTGATTGTTACTAGGATTCCTTTGATGTATACACCTGATGCTTCAGGTACATCAGGTGGCTGACAGCTCCATTACTGAAGGCGGCAGCACCCTGTAAGGAAAAACTGAATTAGGAGGTGTTTCTTCAAGCCGTAAGTTGCTGAGGGAAGTTATAAGATGTCTTGAAGTGTTGCTGTATAGGAAAAAAGGAACATACTTTTGTTGATTTCCATGATCCTTGGACCAGCAGTGATGGCTTTATACTTCTGCAAGAGTAATAGAAGCAAGACATTAGCAAAATAGAATAAAGCAAGGCAAAGGAAGAATTAAAACATATCTCCAAGACAGGGTGCAGAATCTTAATGGCTGGAGACCTTTAAAATTGAGGTAACATATGCTCTTTCCCCAAGGGAAGTATGTCACATGTACTTTGACAGATGTGCTCTGCTATCATAATACAGAATAAGGACAGAGACTTCCAACAGCTTTGCTAATTTGGCTTTTGTTTTTAAGACAAAAAAACCCAACATGCCAGACAGCAGTATTTAAATACATAACCTGCATTACTTGGACAAAAAGTTATATAAATACAAGTTTGCTGTTTTGTTTTCTCTTTATAGAAGAAAAGCATCCTTTCCTAAAATATCCAGCAATTCTTATCCTACTGAGATGCTGCCCAGTCACAATTCAGAAGACAGACATGTGAAATTAAATCAATACTATGTGCAGAGACAATACAGTGGCTACTCCAGATCAGATCTTTCATGTTTATCCTGTGCACAGATAGATACTATGGAACATGTGATCACCTTAACATGTTTTGCTTTTAAACAAAAGAAAATACTTCTCCATATTGCTTTTTGTCAACTAACGTGCCAGGAATATCCATCACATTGTCATCATCATCATTGTTATTATTATGTTATTAAGGAATTGTCCTTCATTCCATGCACAACTATAATTTCACAAGTGAAAAACCTCATCCCTCCCTCATTTCATAGTTTATAAAGCACTTTGTGCACAGTGAAGTAGATCCCCAATTAAATGCAAGTGCTATTGAAGTTAAGAAAAATACACTATTACTGTTGATTTTAGAGGAACAAAATTCTGGGGAGATAAAAAAATCCACCAAAATAGTTTTATCTGGACAAAATAATATACAATTATTAATACTGCACCTTTTATACAATAATTCCTAATAAATATACAGAAAAGATACACATTTACATACACAGAAATGATTTTTTTTAAATAAAAAGTTACAATGATGCTTAGCAAGACTGTCTGTTGAAAGCCCATGTGTACTAAGAGCATTCACTACCAGTTATATTTTGAAGTAAGCCAGTTTGAGACAGTTTAATGACAAGAATCTGTCACTGATCTCAAAAATGGACTCCCACTTTTGCTGAAAAATCCCATGTCATGGAAGCTGTAGCATAGTAGAACTTGAATAACATTTCATTAGCATATCACAAGATACTAGCCCTGCCAGGGATTACAGGAAGAGGCAGAACCATTCTCTTTAATTTAGAGGTCTTGAAGCAAAACCTGAGATCCAGGTGGTTCTTTAAAGCTCCACAATTCTCAATCCCCTACTTTACAGGTTTCCTCTAATTTTAGGGCCCTATTCTAAGCAGTGCAGACAATGCACAGTAACTTAAAGCATGGAGCACTTAATGGGCTGAATAAACACTGCTGCTGGCCAAAAGGAAAGACCTACAGTCTGCATGCAAAATCATGCTGTGGGTGAGATGTATGAATCTCACTTTTTAGACGGTATCTTCAGGATGGACTTAAAAATGTGCTGCTTTATAATACTTGTTTTGTTGTGTGAGGCAGCTGGAGAGGAGCAAGTTTTTTAAGAGTTATTTGCACTAGTCCTCTGTGGCTGATGCTAAACAAATTATGTTTCTACTGATTAGAAACAACCACAAGAAAGCAGAATAAAGTTCTTTTCTATTACTTATCCAAAAGGCTTGGCTGTCAGCAGAGAGAAAATTTGCGTTAGCAGGTTAGAAAAACCCACTTCTGCAAGTTCCTTTCAAAAACCCCAGGTCTCAAAGCACCTGAACTCTGGGAACTGATACTCCTCTCTTTTCTAAATAAGTTCTGGTAGGATGCAGTATGCAAAGTACCTCCTGTTATCACAGACAAATTTTATCACAATTTCTATCACAGACAATTAATTTCACACAATCTTTGTGCTCATTAGGGAACAGCATTTGCAGGTGTGTACTACAATCTGTCAAGCAGATCATACTTTCTCTCCTTCACCTGGATAATAGTTAACATCATCACCTGACCTCTGTGCTGAGGGCAACCCTTTAATCCCCAATTCTCCCTCACAAGCTCAAATGGGGAACATTTTTTCAGGTGTATTCCACTTATGTTACAGACCATTGTTCAACTTCCCCAGATACCAGATCCTCAAAGATCACTAGGATGTCCCACTGAAATAATTTCTGGGCCTGGTGTGATGAAGGAGAAAGAAGTTTAGAAATTAAAAAGAAGGGTTCCAATCTTGGATGTAACAAATAAGTTTATAAAGCAGAATCATATGCTTTTGTTATCAAGGTAGTCTAAGGTAGATGAAGTATCTGCATACTGCATAGTAAATGTTCAGTTTAGCCTTTTTTTTTCCTCCAGTACACCTGTCAAGCTGAGGGGACTGAGTGCATCCTCAGTCAGTCTGCAGATGACGCCAAGTTAGGTGGGAGTGTTGGTCTGCCGGAGAGAAGGAAGACTCTGCAGAGTGGTCTTGACAGACCGGATTGGTGGGCCAAGGACAATTGCATGAGGTTCAATAAGGCAAAGTGCTGGGTCCTGCCCTTAAGCCACAATAATCCCATGTAGCCATGCTACAGGCTTGGGGAAGAGTGGCTTGAGAGCTGTTCAGCAGAAGGGGACCTTGGAAAGGCTGCTCAACAGCAGCTGAACATGAACCAGTAGCTTGCCCAGGTAGCCAAGAAGGACAATGGCATTTTGGCCTGTATCAAGAATAGTGTGGCCAGCAGGACCAGGGAAATGATTGCATTACTGTGCTTGGTGTAAGTGAGGCCGTACCTCGAATCCGGTGTTCAGTTTTGGGACACTCACTACAGGAAAGACATTGAAGTGCTGGAACATGTCCAGAAAAGGGTACAAAACTGGTTAAAGGTCTAGAAAACACATCCTATAAGGAGTAGCTGAGGGAGCTGAGGTTTTTCAGCTGTGAGAAAAAGAGGCTCAGGGGTATGTCATTGCTTTTTTCAATTACCTGAAGGAAGGATGTAGTGAAGTGGGGGCTGGTCTCTTCTTCCATATTTTAAATGAAAAGATGACAGGCAATGCCCTCAAGTTGTGCCATGGGAAGTTCAGATTAGATATTAAAAAAAATTTCACTGAAGGAGTGGTTAGGCAATGGATTAAGTTGTCCATGGAGGTGGTAGAGTCACCATTTCTGGACATGTTCAAGAGGCATCTGGATTTGGCACTTAGGGATATGGTTTAAGGGTGATTATGGTGGTGCTGAGTTGATGGTTGGACCAGGTGATCCTGAAGGTCTCTTCCAACCTTTATAATTCTGTGATTCTGTAATGTAATGCTAGGTTTGTACTCTGGTTCTCTTCCTCACCTGACTCTTGGTGTATCCTCTGGACATGTACATGGATTATGGGAAGCCTCACTTCTCCCACACCCATTGCTGGTGGCACTGGTCTCTCTGACTCTTTATGGTCTACCCTCATGACCATGTTTTGCTGCATTCTGTCTCCCAAATGTATATAATGGAAAACATGTCAAGACCCTTTACAACCATGATTTCGTAAAAGGTATTATTTTTCTTTCTTCTTTTTTTTTCTTTTAACAAAAGGGAAATAAATAAATAAAATGAAAAAGATATTTCCATTCTGTTTGTATTTTCTGTAAAAGCCCTTGCCTCAGAGAAGCAAAGCTGTGATCCCCTTGTCCCTCCACTTCCTTTTTGTCTGTCTTCAAGATTTTCCACAAGTCCCACAGCAACGTGACTTAAACTGGGTGAGCCGGCAGAGTTTGAGCTGCTTCACTTTCTCACAGTACCTTGTAGTGTCTCTGCACTCCACTGCCAAGGGGAAACAAAAAGAAGAGATGGTGATGAAACAATGGAATAAGGATTTCTTACCTGAGAACATTTTCTTGGGTGGCCAAGAGAGAACTGTTGTGTTAGGAGGTCTCACTATGAGTGTGAGCTTGACTTGCTGCAAAGACTGTGGACTACAAGTAGCCAAAAGATCAAAAGAGAATCAGGTGGGCAACCTTTGCTCTCAGAGCTTGGGGAGAGGATTTCTGAGGCTGCTTCAACACTGTATTTGTCATCTATCAGCATTTGAGAGAGACTCTAGGAATTTCCTAACAGTTGTTAAACCAAAGATGAAGTAGTAAATAAAACTGAAAACTTACTTCAACAGAGTAGCTCAGACACACTTCAGCCAACCTTTTACATTTGAAGACCCACTGTAAGGGGGTGTCACCCCAGCTGACCAGGTGTTATATTGTGTTTTTGACACATGTGCTGTAGAACACAGCCCAACATGATGATGTTAAGACACTTTTTAAACTTCTCAAGGACTTAGGCCCAGGTATCAGTTGGTCAGCTTTTGAAGTCCACAGCCTTCTGCTTTTTAGCTTCAGGCTGGAAAACTGTCCAGTATCCCTGCAAGACCTTGGGTGGGTTATTGCCTGAGGAAGTCCCACTTCCCGTGCCAAGGATGGAATCAGGAAACATCACAGGGCAGTTGTACAGCCCTTTCCAGTGATGTCTGTGCCAAACAACTCCACTGTTATCTACATGGGGGACATTTCTACATGGCAGAAAGAAGCTGGAGTGACAGTAAAGGTCTTGCTTGGTAACTCTAAGTTCCCTCATCCCTAACTTCTGTTAGCATCCCCAAAACTGATCATGAGTTTGGACTTTGCCTCTACTGAGATGGAACGTCAGAGCTGGTGTGGACATAGGCAAGCATCACTTCCAAACAGGCACATCTTCTGTTCTCCTTTGTTAATTTTTTTTTAAATATCAGTCACTTTTCTAGTCCTTTGGAAGACACAAATTGTTGCTTGTCACCTGAAAGCAAGCAGCCTTATCTGGATTCCCCATCATCAATCTACCTACCAGATTTGGACTGCAGCCATAGTTCTGGTTGCAATTTGTGTTTTTCTTTCTGTCTGTACCATCAACTGAAAGTTAATCATAGAATCGTAGGATGGTTTGGGTTGGAAGGGAAGATCATCTAGTTCCAATCCCTCTGCCATATGCAGGGACACCTCCTACTTGACAAGGGTGTGAAGAGCCCCATCCAGCATGGCCTTGAATACTTCCAGGAATGGGGCAACCACAACTTCCCTGGGCAATGTGTTCCAGTGCCTCACCACCTTCGCAGTAAAGAATTTCTTCCTAATATGTAATATAGACCTTCTTTCCTTCAATTTCCTTTCTTCCCATTTCCCCTTGTCCTGTCACTACATCCTCTTGTAAGTAGTTTTGTCCTATTTTTCCTGTAAGTTCCTTTCATCTACTGAAAGGCTGAAATTAGGACATCTTGAAGCCTTCTCTTTTCCAGGCTGAACAATCCCAATTTTCTCATCCTTTCCTCATAGGAGAGATGCTCCTGTGCATCCCTCTGAAAAACTTGGTGGCCTCTCCTCTGGACTTGCTCCAGAAGACTATATAAATTATTTCTCATGCTATTATCAAGGGGACATAATCCCAGCACTAATACCATTCCCCAAAAAACTCACAATGGGCAGCATTCCTCTCTGGGATGCTGAGTTTTGGACATTGGATTTTGCAGATGTTCAGGCTGGAAGTTCCCCACAGTGCCCAGCTGCAAGGTCCAGTGCTGCATTTCTGAGAGACAACTCTGTCTTCTTTCCTATCCCTGACTGCTCTGCCTCCCCTCCTCTCAGCAAAGTACCATTTTCACAGGGTGCGATGTTGCAGCGCTGCCAGTTTGATGGTCTCGGCCTCCAGGAGCAGTGATGCTCCATCACAGGCTTGTTGGTGTGGACATGCACGCAGTCGACGCGCCGGGACTGGAAGCCATAGTTTCCACATGTAGCCGTGCAGACGGTCCACAGGCTGACCCTCCAGTGCACACCACAGACATCAGTCCCGCAGTTCTGGGTACTCAATGGCCTGTGGGCAGGAGGGAGTGGTAGAGGAACTGTGAGAATCACATATCCCAAAGGTAATTCACTCAGAGCATTGTATGGTTCAGTTGTTCAAAGGGTGCAAGTGAGGGATATACCTACAGTGGGTTAAATGACTATTTGAACTATTTGAGGATTTGGCTGAAATTTGTCCTCTCTATGAATGGCCAAGCCAGAGGTCTGCTGAAAGGTGCAGCGAGTGGTGACCAGTGTGGCCCAGTAGGACTTTGTAACTTTTTCATGACTTTACAGCCAGTTAAAACAAAAACAGTTTTCTGAAAGTCCCCTTTTCTTTTCAACACTGTCTCACAGAAGATGCATAGACAAACTTGGTTCATATCTCTTTGTCACACAGATAATGAAAATTCATGAGTCAGAATCCATGAGCCAATTACATTAGTTTTCAGTTATGATCAGTCATAATTTGCACACCAAAGGCTCATATAAAGTCAGTGTCTTTACAATGTTGACAGTGAAGTTTATCTGCAGGACAACAAATGCTGTGGAGTCCCTTTTTCTCCCCAGTTAGAGTTCATGTTTAAATAAGTGAGAAGACTGGCAGATTAAGAAGAAATAGTACAAACTTTCACTCAGGATGTTGTTGACCAACTGGTCTGGGTCTCCTAGGAACAAATAGGGAAGCCTGGGCTTAAGCCTAATAAGACTTGTAACATATAACTGCACAGGTTGTAGAATGATGTTTTTGTTACACAGGGGAAACACATATGTTGTCAGTTAATTAACTAGTCTATTCAATATCTCTGAAAAGGGGTGTGGATTCAGACATAAGAGATTCCTGTCCTACCTTGGTAAGGCACTGCATTGATCAGATGACACAGAAATTCCATCTTTGGTCTGGCAAAATATCTGTCTGTGCTGTACAGCCAGTCGCGGTCCAATGCAAGGCCCATTACACTGTGAAACAGAGAATTACTTAAAGGAGGTAAAAGGCATGGCCATGTTCTCATTTTATAAAACTGCTAGTGAAATAAACTCTAAACCACTATTCAATGACTGTTGAGATTTCAAGCACTTTCTGCACCTCTGCAGGCTTTGAAGGCTGAGTGTGCAGTCATCTTCTGCTCTCTCATTCTCCTCCAGCAGCACTAAAACTGCATTTCTATATCTGCTCTCTAGCTTCATTACCTCTTCTCTTCAATAGTTCAATCTTACATACACCTGCTAGGGCAAATTAAATATTCTCATGTCAATAGCCAAGAGTCTAAGGAAATCTCAAAACACTACTTTTACTGTGTATTTTGCAGCTTGGACTATCACAACTTACGGCCAAATAACAAAGAATGCATTGAACTAAGAACATATTTCACTCCATTTAATAATTTAAAAGCATTGAAGGACAATAAACAAAAGCAGCAAGCATGACAGACACAGCAAATGTGCAAGCTTGCTCCAATGCTGAGGCTATGCTAACCTATTCAAGCTTAACAATCACATGTTTCTGTTTAACTTTTCTAATCCTCTCCTTCTATTAAAATATACATATGAAACGTATTTGTGCCCTTTTAAAAAGATATCAACCGTTAGCAAACTGTATTTCCAAGTATCTGAAAATTATATTCAAGAACACTGAGGCTTGAACAATGGGATGTTAGTAGGAGGCAGGAATTTTTGCCAGGGGAGGGTGCTGACTGACCCCTTTGCCACCTTCACTCCCTCATCAGCAGGAGCCCCATTTCACACTACCACACACTCCTCAAATAAATTTCTCCTGCTATTTATTCCCTCTCTGACAAATGGGAGAGAGAAGCAGTAACTGTCAGGTCTTCAGCTGTTCCTAGTCAACTCTCACAATGCAAATGCAATTCACTGGAGTATGTAGAGAAGTTCTGTGATATCTGCAGGGGATACCAGTCCTCATCATCAGCAAGCCTGAGTCATTAGTTTAAGAACACTACAGGATTACATAGTGGAGGCCAAACTGCCAGTAACGAAGGAAAGGAATTAATTCTAGAGGTGAGGATAGAGTAGGTAGTATGTTTATATCCTTTGTGAACTCGGAAAGCTGGTCACTGCACCTGGGCAACAGGGACCTGACACCTCACCATACTCCCAAGCAAGCCATTGATCCACAGAGCCAGCGATATGTTCCTAACTGTGTAACAATCTTCTGGCTTGCAGACTGAGTAGTATAGAACCATGTGGAACTTGAATTTTTTTAAAAGCTAAGTAGAAGAAATACTATATGATAATGCATAGATGCTAGATCTAAGAAATTAATTCTGAACTATTTGATTGTATCAGCTGCATATGATGTTATGAGGAACAATACAGCCTATAATGCTATACAAATAAGGATGAGGTAATTGGGTTTTTGCAAGGATAATCCAGTTCTTTCCTGGAACTCCACAGGGAGTGAAAATTTGCTTCTTTCATATAAAAGTATAATTCCAAGCATTGCTTGTAAATGTAATACACTAAGTCAATTATAGTTCAAGAGTTAAATAAAGTTGTTTTCAAGTAGTGAGCAATAACACATTCTAGTAGCTGAAGACACTTTTTACTATCAACACATTAATAAAACCTGATGCAATGCTATCTGTAAAAAGAGAATCTGAAGATCTGCAAAGCTGCAAGAAGTATTCTGAAAATGTTTCTAGCTCTCCATTCTGCATTTCATCATGAAGCTCACACTTTCTGGCATTCTTAGGCAACATCAGCAACTCTGTAAAACTGGGTTATTGTAAAATCCTCCTGCCTTGAACCTATCACAATCATCAATCCTGATTCCTGCTAGCCAAGGCTGAAACACACTCACTGGTTGGTAATAGGAGTTATGACTTGAAGAAGGCTATTTCTCAGATGTGTCACCTGTCACTGTAACAAGGAACTGCAGACCTTTCCACTGAGGATGATACAGGGGGTTGCAGTAAAAGTCCTGTTCACAAGCAGCATTTCTGGAAATGATGGGAAACTCCAGAAATGCAGGCAGACAGTGTGTCATATACAAAGTTGCAAGAGCTGAGCAAGTTAGTTGCCTCCTCAAAAACCTGCAAACCATAACCTAAAGGCACCAGGTTGCAAAATCACTCCCCTTATTTTCTCTTTTTCCTAGTCCACTGTATGAGACTGTTGTTGAACTGCTGCCTTGTTCCTTACCTGGCCCCAGGAGGAGGCCACCCACTCAACACAGGGTTGCCTGTTACAGTTCTGTGTGTCCACAGGGCGCTTGGACACCTGGGCACAAGCCTCATTCGACATTGGGACAGAGCTGCCTTTTGCTGTCAGGCGCTGACATGTGACTCGCCGCATCTGGATGCCTCCACCACAGCTCTGTGTGCAAAGAGACCATGATGTCACCATCCACCTGTGAGAGAAAGGCAAACAGGTCAGGGAGCAGGTATGTGCCACCATCTGCAGGATCACTGGCCTCATCAGGTCTTTATGTATTGGACCAAGGACAGGCAGCAATAGCTTGGTTCATTCAGGTGGCAATCCTAGCAGGTGCTGAGTGTCTTAGCCTCCCATAGTAGTCACTGAAAACTGCTCACAAGATGAAAGCTGAGAAAAACCCCACTTTTTTGATTATCTTTTTTCCAAGGCTCTTTGGGTCTAAATTTAATTTTCTAGCTCTTAAGCCTGCTTTTAGAGGCTTGGCACAGGGGGTGGACATGGCTGCTTCTACACCACTGTGTCACAGAGGCCTTGGTCACAGGCTACAGTCACAATGCCAGCATCCCTTAGTAGGGAAAACTCTCTCTGTAAAGTTGATGGAGTAACTCTCAGATGACTTTGAACTTGCTGCTGAGAGAGCAACAAAAGCCTGATGGGTTCTGCTGGTGCCTGCCAGCTCTTTTGTACCCCTGGCAGCTGGGATAATCCAGAAAAGCCTGAATGTTCCTTGGGGATAGTCAGCCCAGGGACACTGTTCTTTCTTCTTGAGCTCAGATCATGCAATCACCAGATGAGGCTGGGGGTCTGAAATCCTGTGTACTGGCATTTAAAAAAATCCAGTCTGACTAGCAAAAAGGCTGTAACAACAAAAAATAGTCCAATACATTTTGTTATTTTAAGGATCATTAAGTGAAACACCTGTACAGTTGGGTTTGGGAAAGAGTTAGGTAGGAATAGGAAGAATGCAACTGATTGCCAGTTTCGTGAACAGTTTTATGGTCAAGTCTGCAGTTTGCTTCATTAATTGTCTGGATCCTTGGAAGGATTTGTATGTTTTGGAACTAAAATATTGCCTATCACATCCCTCACCAGCAGCATTTATGATTACTTTACAAAATAGGACAATAGGCATTCTCCAGTCCCATGGAGAGGCATCCATTTTTATTTCTCAGTCTCCTGCAGGTGATTAACTGCCATGGTCACAGAAAAAAGTATAAACAAACATACTCCCAACATGGGAAACAAAAACACTGCCACTTTTTCAAGCAGTTTGGTGAGGTTGAACCTGCAATTTCTCCACTGCTCATAAAGCTCTGCTCTGCATGTCTATCAGCTTTTATTTCCAAGCTTACAACTCAGCAGTTTCTCAGGAGCTGGGGGAGGATTTTGGATTGCATTACAATTCAGAGAAGATATAAAAAGACATAAACCATTCCCATGGAATTTACTGCCATCACCAAGGAAAACTGGTGCTAATGAATGTGTTTCATATGCCATCAAATCTCTTTTGGTTTCTTTCTTATGAGTCAGCTGGCAACTCAGAAAACATTTGCCAGAAAAGAACGGTAGGGATATATTTTAAAAGGCAATTAAGCAGAAACTTGCAATATACCCACGACACAGAAAGAGTGGTGAATCTGGCCACTTCTCATTGGGTTCCTTAGCACCTCTGATTGCCTCAGCTTAGATTCTCTTCTTTTAATACAAGACCCAAATCATTGTTGAATGAGGGAAGTTGCACTAAACGTCTTTTAAGATCCTGACTACTTATGAGTGCACCATATCCCTGTTGGAAATAAGCGAGAGAAGGGAGTAAAACTGCAGAAAAATATGGGGAAAAACATGTATACACATCTCAGCTAAGGAGCTATGGAATGGTGGAAGCAGGACATTTTTAATAGGGAGGGTGTGTAACACTACACTGACTCTTCAGATAGGCACTCGGGATGTATTCTTCTTTCCACCAAAGGCTGTTAAAAAAGGAGAGGTTGTGCAAGGGGTAAAATCATAGAATCATTTAGGGTGGAAATGACCTCTAATTATCACCAGGTCCAATCATTTAACCAGCATGGCCAAGTCCACCATTAAACCCTGCCCCTAAGTGCCACACCTACACACTTTTTAAATACCTCCAAGGATGATGACTCAACCACTTCCCTGGACAGGCTGTTCTAGTGCTTGACAACCCTTTCCATGATGAAATTTTCACTAACAGCCAATATAAACCTCCCCTGGTGCAACTTGAGGCCCATTCTTCTTGTTTTGTCATTTGTTACTTGGAACAAGAGACTGACTCCATCCACACTACAACCTCCTTTCAGGTAGTTGATGAAGTCCCTCCTGAGCCTCCTTTTCTCCAGACAAAACAACCCCACCTGCTCCTTGCAGGACTTGAGCTCCAGACCCTTCACCAGCTTCTCCATCGTTCTTCTTTCTTGTAGTTTAGGGGCCCAAAATTGAACACAGGATTTGAGGTGTGGCAGAGGAAGACCTAAGTGTAGCCACAAGTCTTTCAAGCTGTCCTGGATTTTTTGTATTTAAAGTAAGTGAAAAACAGGGGATTACAAGGGCAGTCAGTTAAATGTCAAGGTAACTACAAGCTAGCAAACTCCAAAAAGCAGCAGAATTCACTGAGTCCCCCTCATGGCAATTAGATCTGATGAGATGAGCCCATTTTACAAAAGGTATTTCCTTTCTGCTAAGGGAGTTCTTCGCAGCTGCAGCTACAGCTCCAGTCCTGCCTATGTCGATGTTCAGGCAACACAGGAACTCAGAAAAAAACTGCAAAGGAGCTGTTAAACTTAGCCTATTGTCTGTTATATTGTTTGGGTAAAGTGCTATGAAGACATACGTAGCATTAAAAAGAAAAAAAAAATCCTACAGTTCTTGGGTGACAAAATTCCCACATGTACAGGGCTCAGAATAGGCCTGATATTTATATCCAACACGGGGTGAGGCTGGAATCACCTAAGACACCTCAATCTGTTAACTTTATTAATAAAAAGTAAGGAATAGCCTTTTCATTATTTTCTAATCTAATTACTGATGGAATGAACTCTCTTTCTACCAGGGATGTTCAATGTTTTCCGCAAATTTTGCTATAGATTCCCAGCTGTCTAGGTTAAGGACTCAAGAATTCCCTTTTGACCATGACCTCTCCAAACAGGCACCAGAGAAGCTGGTGATTCTGCAAAGAACTCTTCAAGCACATCTTACATGCATGTATGACATTTTCACATGAGACAGACGAACCGTGAGGGGCAGTCTATCCTGTTGCATGGGATGGGCTGCAGAGGTGGCCTGGGCACCTCTCTGCAGTGGGACACGTTGACTTCGGCCTCATCCCGTAAGCACCTCAGCTCAGGCAGCCGCACCCCTCTGTGACCGCAGGAAGCCGAACAAGCTGTCAGTTTGTCTGCTGACCACTGGTATTCTGCCAAGAAGTGTGGGAGAGACATGTTAACATGAAAAAACAGACAGCAGGAGTCAATTAGAAAAGAAAAGAGAGAGTTGAAGAAGTATTCTGAGTTGAAATGTAGGAACTACCTACACCTACAAGGCACCTGATGTAAACCACTGACTTCTTTGGTGTAACAAACCCAGCTGTTTGGTGTTAGGAGCCTCAGTCATGGACAGTGAATAATGTGGTAGAGCAGTTAAGTGAAGCCAGATGCCAGTGATACAGGACGTTTGTAGTAGTTTTAGTTTTGGTCTCATAGGCCTTAATTTTTGTTAGGCCTTAGTTTTAGTAGGCCTCAGTTCAGTAAGCTCTGAAAGCGCTACATAGATTAGAAGGGACAGGTTATCACCTGACTTAAGCAACCAAAGAGATAATTCATATAATCTGATGTCAAAACAGGTATAAAAGCAAGTGATGGAGGTGCCTCTGCCCCTTTATCCTTCATGGCTGTGGTAGTGAGTGGACCTGGAGTGTTGTCCTACAAGAACTAGGCCTCTCTGCTGCTTACTGCTACTGTGCAGTTGTTTTTCGTCTGGGAAACTAAACACTTTTATTGCTAGTTTTTCTCATCTCTTGCTGGGTGTTCCTTGGGAAGAGTCTTTTGGGGTGTTTTTGTGGGTCTGGGTGGTGGAATCTGTATTATTGGGTAGGCGATTCGGTGTAGAGTTATTGTTTCTTCTTACCTTTGTATATATTATATTTGGCTTTTAATTTTTCTCTCTTCTGTATAAATATAAAAAGCTTGCCATTTTAAGTTTTAGTTCTAATTCTTTTCCCCTCCCTTCCCCTTAGGGTTGCGGGGAGGCCTTTTTGACTCTGTAGCTGGCACTTGGCATTTGGCCAGCTCAGCCTACGACGATGTTCCACCTGCGTTTTTACGTGTGTGTGATTTAGTAAAGATGCCCTTAACTGCAGTTACCAGCAGCATCTGTGATTCTATGATCTTAGTGTGTTTCTCATCATGTATATCATATAGACCATCTATCCTGAAGATAAATGGGGCAGTTGCAACACACTCAAAGTGTTATGGTGAAACTGAAGGAAAAGTTAAATGTTTCGCTACTGCATCACTGCTAATTGGACCAACAAAAGCTGCATATTGTGTTCAAAAGCACCTACACCACTTTTTTCTGTGGCTTTATCACCTTCATCTTATTTCTAGGATAACTACAAAAGTAACTGTTCCAGAATTTTTACAAGTGAATGGTTTTGAAGAAAAGACTGTGAAACACTGACTTTAGTGGATTAACAGAGGGGCTTCTAGTTTTAGGACTTTAAACTGTGACATCTCTGTCTTGAATTTCTAGACAAGAAAATTGTCCAGACTCAGTGTAAGGATAGCTCAGATCAGTAGGGTGTGTTTTATGCTCAGCAGGCCAGAAATATCTAGTGTCATTTTGGTAAAGTAAAATCTAAGACACTGTAAGGTACCTGGTAGTCCTGAAAATCGATATCTATGGCAATAAAGCATCCAAACATCTTTTTCCCAATATGCATGGCAATGGCTTCAGAGAGGAGAAGATCAGGATGAGAAACGCAATGCAGGGAAGTCCATGTCAAGAGCTTCCCAGGGTAGCAGGACTGAAAGTTACCTTCTATGGCCAGGGACATTTTTTGTGTGAGTGAGCCAGCCTCATTCTGAGCAAGGCAGCTGATTTCACCATCAGTGAAATCACTGACATTGAGTATCTGAAGAATCCGACCTGCTGCCAGGAGACGATGCTGCAGTCTGAGAGGCTCACCAGAGTAAAGCCAGGTGATGTTCGGAGTTGGATGACCATTGACAGCACAACCTAAAAAAACAGAGGCATGAAAGAAACCTACTGAGTACCTATTCAGTACCAAACTTTCTACAAAATTACCTCTCTCGTAGGAACAGTACTTGCACAGTATATGTTACTTAAGGTTGTCCTCATATGAACAGAGAAGAATGAAAGGAAGAGCAGTGAAAAAAATTCGCATTTCAGCATCTGTTCACTGTGTAATGCAGCTAGAGAGATATCATACTCACATCCTTATTTGTCTTAGTGAATAATAAATACTAATCAAATTACTTAGAGATGACACTGAAGAAGTATCAGCTGATTTAATCACTTAATCTGAGAACAGTCTTCCATTTTTAGTGTTTTAAATTAGTACTGTTCCATTTTTTATTCTGTTCCTTTTGCACAGTTATAGTATGATTGTTCATGTTATATTTGTTTATATAGTATACTTCTTTCACAAGGGATTTTGTGTACAATAGGGTCATTCATTCACATACATGCCAATATAAACAACACAGTATAAAACTTCAGTATAACAAACTAACAATCAGTGTAAATTGCATTCACAGAAACTTAGGACATTTCACGTGTCAGTGACATGCAGAGGATTGCAGGACCAGCCTAAGCCACAAGCAGTCCAAGTAATATGTGCTATCTCCCACACATAGTGTTTCTGACTCCCTATCCTGGCAATTGGTGTGGATGGGTTGTACTGCAGAATTTGCCTAGTTCTTTATTTTTTTCACCAGGGAATAGGTAAGGCAACTTAGCTGCCTTTCCTAAGTTATGCCAGTCTCATAAATTTTCTGCAATTCATCATGAAACTGGCAAAACATGCAGCTGATATGAGAACCACAGAAACAGAGTCTAGTAGATACACTCCCTTCAGGTCAACAGGCAAAGAACTCACAATGAACCTAAACCTCATCAGCTGTGCTGATGACACATAGGCTTGACACAGTGCTTCAAAACATCAGCGTTTTTTTCAGTTGCTGGTTTGGGTTCGTTGTTGCTTGGAGAATTGCCCATTGCTGTGACAAAAAAAAAAAACAACCAACAAAGCAAACCCAACACACAAACAAAACCAAAAAAGCCAACAAACAAAAAACCCCCACAACCCTCTAAAGGCTCAATTTCCAATCATCATCAGGATCAAATCACTGTGACTTGAGGAACACATGACTTTGTTTAGGAACCCTTACTACCCTTCTTTTGACTTTGGTCACATCTCTAAGCTAACACTAGGGGACTGGGGTACTGTAGTCTTTACTTGGGTGCCTTCTGCCATTAATCATACCTACAATTACACTATTCCTATGACTGAAGATATTGCCTTACCCATGAGAATTTCAGTTTTCTTGTTTATAAAGCAGAAGACCTCACACAATATGAAAAATGACAGTGGTGTCCTGTGACATGCACCAGCTATTTTCACTCTGAGAGGTAGATCCAGGCACTGTGGAGAAACCATCTGCCACTGGGGAGGATAAATATTGGTGCTGTCACTGGTTCAGTGGCTACATGAGTCTTTGCTGTCAAACCCTGCCTGCGTACACAGTGGAGAAGGATGTGGGCTGGATAGAGCTGTCTTTGGGGCTCGTTCATTCTGTGAAAATGGTGTTGCAGAGAGCAAGGGTTCCCTTGCAGAAGACTGATACACAGAGCAGGTTCTGCAGCTGCAATTACAAAGTTGCTCTGGAAAAGAACAGGTTAATGTAGACAAGTGTTTAAAAGTAAGGAAAACAGGAAAGAAAAAAGCACAATGAGAGAGTGCAAACTGCCCACAATGGTCTCACCTCTTCACCTTTTTTCACTTTTATTTATAGGGGTGAAGAGTCCTGTCATTTCTTTTAATTCCCTTGGTAAGATCTAATGTAATTTTATCCTTAGCAGTTATCTCTACCCAGCAATCACTTCCTGGCCACAAAGACACAGCATTCTTGCTGCTCAGTGTTTTTTCCTTTATTTGTAAGCTGTCTGTTTATTCCTGCTAAGTTTCATCTGCTATGGGTTTAGGTAGGTGGGCCTAAATTTAGGCCTTGGAGTTCAGATTAAGTCTAGAATTGTCAGCTGACTTGAGCTGGGCTGGGCTAGCTAACAGCTGATTTCTTCTAGCCAATAATATTGTATTCCATACCATCTTACATCATCTCAATAGGGGTAAAATCCAGTGTGTGGGAGTGGCTTAGTCAGTTCTGCCATGGCCGAGGTGCAGGCCGAACGTGGTGCAGCTCTGCCTTGTTGGAGTGGGCCTCGCTCTTGCTGTTGCCACTGCTTGCATTTTGTTTGAGTTCAGGGAAGTAGAAATATTTTGTTATTACTCTTTCTGTTTCTTGCTAGGTGTCTTTTAGAGTGCTTATGGATCTAGAGTAATATACTTTGTATTAATTGGGGAGTGGGAGGTTATTTCTTGTTATATATAACTTGTGTAAGAGTGTGTTACATTGTAGTTTTCTTTTAATTTTCTCTTTTCTGTATAAATACATGTAGTTAGTTTTCAGCATAAACCTGGTTTTGGAGTTTTTTTTTCCTCTCCCTTTTCTTCCCTTTTCCTTTGGCTGGTTGGGGGGAGGAGGAACCTTTTCTCTGTACTTGGGCAGTTGGCATTTTGCCAGCTCAACCCAAGACATCATCTTTTTGTGTTTTTCCCACTCTTGTGCTGAAAAAAGTAACTCATGCAATTTCCAAGATATTAATTCTCAAGTAAGTGAGTTACATGAAAGATTTTAGCTTCATAAATTTAAGCCTGCCTAAGTTAAAAACAATAGAAACCAGAAGAATATACAGGAAATGGAGAAATTTAACAATAAGTGGCTCTATGGCTTTTGCCCACAGTATTCTAATATTTTAAAGTTACTTGTTCTTTAAGATAATTGCAGTGATTTCCACAGGTCAGCATACAACCATGACAATTAACAAAAACACACTGTAAGGCTCAGTTTTACTGTTTGCATTTGCAAACAGTCTGTAGAGTGTAAATGAAGAAAGCAGAAAGGTCAGCTTAATGTTACACATGGAGGAACTGAAATTGACTTCAACAAGTAAATAGTCCTAGTTTATGATGGTTTTCTTATGAAAAATCATTGTCAGGAAAAACAATACTGTCTTTCCAGTACTGATTCTTTTATTTGCCTTATGTAATATTTCTTCTTCATATATATATATAAAATATCAGCTAAAGGAACAGCCAGTAATCAGTAAATATGGGAGAAAACCCCCAAAAGCTATTACCTAGACCTAGATACATTCTACCAGTGAGTATTTACTACTTAAGAATAAAACTTTACTAATACCTATTAATCACATTTCACAAGTGTAATTTCCTATACATTTCCCATGTATATAGATGCATAACTTGTGAGATAATGTTTTATGCATAGGCAGTGAGAACTAGAGTACAATAAAACCCCATGTTCCATTAATGTCCCCTTCTTATCTTCCAGGAATAATTTTAATACCATTTCATGCAGAACACTTCCTATTTCCCCCATCCCTGTGGAACTGCTTTATCCTTTCAAAGTTCAACACCTGTCCCTGTAATACCTGAGAAGCAAAAACTGGCTTTG
>VWZD01013288.1:33283-45092 GCA_013396695.1 Sakesphorus luctuosus | reverse complement strand
TCTGATGTAGTCAGCTGAAGAAGAAAGATGCTCTATCACTCTATGACCTTTATACAATATTTAAGATTAAATCAATGTGAGAGNAGCACAAATATAAGTTTAACCATAATTACTCATGAGTTTCCTC
This sequence comes from Sakesphorus luctuosus, assembly GCA_013396695.1. NCBI lineage: Eukaryota > Metazoa > Chordata > Aves > Passeriformes > Thamnophilidae > Sakesphorus > Sakesphorus luctuosus. The sequence goes on along the minus strand of VWZD01013288.1, from coordinate 44,965 downwards.
TTTGATTACACTGTGCAGTTTGTAAATGATTTGCATTTCTGCTTTCAATTTAAATGCAGCATTAATTCCCAAACCTAGGAAAGTTTAAATCAGGCTTATGGTAGAGATGGGAACAGCAAAAGACAGTAAAGGAAAACTTCTAATGTTTCAAGAAGAAATACTCTTGCCCTTTAGAATATCACCTAACATTGTGAGAAATGTGTACAGATGAGATCAGATCTGGGTGATTTATTGCTTTTTGTACTGATTTTGAACAAGTATCAGTCTTATGAGCCAGATGTCATGGCTCAAAAGCAAGATTACTTGTCAAGATATTACAGCATTCTCTGGCTCTGCTGAAACAGTTTGATCCTGACATCAGTCTATATATAGATAGAGACTTTCCTCTCTTGAAGTAGTCAACTGCATATTTGACTCACTGTAGTGCAATTGACAACATTCAAAAACTTCTGTGTTCATTTTTCTGTCAAGTGTCACATCTAGATAACCTTTAAACCTACAACCAGGCAAATACTATCCACAAGGCTTTAAGTGTTACCCTTTGAAATAACAAAAAGACTTATTCCACCCTGAACTTTGGCTCTAAATGCAGTTGGACCTTCCAGAATAAGTAGTTTATTCATACTCAAAAGGCTAGCCATTGCAATCAAAGGGGTTACCACAATTATATTTTCCTGTTCTGCTTTCCGGAGGATCTTCTGGGCATCTAAGTGATTCTACTAGAAAATGAGTGGGATATACTATTGACAATAAAAGAAAAACGAGAGGGAAATACTGGCTTTGGTAAAGGGTAATCCTTTATGTCTTTCAAGTGAAAAGGTTTTGTTACCATTTTGTCTTTAAAACAGCTGCATTGCAAACACTGATGCTTGCAGAACAAAAACTGTAGTCCAGCTCTTCATCTTCTGAAGTATTAGTGAAATGGGCAGTTAGACTACTCTAACTCTGTGGTCCTTGGGGGTAATTTATAAAACTAGAAAGAAATCTGCTTTCTAGGGCTATGTTTGCTGTGCTGACAGTAAAATCATGTTCTGATTTGTGAAGTGAGTAAATTTGATATGGAATTAATCAGGGAGAATACAATAAATATGGAGCAGCAGTATTTCCTTTTTTTTTTTTTTTAACAATTGATTGCACTTTTCTGGTCATAAAAATGTATACTTTGTCATTAACTTCACAGTAATTACAGCAGTAATTTTCAATAGCCCCTACAAATAAGGACTTCTCCCCCTCCCCAAACACAAAATTGGATAGACGTAGCCGATGTGGCATAGACTGGAAAAGCAAAAACTCAAGAGTCCTAGGCTGGGGATGACAGCAACTCCAGAAAATGCAGTCCAAGAGCTGAAAGGGATGGGAACCAGGCTCCCAATAATTGCCTAGGCTTTTCCCCATAGGTTTACTCATATTTCCAGATTCCTCAAAACAACATTCTCCTTCAAGCTTCTTTGCTTCACTCTGACATTTTATAGGAACTACATTTCTATATACCTAGAAGTATAAATTTCTGAACTTTCTTGCAACACTCCTGCAAGAATCCTCACTTAAGTATAATTCATACCTAGATATCAAAGTCATTAAAGCTTCAACTTTCACTGTGCAATATAACTGTAACATATTCAGTATTCTCCAGTGCTAAAATAAGAAGATGCTCTTATATCATATTTGTGTCCTTTGCCAAGTCTGCTGAAGTCTCCAATAATATCACAATATATTTCAGAAGTTTTAGTGAATCCTCACCAGGATTTGTAAGATTTACAGACTTTCTTACTGAAATATATTCAAATACAAGAAACAACAAGCTTGAACTCAAATGAAAGCAAGTATTCTTGATAGGTCCAAAGCCTTTTCTGCAGGAGTGTTAGAAGTCAGGGACACTGGATTCTACAACATTGGTTTTGCCAAAATTAACATTTACAAAGCTGAAGACCCATGGAAATGTGTCCAGGGAGTTATGTAAAACAGTGATACCTGAAAACAGTAGCAAGCTCAGAACATTCCTTTCATTCCAAAAGATAACACAATGAGGTAATCAGAATTGACAGAAGTCAAATGGTCAAGAACATTGGTAAAACCTAGAAATTATTATCTGGTGACAAACCAAAGAATTCCTCTGTGAGGAAAAGAGTAGGGTTTCTTATAATACCTTCATTACCAACATTTAGGAAAACTTCAAAATTGAAAGAGTCCCAAAGACAAAAACCGTAATAAGATTAAGATCTAATGTGAAAATTTTCCAAAGAAATATAAATTGATGTCACTTCAGAAATTCACTGTGGTTTATGTTATCTGTAATATAAAGTCTTCTTATGTGTCTGCCATGACTGAAAAACAGAAGGTGCACAACAGTCTGTGGCTCATCACTGATGGTCAGTTTGTGCTACAATAAAACCTGGAAACATTCCCAAGCTCCCTATGGGTGTTCTAGCTCCTGCTTTGAGGATAGTCCTGTCCTTCAGATGTGAGATCTGCAGATAACACAGAAGTACCTACCACACAACTTGTCAACGAATCTAAGGACTAAGGAGGGCTGCTGTAATCTGCACGTACTTCCAACATTTGTGAAGGAGCAGAGTAAGCATCAATTTGTATAAGCTGCTATCCACATCATGCTCTCTAACTGGATGAGGAGTTGAGCCTAAAAAGCTAACTGAAATTTCAACCCTTTAGAAGGAAAAGAAGTACGTAAGACAAAGACATTTCAGTAGACTCATGCAAATAAAGTATGTTCCATTAGGTCTGTTAGGCAGGGCATGGGTCTTTTAACAGATACTTTACTTCTATAATGAAGGCACACAAATGACTGCTGAATGACCCTTGACAATGAAGACCTCCAAACCAGGTATTTTTGTTATGACCCTAACCTTTATCTTCTGCAAATTGCCTAAAATATAAGTAGAAGAAATCCATAGGAGATGACTCCAGAGACCAAGTTAATAATTTCACGTGGTTGAAATCATGGTGGAAGCATTTCACAATTTTGTGTATAGCATGTATGGTAATCTGGAATTTTCATTTTCTCCTTTCAACTCAGTTTGTCAATTGTTACATTTTACAAAGTGCTAATTTCCAAACAAGTGCTCATTTACAACTTGCTTCTGTTGCTATGCTAATATTTTCTGTCTTGTTTTCTTTTTTTTCCCCCCAATCATATGAAACCAGGTTTAATGAAGTTTTGATACTCTTTTTAGTTCAATCCCGTCAAACCATACATTAATTTATCCAGGTTTCTAACATAATTTTCCACCTTTGCTGTCTTCTAACTCCTTTAAAATATGTTTACCCAAAGCTTATTTATCACTTCTTTTCTTCACATTTCACTCTGTTCTTTTGCATACGTCCTGTGTTCCTTCTCTACTCAAAAAATCCACATATCCTTAGATTTCTAAATAGCATGTCCAATTCAAGGCCTTTCGAGTCCAAGAGATACCAGTGCCTGTCAGCACTAGCACAGACAAGAGACCTTATACAGAGTAATTTATATACCTAAATTTGTCTACATTCCAGAAACTGTAGAGCAAATGATGGAAGAATCAATGGACAGCTTTCTAATTGACAAAATAGCCCATTCCATGCTGATTTTTCTTTATAAAAATATCTCAGAATGTTTTCCTAGGTTTTAATAATAACCCGTCTGAAATTCAGATCAGTAAAACTTCACTGAAGCTGAGGGAACTGCCTCAAGAATGAAACTGGTTTGCTATTCTGCTGTTATAATTCATGGAGTTTCTTTACCGCTGAAGTGGAACAGCAGGGCACAGGGCAACACAGCCAAATGAAACTGATCTGGAGATGGTTGTACATGGGCAGTGTAGAACACCATTTGTGGTTCAATTACTGCTTTTAAACAATAAAAAATCCACTACAACTACTAAAGACCTCTTTTGGAAATTTGAGAGGAAATGGATGAAACAGAGATGTAACCCAGTGTTACACCACTGAGTGCAATAAAACCATACTCCAAATGATTTATTCAGTGCTAATAAATTCCTTCACATATTTTCCCCACTGAGGACTATTTCAGTGTATTTTTTGTGTGAGCAGAAATGTAATCCAGAGCTGCATGTTAAAAGCCATTGTAAATGTATGCAAATGTCAGCTCTTGGAAACCATACAAAACTGAAAACATAAATAGAAAGTCACCACTGTGAAACTAAAATCTTAAAATTGCTACTAAATGTAAGGAAAGAATGCTTTAGAAAGTGCAGAGGCCTATAAACACTTAGGAGATCTATGGATCCCTTGCTAAAATTTTCAGATCCTTATCTCTAAAAAGAGAAATAATTGCTCTGAAACTAGGCCTTGGCAAGTTTTCACCATATGCAGTAACAAGGTCATTAGAGAAGCTGTTTGCCTATCTGAGACTGATGGTTAACAGAGGCTCCAGATCAAAGTGAGAAATGTAATCATAAAACAAACATACCCTGAACCGTAGAAAAGGTGGGATTCTCTTTGCAAACAAATCATGCACACAAATATGAAAGGAGTTTACAGCATATAAGAGAACTTGCAGTAGAAAGAAGATTAAGTACATGGAAGGCAGAAAAGGCTGAAAAAAAGAAAATAATTTCATTACAAATTATTTCCTTGAATGGCTTTGTTCAAACATTGGTTGTGTGATGTAACAAAGAGGGATAAAATGAAGAGATTGAAACACAGAGCTTGCAAGATCAAAACATATCTGCAGGGATAGGCAAAACTCTTGAAAAGGCTCTGAAAAAGAAGAATATACAGTATGAGCAGCAGACATATGGGAAGATAATGCAAAAGTAAAATTAAAACAGAACCACCAATATTTCTTCTTTTATATCAGCTCACACATCAGTTTGCCATGTCTTTGCATTGAGATTGCAAGGCTCTCAGAGCAGGGACTGCTTCTTACACAGTAGTACAATGGAAATCTTATTCAGCATGCAGCTTTGGACTAATAGAAGGACCTCCTTTTTAAAAATGAGTTTCTGACTTCTAATAAGTACTTGACAGTGATTACGACTGACAATAATGCACTGTTGATTTGATGTCTTTTGCCCCATCGCCCATGGCTGGATAACAGTATTCCCAGCCAATGGATAACTGTTATATAAATGCATAACTGTTGCATAAACTCTAAACCCTTTATAATGTAAAAAAAAAAATCTTAAAGCACTTGACTTACCTATGAAAACAGAGCTCCCTGGACCAACAATCAGTTTTGTTCCTGAATGAGAAGTCAGCACCGAATGAGTGCGTGGCCCAAAACTGGAAAGCATTGCTGTCAAGTCTTCTAGGTGAGGAAGAGGTTGTGGAGGCTCTGGTAATAGATTGGGAGATTGAAGTGAAGAGCAACACTGTAGCAGAAAACATCTCCAGGACATGAAAAAAACCACACTAACAACTACTGCTGTGTTATTTGCTGTGCTGGAACGTTACCATTTCAGGGTAGAAGATTTAGCAGCTTTAGGCAACTACTGAAAGTGCTTTGCATCATGTTAGGCAAGGCACTGGAGAAATTATTACAATAACATCTGGGTCAATATGACCACAAACTAAAAGAAATTCTCTCTTAAGGCTATCATGACATTCTGGTTGACCTTCTTTATATGTGATGAAGTTATATGGTATCAGGAGATACAGTAGCTTGGAAGAAAGGTCAAATTTATACAGCAGAGAAGCTGAATCTAATGTTCATGGCAATTTGTGAAAAACTTTTCAGTGTCTGCTACAACCTCGATCAAGCTGTGATTATAAATAGTTGTAACACTGCCAAATCCGGTGTTATACATAGGCAAAGTTCCAAAGTACTAAGAGTTCAGAGCTCAAGAGAACTGAGCCTGCTGAGAAGTGCAGGATTTAGTTCTTTACTATCATAATGCTATTTTAAAAATTGATCGTAATGCCTATCATTCCCAATTCTGCTTGTCATGAAAATGATGGGATATTTGATTTAAATTAATGGTAGCTTCATCCCCTTTCAATAAGATAATGGCACATATTATGCAAATCTACAGCTGATAGCATTCAGCACTAGCAGTACAGGTCAATGATGCTTGAAGTGTTTTATTCCATCAAGGAGCTAAAAATGGGATTTGCTTACAAACATAAACAGCTCGCATAACTCACAGTAACTTACCATCTTTAAAAACTAAGCCATTTATAATGATCAGAAAAGGATTTACAGTTCACGAGTTTTTATTTATATGTTGAAATCCATTGATTTTTTTTTCAAGGGTTTTTTTACTGAAATTCTAGATTCAGTCTGGAGAAATATGTGAACCTTCCTTTTATTATTGTCTATGAAACTGAAAAATCTTACTTTAAAATACTCTGGAAGTTCATTCTAGACATAAAAGATAAGAGCTGTAACAGATGCTTGAATGACGTTGCATGAATAACAGAGACTAGGTTTCAAAATTGAGACTTCACTACCAAATGTACTAAAATACTTTTAAAGTCTGGTTGAATCATTCATCTGCCAGGCATGCAGAACTGATAGAAGATGAGTTACTAGAAAAGGAAACCCCTTACCCACACATCCAATTACCACCAAGTAACACTTCCACTCATATTTCACAGCTGACATTGTCTTTTCAAATCACCCAGCTGGGCTTTCTATCTGTTGTTTAGAAACACAAGAAAAAGTAAACTTCACCACTCACTGAACTTGGGAAGTGCTTTTAAAAATGCACTGGGTTTATGCAGATGTTGCGAAGCGTGTCAGGATCACATAGCCATATATGGAAAGAGGCTCAGCAGAGTCAGAGCACTTCACTGGGAAAGAGTGGCATCACTTTTATTCCAAGAGAGTCACTTTAAGATATGGTTTATAAATGTATTTCTTAGCTAGTAAGACTGAAAGAGTGAAATTTAATATCTTGAGACTGGGAGGTGAAGTTCCCGTGCTTGGATGTTTTCTCTGTATCCATCTTCCTTTTACCAGCTTGCTTCAACTGGTGCTGCCCAGGGTATGAATGTAGACTGATTCTTGTCTTAGAAGAGGGCTGTTTCCTCTTTGCACAGCCTCTGATTAGTTCTGCTGTCTGGAGGTGCCAGTAGCCACATTACTATTGCTGCAAGTGCAAAATAACCCTGGACTTACCAAGAACTAACAGCTGGGAGCTTTCAATTACCTCCCCATGAAGATTGGCTGCCTTGCAGGAGTATAACCCCTCGTCTGACAAAGAAATATTTGCAATTATCAGCAACCCATCAGGCAGATGGTGAGCAGAGGACAGCTTGACCTTATTCTTAAACCAAGTAACTTTTGCTTCAGGAACACCTGGAGAAACAGACAACACATAGATGACACTTTCTGTGGAGGGAGTAGCAGAAGATGATTTCCTCATTCACAGAGAAAATCAGGATTTAAGCCAAATTTCTTCTGTACCACAGAAGATTCCAGTATACAATAATGCTACTAGATAGCAAAAAGCCTTCTTCAAGGAGAGAAGACAGATTCTGTGGTGACACTGCTAAAATTTTCCAATGTGGATGTATGTTGTCATAGTAGGTAAGTTTCATAAAACTGCTAGAGATAACTTTCCTCTCAAAAAAAAAAGCTTTGAATCTGTGCCCCTGACCATGTTGTGTTGCTCATGTAGTTTTCTGATGCTATGAGCACTGTGGCAACTTTGCCTTAGCCATGTTCTGTTCATTATATGATGCCTTTATACTGAAGAGAATGGCTGTACTTCTTGAATCACCAATTACTGGCTGCATCTGTGGGTCCTCCCCATTTGCAGCTGGGAGAAACCAGAGAGAAATTAAAAATAATTTGTGTTTCTATAACATTCAATCTCTTTCACAAATGTCAGCGCAGGCGAGCATGTGGGAGCCTGCAGGAAAAGAGTACAGCTTTTATCATCTTGCTTGAAAGTCACTGTACAGTAGTCTGATTAAAAAGAGTGTCTAGTATCTGTGTTGAGTGGGCAAAAGAATAACTGAACTTCTGCATGAACAACTAGGTAAAATGATACCATACTTTTCTTCCATTCAGCCCACTGAAAGTAGTTACTAAATTGTGATCCCAGCTTAGTGTTTTGCTATTGCAAACAAAATATGCACAGCTGTTGCACATGTTTTGCTAAAGGACAGATGACCAAATGGTGACATTTGAGACAAGTACTCTTTTCAGGTAAGAATTTGCATAGGAGTGTGTTTGGCAGCACTTGAAGAAGGAAAACTTACAACCATCAGTAGTTGAAATGAGCACAAAGTATATAAAAAAAGCAGGACATTTGTATAACTGCAGAACAGATAGTTATTTAGATTTATTTGAAGTAGCTTTGCTATGGGACAAAAAGCTAAAGCCAGGGTCTAAGAGACTTCATACAAGTCTCCATTGCAGGTATTTAAGTAACACTGAGCATGACTCACTTTATGTTTTATAAGCTGCTCCTTTCCCCCTCATACTATGCATGAAAGTGTAATGAATCAATGGTCTGGCCCTGGGTCTGTAGAGATTTTGCAGCCCTCTCTCTTCCCCTACCCCTCCTCCCCATGTCAACACCATGCCCTCACCAACAGCCATAGGACTGCCACACACAGATAAGGTCAACCTCTTTTGGTTACCACTGGAAGGAGACAGACTGCCATTGTAAGACTGAGGGTCATTCAGTCTATGGCTAGAAAACAGTGTAAGGGAGAATCTGTTTCAGTAGAATTCCTCTGAATTCCTGCACTCCCAAGATTAAAATTAAAAAAAAAAAAAAAGGAAATTCAGGAAAAAACAGTGAGCTAACATGCCTTTAATTTAAAATAGCAGTTTGGCAGGAACAGAAGAAACTGGAGTGGTTTCTAAAAACCCCATCAATGAGGATATGAATCAGTTGTGTATATTCTCATCAAACACCCCCAACAGGTAGGAATATGTAATGGTTTTGTTGTATCCACATCATATTGTGTATCTCTCTAACAACAATGACTGCCATATTGTCTCAGCCCAATTTTGTTAAGCCCAGGTTTGTTAAGCCACTACAATTGCCTTGTTTGGTACAGATAAAAGGAGGACAAGTTCTGTGCTAAGAATTAACTGAAGCAATGAATTTTGCCTGAGACCTAGGAAAACTCTGCAATTTCACCCAGCTGCAACTGGAGATAGCAATTTAGCAAAGAATCCCAGAGAAATTTATAGCTGAAGGCACCAGCATGGGAGACAGAATAATTTTTTACCTGCAACCTGGCAGTTAATGGTAACATTTGCTTTCTGGATTGTTTTCACTGTGCTTCCAATATCAACAGTGACAGCAGGTGATTCAGTGTTGATCACAGTGGCCCTTGATGCCTTTATCAGTGGTTTTCCTGCATAAAAGAAGCACTGCAGTTTATCAGAACAAGAACATTGGACTAACATGAGACAGATGGCCTGGAACATTGTGTTTGAAAGTACATGCACCAGACAGGTGAATAAGAGAAAATGCTGAATTATGAGGCCCCCTGCTTTTTATAATATTTCAGTGCCACCAACTTCTGTGGGTAAAGGTCTCTTGAAAAAAGAAAAACAATACTTGGAGCATAGGCAAAATACCATTAAAGCCATATGGACACACAATAACCAGCTGAATCAATAAACACCAGTGCAACTGGAGCTGCAGCAAAGTGCTTGCCTAGAGCTGCAACCAAACTACTACCCTTTATCAAAGACCCGACATAGGGGCCTGAGTGACAGCTACAGGCACATTAATAGTGGAGGAAGTTCAGAGCAAAATGTAAGCTGTTTCTACACATAGATAATGGTTTCTTTAACCTACAATGGAAACATTGGGACGGGGAAGACCTGATCATAACTAGTAATTTTTTTCATAATGTCTAGCACAAGAAGATGAGGTAATTAAACAGTATTAATGCATAACACTGTTAACACAGGCTTTACATAAAACAAACCAGATTATCTGATAGAAAGGAGTTTATCTCTAACAGAGATACTGCCTTGCCCACAAGAAACTTTTCAAGTTGTTTTCAGTGTGCTTCCAACATCGGTGACACAACATAGGTCAGATGCCCAAGCTAAGCTTTGAGAGAGAGAAGTGAAGCAGCAGAGGTGACAAGAGCTGGATTAAGGCACTTCCCCTTGCCTCAGCCAAATTTCAGGTTGTTGCAGGAGGGGCAGAACATGACATTGGTTTGAATGGTATGGCACTTGGATGGTTTTGACTCAGTGTTCTATTTTCAAACTTGTCATTTTCCAAAAATCTATAAATGACTTTTTTTTTTCTTTTTTTTTTTTAATAAATAGTCAGATACAAATAGGTTGAGATATCAGTTTGCCCAAAAAAGCTGCAGTTTTAGGACAATGTCTATTACCAATTTCATTTGTATGTTTATCTGGAAGTGAATGAGGAGCAAAAGATAGAGGTGAGAAAGAGAATTTGGTTTCATTAAGCTCATGGAGAGTCCTAAAAATTTAATTCAGCCCTAAATATAAACTGCTTCTTATAGCTGTATTTCCAGGGCTTTTAAAAGATGCCATTCTTCTGGAATTCCTATCATATTAATTTGGCTATTTTTTTAGTATTTTTTATTTTGGTGATTTTAATGCCTAAGAATAGTAAGTAAAATATTATATTTTATTGTTCAAGTAGCTCAAAAAGTTTTCATACTCTGTGGCAACGTCTAAAGAAAGGAAAAAATTCCTCAGCTATCTGTCAGACTTTTATTTTCCTGATTGGTTTCCACAATCCCATCAAAAGATTAAAAATCATTATTTGTTCAACCCATAAATAAGTGGGAAACAACTGAGAAAAAAAAGGAACCATATTTCACTATTCTTTCCATGCATGTGTAAAATGAATCAGAAAATTCTTCAATGAAATAAGCTTTCAGCCCCACTCCTGATCCCCCTAAAGATGATCTCAACTTTCCAGGTTTTTTTGAGCAAATACTTCTTTTATGCCAAAAATGATTGTTACTTTGTTCAAAAAAACCTGTTTAGTATCTCACTTTGATATTTATAGCCTCATTTTATAGGCTGTTCAGCTCTTTGTCTTGGATGTGAGATTGAAATGTGTATCCGTTCTTGAGTTCAGCTTGAGTCTGGGATGTATGAATGTTAATTCACTTAAAAGTTAAATTATAGCCTTCATAATTAATTATCATTCAAAAGTCAATAGCCTTCCTGTGTCAGTTTATTTCTCTATAGCATGACACAAAATTGTCTCCACAAATTATGTTATACAAAGACTATGGCTTTCAAACTCACTGGAACTATGTGGACAGAATAGCAACTTTGATTGATAATTTTTTAACCTCATGTTCAGCTTCATGCTGGTGCAACACAAGAGGTTTAATGTGCAGTTGCTCCTTCTACAATATGATACTGTCTTAACAGCAGCATTGCTACTCTGCTGCTTGGATTTAGCAAAGACATTCCTGTTCTGCAGCAGGATCAGTCTCTTTGGTTTTGCCTATAGGTAATATGTAGTTCTTATGCAGATCTTCCATTTTCACTCTGGAAGATTCAGCTGTTCTCCTTCTAAGTGACAGACAGAGACTCTTTTCAGTTGATTTACTGATCATCTGAACTTCACTGCAGGCCACTGCTTCATGTTTTCTTAATGCATCTCTTAACAGACCTTTTCTCTGTGTTTGGTGTAAAAAAACATAAAAAATTAGCAACTTACTGAGCCAGCTGGATCCTAACAAGTCTATGGGACCAGAGGGGATCCATCCCAGGGTGATGAGGGAGCTGGCAGTAGAACTTGCCAAACT
>VWZD01013288.1:8578-32259 GCA_013396695.1 Sakesphorus luctuosus | reverse complement strand
GTGGATTCACCATCCCTGGAGATTTTTAAACGCAGATTGGATGTGGCACTGAGTGCCATGATCTAGTTAATGGACTGGAGCTGGACCAAGGGTTGGACTTGATGATCTCGGAGGTCTTTTCCAACCCAATAGATTCTATGATTCTATGATTCTATGATTAAAGCATATCAACAGCTATTCCTTCCTCTAACTATACATGGATACACTGGCAGCTGATGGTTGCAGCCTTTGCATTGGAGGCCTCCAAATGCTTCCACATGCTGGAGCAGTGACATAAAAAAGTCTGAAAAATCAATAAGCTTTGTAGCATTCCTAATGTTTTCCTTTTGCTTTGGCAATAAATAGGATCGTCCTTCTTTAAGACCTCTGTATTTGTCACAGCCATTAGCTGTCTGTTCTGTTCCTCCATCTCACTCGACAGCTTTTCTTTTGTTTGCTGCTCCATCCTTCTAGTCCTGATGTGGTTGTGAGCCTGATGACTTTGCCTACCAATGAACTCTCAAGAAGATGGATTCATACACTACCTCTCATTCCTGTTGGTTTTTATATGGATGAGTTTTCTTTAGAACTGAATTCTAAACTAACACAGTCTGCTTCAGAAGTCAACTGTTACTAGAGAAATGCACCAATGGAAGTTAACCTACTGTGAAACTCTTATTTGCTAACAATTGAACAGTGTCAGCCATGCTTGTCATCGAATATCTTACAGGGCTTGATCCTGTCAGGGACTAGCTCTTCATCTCTGGAAGTTTTCTATAAACCTCACAAACTATCTGTGAAAACTTGACTAACCTTAAGGGTTTTCCAGAGTTTACACCCTGCATTTTCACCAGTGTACCTCTGTTGACTCACATTACACATCTGGCTTCATCAACCATCCATTATCCCACAAACAACTTCTGTCCAGAATCAAACAAACAACATGGACCATCCTGCAATCACAGAGGTTGAACTATTACCTGCTAGAGTGACAGCAATGGAGACAGAGTCAGATCCCAAGGCATTGGATGCATTGCAAGCATAGAAACCCACATCAGCTTCCATGGGTGCTAAAATCTGCAAGGAGTCATCAGGGTGAAGGAGTATCCTGCAGTAAAGCAAAAAGAAAGATGCCATAGACTCTTAGTTCATGTGAAATTTTTTCATAGTTCAGGCTTTTAGGTTATATTTAAAAATCTATTATGAAATTTAAAGTCTAACATTGAGACTGTAAGCTGTTATTAATTAAATTAAATTTTAGTCTCATTCCCAGTTCTTTTATTGCTGATATGTGTATTAGAGAAAGATTGCCAACTCATTGGCGCATCTGCCCAGTATGTGTGAAACCTCTTCCTCTGCTGTGCCACTTCTATATGATGTTGAATTAGTTTCCTAGCCTTGCTGTCTTGTGGTTCTGCAACACAGGAGTATCATTAGTAAAGAAAAAAAATATTGCAAGGGAAAAGTCAGAAAACCTGCTGAAGCTATGCAGAAAAAAAATTAGTTCAACCACACTCACTGAACACTGAGTCAAAGCCCAAAACAGATTCCAAATTCTTTTACTGATGGGCAGTTTGTACAAAATCAGCAGTCTTGTTGCTCCCCTAATTGTCAGTGAAAGTGGAGATGAATACTCAGCAACTCCTTGGGCTGAACGAACTGTATCCTCTGCCAGTAAGAGGAGCTGACCGTGATCTCAGTGTACTGCCTACTGTTAAACAGGATGAATCTGGCCTTAGTGCTCCTATGAACTGCTTCTTTTCACCGTCGACTTTTGCACTGGTGTAACTCACTGGCCCTGATAAATAACCTCTTGTCAATGCTTATGCACCCTTATTTTCAGCACAGTGTATTTCATAATGACTATTTCTTTCTCTTAACATTTTTTTAGATGAAACTGTTGATAAAATCTAATTATACTGTTCTCATCAGCAACTTTTAGCAGCTGCTGTATGTTAACTCTTACTTGAGGATGTGATTGACAGTGGCAAGGATGAAAGTGGAGGTGGGATGTGCCTCTAAAACATGTGCAATAAATGTCTACTCATAGATCCTGGAATTGATGAGTTTCTTTACACTCCCATCCCAATAATGAAAACATGTTGTCTCATGGAACCAAAAAGCAGCAGATACTTGATTTTGCACAAGGCTGTGGGTGGTAGATCTCTAAAACAAAACAGAGTAGGGCCACCCAGCAAAATCTATTATAGGAAATAAATCCAAAGTTAAAATTACTTTTTTTACCCTTTTGTGAGTAATAAAAGCAATCATTTTAAATAAAAGAGCTGTTGTTAACCAAGTTTTGTAAAAGTCTAGAAAAATACACATTTGCAAAACAAATAGTAATAAATTGCATCTATTATTGCACAGCCAAAAGCCCACAAATGAGTGCATAATTTGTTAGTTGTTAATCACCTCTGCTGATGTAAATGTCTCTTTGTCAGCTTAAGTCACCTCAAGATCCAGCACAAACATTTTTAGAAATAAGAATATGCCAGGTAGATACTTATATTTTTTTTAAAAAATAAACTCCAAGACAGCTCCATCTTCCTATCTTTTCAATTCAAATTTTAATATACTTCTCCAGAAACAAACCTAATGTCCTCTTCTTTTCAGTAATTCTTTCTGTTATTTGTGTGTCTGAATTTGGCATAACTGCTTTACTTGGAAGCAGATCTTCTGTTATCCCTCTATGTATAGAATTGTTTTGGCTAAATTCCTTATTTACTCACAGATTTATATTTTTATTAGGTATTGAGTTGTTTGTCAGTGGTGAAAGAAACAATAGCTGTAGCAAATCTTTATGTCACTAGCATGTCTTCAGAACCTCTCATTTATGGACTTAAAATAATAGAGCTTAGTGCTTACTCAGTCTCATCTGAGTTCCTCCACCCTGCATTGTTTCCAAGACAAAAATGTATTTTACAGGACACATATCAGTAACTAATTCAGATAGCACCTTGCAAACACCTACTGTTTACATTCTGCTCATGTCCATCTATAAAATATATTTCTGTTTCAGAAAAGTTGATTATCAGGTACTGATGGATTCTCAGTAATGGAAACTACAGCATTCCTGGAAGGCTTACTAAAGAATATATAAAGTCCTAAAAGAGTTTTTCACTTTCAAAAGTGATTCTTAAGGAGGTTAATCTGAATTTTCCTTGAAATAAAATGTTTTCCATCATATACAGAAGTCTATAGACATTTGGTACTTATACTGCCAGGCTCTGAAATAGCACTCAGTACTCATGCTAGTATTAACATGACATTTTTAAGCTTGAGAGAGAGTATGGACACTCATGTTAAATATGCACTCAGGCTGAATATGCAGACACAAGTCAGGAATCTTATACTGTAACCACAGATATTTTCAACTGCTGCAGCTTTTTTATCCTATGTTTTCATCGTATTGAATGATTGCAAACCAACAATTTTTGGGGGCCTGTGTTACAGATTTTTGTGCCTGTACCTAGACTAAATCTAAAGAAATTAATTTTTGCAAGTGTAACTATGCAGTAGGAGTCATACTTTTAGTTGGATGAAATAGCTCAAGGAATGGGGCAATGGGAACAGAGCCATACATCAATTATGATTACTAGACATCACTGGCCCAGGCAACTCCATGGTCACAATACAATAAAGTGAGTGCCTTCATCTCAGTGTTTTGTATATACAATAGACATCACCCAACCTAAAAACAGCAGCCTACACTCTAAAAATCACAGTACAAACCAAGTACCTCTGGAACTTCAGTGTATTTAGTAAGGCATGACCTGAGGAACTTCAGGACTACTCTCTGGCCTTCCTCAACAAAAGTGTTTCTGATACTGGTATGGGAAAGCTCACCTACATTAATTTTCTTATTCCCATTAAGAGAGAGGTGGGCTGAAAAATTGATTACTCTTCTCATCCATTTGCTGACAAAGTACAAAGAAGACAAACTGCAGAGCTGAAAGACAGCTCAAGCATACCAAATACCACTGCATGCACATGGCCTTGCAGTTTACAGCAGTACACTGTGAGACTGCTTAAACTGCAGCTTTCTTTGGCACAGGTGACTGGCAGACAGCAAGAGCATTCTCAGTCAAAAATAGGATACTGCCATTAAAGTACTCCCCAAAACCTCAACAATTCAAATTTTTTATGCGCTGTGATTTCCAAACTCCTATTACCTCCAAAGTCACAGATGCCGAATACATCTGAAACTCAGAGCACAGTCATTTCCTCCCCCACCCACCAATTGGACAAACCATAAGTGATGAGTACAGAAGGAAGTTCGTAAGGTGGAAACTACCTCAACGTTTAAAGACAAGTCAATGAATAAAGCTACCAAATGGCAAAGAAATTATATTTTCCTGAGTCTTTCTGATAGAAATTTTGAGCACACACAGAATTACCTGATAATTCAGAAAGAGTACACAGTAACAAGCAACAGACTATTTTCTTACCTCAGTACCAATCTCCATAGCAAAAATCTCCACCTTCAGATGGGAAAATAAAATAAGGTACACAGGGCTCTGTTGACTGCATTAGGCACTTATCTCTTTTAGTACTTTACAATTCCTTCTTTTTACTTATTCAAACAGAAGTTCCTGTTTGCCACATCAGTCTAATCCAGCACTTATACCTTAGCAAAGAGTTATAGTGCCCTGTTTCCACTTCACATGCATTTGCCCTTCTTTCTGCTATGAAGTCAGACTACAACAAAATATAGTTTGGTCTATGGGACTGACAGGCAGTAAAACATGGAAACTGAAGAGTCAAAATGTCAATTATTTTCTTAAAAATTAAATAATGGGTATTGTTTTACCTATCATTGTATTTCACCTCCTCTCCATTCTTAGCCCAGCTGATGGTGGGCTTTGGGTTTCCCACTGCTTCACAGTGAAGCAGCACACTGAGTGTGCCACCTGCTAGAACTACCGTCTGTCCCAGGTGGGTAACAACCTCTGAAGCAGAAAGTTGTTGTGCTGCTGAAATCTTTCGGAGTATGGCAGGCTTTTGAGGAAGTCTGCGCAAGCCCTGTGCCAAGTCTACAGAAGTGGGAAGAAATGCTTCAGCAGATGATGTCCTCAGGGAGCTGGTAAATCCAGAAACGTGCCTGTGGAAAGGGTACTCCACCAATGCTGAATCAACTTTCTGCCTTGATGCTTTGAGGACAAATTCCTGGCTCTCCAAGTGGCTCTTGAAAACCTCATGGGCCAGCTGCACAACAAGCTGCTCAGTGCAGACATCTTTAAGCTCCTCAGGCTGTTGAGACAAATTCCTTATGATATCATCCAAGCGTTTCTGCTCTGTGACCATAGTATACGGCAGGCTATGGTCCCGGCTATGGTCCTCTTCTGAGGATGCATTTCTCTCCATGGACTCGTGGGCTTCCCAGGACTCCAGATTTTCCACAGGCCAGCCCGTGTGCTGTATCAGCCTTGAGACAAGAAAATCATACCATCTGCTGGGGTTAGCAAGTTGCCCTCGTTTTTCAGCCTTGCTACTATTGAAGAAAATCCCATTGAGATGTTTCTCCTCTGTTTGCAAGGCTTCATTTGAGCTACCCTTTCTCATGGCCTCTTCCTCCCTAATACCAGTTGGGTGCCCAGCAATTATCTTCTTGTTGCTTCCAATCAGTTTAATTATGAAATTCTCCTTGGCTGGTCCTGCTCTGCAGGTGTATGTCCCAGAGTCTGAAGACTTCAAGCGATGAATTTTCATGTACCCATAGGGTGCAATGGTAATATGAGCTGAGTTGAAGAGCCTCTTGTCATCCTTCTCCCAAATGATCATTGCTTTCTGGAACCTCCGTGTAGGGCATCGGAGAATAACAGAGGTTTTGGGCAGCAGGTAGGCATACCCACCCATAATAAAGTTTAGTTTCTTCTGCTTCCTTGTCTGGATGTAAACTTTCTTTACAACCATAATATGGGGGCTTTGTTTATAAGCTGGCCTGTTGTGCCCTGCAATAGCATTGATATTATTAGTAGGTGATACTGTTAAACAAAACAAGCAGTTTACATTGGTGCTGACAGCATTTGACCCATGAGACAGTAATGAGAGAAACTGGCCACTAGTTTGCCAGACATTAGATTAGAACAAATAAAGTAAGAGGAATAACAGAACACGCTTTAGGAACACAAAAGTAGTCCTAGCCAGAGTATACTCAGAAACCAAAGACTCAGGGATAAAAGCTTTATGAGAGGGAGAAAACATGAGTGGAAATGTAATTCTTGCTGTTAAAGTACTTAAATGAAGACTGTTGCTTAATAAGTGCCCTAAGTAGATAAGTGGTTACCATTCAAACCTTCAAAGGCAATATGATCTTGTAGGTTACAACAGTAAGACAGAGTGAAAACCTTGCTACCTCAAGGAATAATGCTGAACAGAACAAAACTCTCTGGATCAGGCTTAAAAACATGGTAAATTCTTTTAAAGTGAACTAGTTTAGCATGTCCTTCCAGTTTCCAGATCTCTACATCAGAAGCACTACATTATGAAGCACTAAATAACGCTGCATAGGTATATTATTGGTAAATCCACACAACACTTAGTCAAAGCTTTGCCTTTTAATGCAGACCTGCTTTCCTCCCTACATACCTAACATTTAGCAGTTTCAGAGTCAAGCTGAAGCTATACTGACTTACACATAAACAGGTGGCTTACTGCAAACTACAGAAGAGCATGCAGGGGGACTACTGGTCTTGCAAAGGGCAAAACAAATGCATAAAATGCCAACATAAAATGCATCTAACTTGTATTGCAGAGTTCATTAGAAATTCTAGGTCACAGAGTGACATAACAGAATAATTTGGTTTTAAATTATCTACAGCAAAATCCCTTACCAGCCATTTTCCTTGCAGCTGTTCTAGCAGAGTTTATTTGCATCTGCCCTCAGAATGCTGTGCTGTATCTCTGAGGCTCTGCAGTCCAGCTGTGAAATTTAGATCTAGATTTGGGTCAGAATTTTGAGTCAGTTCTGCCAGAAACCAGTAGCTCCTTCCCAGCACATTTACTCACATCCAGATCCAACAGGAGAATTTGTAGCTTTCCTCCACTGATTTGCCTTGTTTACAGACAGAAAAATCCACTCCAGAAGACTAACGCTAGCACAAAAGAAGGTAACGGAGTAGGTAACAGCATGGATTTCTTAGTGACAGACTTCCAAGCCCCCTTTCCCCAGACACTGCCAAGCACTTACTTGCACAGGGGCCTACTGCACAGGGCCTGATCAAGGATGAGAATGGCAAAGGCAGGCAGAGTGATGAATTGATGACAACAAATACCCCGGTTTTCAGCATCTTTCTGCAAATGGCATTTCGACTCTGTGTGCCTTCTCCACAACTCACTGAACACTAGGAACAGGACCACAAACATTAGGAAAAAGGAGAAGGGTGCTCCTGTAACTCCCTCCTCACTTCCCATATCCACATTGCATACTCATACCACCGTACAGAACAGTTATGGTTTTCAAAAGATTGCAGTGGAATGAAGTAGAGCAGCATCTGAGGATGCTGACATGACCACATACAAACAGTGCAGGCACAGCAGGGAAATGAAATATCAGTTATGTTCTGTCCTGTAAGGCCTTGATTCTTCCCATGCTCCCTTTAGCACAATTTTCTGTCAGATGATGTCCCTTGTTTAAAGAGTACTGTGCACCTGCTCATACACAAGTACAGACCCCAATGAGTTACAGTTCACAGTTGCATTGCGGTCTGCCAAAATCTGGCCTAAGCTTAAGCTTTGAGCTTTGCTGTTGCAAATCTGTTAGAAATAATAAAGGAATGACTGTTTTGGTTATCCGTTCATTGCCTCAGCCTAATATTTACCACACATGGCTTACACAAAAGGATATAAACCCTCTAATACTAGACTGCGATGCTTGTTACCCAGGTGGGTGTCATTCAATGGACTTCATTATGCATATTTAATTTCATATTTATGTATACAGCAACAAGAAAAGTGAGGATGCAAGCAGTGCCCTTGCTCTGGGACCTAGGCAGCAGTTTGTAAAAAGGGCTGGAAAATGAGTTGAGCACTGCAATTACTGTCTTCACTGCCAGGATGCGTATGTGTGTCCTGGCAGAAGACTTTGTGAAAACATCCACTAATTTGAGTAAAATGTCAGGGTAGATAGCTGTAAGAAGAGAACAGGTGGGAACAGCTCCGTGAGGTGACTGGCATTTCTCTTACAGTTAAAACAATTGCCCCCAACTGCCATGAAAGAGAACTGGAAGAGTGGTGGCAGAGACTGCAAGATGTGGAATGATTTTCATGCTTGCTGGCATTATGAGATCAAATTGTATTTTTAGCTATACTGTCATAAACATAAAGGGAAATATTCTTAAACCAAATGGAGACTGAAAGGGAGCCTGGGGAAGTGCAAGATTCTGCAGTACAGTGAGGATTTTTTTGCCATATGTAAATTGAAGGAAGAAAGTAGCTAACATCACAAAACCGGAAGGAAAGAAGCTTGGTGTCTGTAATGAATAGAAGACTTCAGGAATCCTTTCAACCCTCCCCTTCCCTCTCCTCCCTTTTCTCATTATTATAGGAAAGGCCTGGCATTGCCCCAAGACAAAAAGACTATTGACATCAGAAGAGCTGGGATTTGGGAACAAAAAGCATTTACAATGGAGTTATAAATATTACTGTGCACTGATGCCTCAGTTGAACATAAGCATAAGTGTAAACGTGAACAGAGAGGGATTTATTGTTTTCAGTGCAGCTTCTGTTTATACCAGAAGGGAGGTCTTAATATTGTGGTTGAATGGCTAAAGCACATCTGTGGAGGGAATCACCACAGAAAAACATGGAGCTAGTGATAACATCTCCAACAAGGAAAAATTACGGGACAAAACTGGGCATAATATGTTTTGTGTAGTCTGACCTCATTTGGCTTCTCTATCTCAAATTACTTAGGAACTTCATCTCCAAGAACTGTACAATACTCACGCATATGAATAGCATACCTGTGTCCAGTCAGAGAGAAGCCACTCACTGGGACAATCCTCATTTTTGCAGGCTTGTTGAGTAACTGTCCTTGGCATGGAGCAGAAGGTTTCTGGCAGATCTAACAAGCTTCCATCTGCCAGGCGCTGCTTACAAAGTGTATCTCTCTTCTGGACACCGCCACCACATGTCTGTGAACACTATGAGAAAAGAGTGAGCCACTTTACATCACACTTGCACCATGGCAACTTGCAGCAAAAATTACTTGTGAATTTGGGTAGAAATCAACACTCAGTTTTGGTGAAATAGAAAACATAAACCAAAGATTCTAGGACATCAAAGTAGACTGCTTTTAAAACTGCCAAAAAATATTCTGGAAAGTGGAAGCAGCTTATTTTGATAATATTTTGAAAAACTATTTTAGTACTTCTGACATGTTCTGTTTTAAGGTATTTGTACAAAAGACAGGGAAACAATGAGTCATCATTGCAGTATGGAGGTGGAATATTTGTTCTTTCCTGTAACCACCAACTGGACAATGAGACACCTGAATATGATGTGAGAATCTACATACTAGTATCTCTGTCTGAACTCTGACTGTGCTACTAAGAATGTCAGAGGGAGTGGAAGTCTCATTCAGTAGAAGATGAATAAACTGGGATGATGAATATCCAGAGAACATCATCCCCTCTTTAATGTAAATATCCCTCTCTGTATCCATTTTCTACTCAAGTAAGGCAAGAAATTTTTAATAAGCATATTTAGTAGCTTTTCTGAATTTTTTTTGTAAACTTGATTGCTCAGACCTTTTTCCTGAGGGTCCTTTTTCTGAGGCTGCTAACAGACTTAGAGTTCTGCTCAGTCCAGTGAGCTCAACTCCTTTTCTTCCTTCTCCTAGCAAAGGAAAGGTGGAACTTGTACTACACTGATATGACCAAGAGTTGCTTATAGCTTGCAACATAGCAATTATGCATGAGAAGCAGATAACCACATGAAGAAGTATTAAAACTTACAGTGAGAAAAAGGAATGTTTTAGAAAATCTTGCATTGACAAAAGACCCTTCTATCTTAGATAGACAGCTGCATGAATGCTAGCCTGAATACACAGGGGCAGTCAATTAAGCAGAAACCCCCAGTCTTATCAACATACTAGTTTAAGCTTCCTCAGTTCTGGTGTTGACTCTGTAAACTTGATCCTCTGAACCAGCCATGCCAGAGTCTCCAGCCAGCCAGACCTGCTGACGGCAGATGCAGCTTTCCATGTCACAGCTTGCCAGGGGTGCCTGATGCCTCCTTGTGAGGCTGGTGCAGAAAGTTATTTTGCAGAAGGCAGGCTGTGGTTGGAGAGCTGTGTCACCAGGTAAAGGAGCTACTGAAAAAAATGAACAGGCTGCGTAGTATTTGAGTGAATGAGCAAGAGAGAGACTGATTATATTCAGAGAGACTACAGTCTTTAGTATCTTAGGAGTCCTGAATCTCCTTTGTAGAGGACAAACACATGGATTCAGAATCCTGCAATATAACTAGTCAAAGAACTGTCAATCAAGGGTCTGTTAAAGATGAGGGCTGGAAGCTGGTCACTGCATGTACCAGGGGGAACATTCTTCCTCCTCAGAATTTGGCAGGCAGGACTGGCACCTTCTACATCAGGTGTGAGGCTCTGGAGCCATGAGGCCAGACAACTGATGAGGTGGGGAAAGGTCCTTGTAGGGTAGAGGGGCCTTGTAAAACAACCCGATCTGTAATCTGCATGAAGACCTCCTTGTTCAGACGAAAAGAAGGAATAGTTGTAATAGTAGACTCCCTACCAAAGTGGAATGAAGTACCTGATACGCTGAATGGGTGAAATTCACAGGGATGTCTGCTGTCTGCCAGGGTTGTGGATAGAGGAACAGTTGAGGGAGGGGTTATTCCTACCCTTCAGGTCTCCTAGGTGGTTTAATTTTGCATTGTCCTCTACTCAAGGTGGTGGTACTGCAACAGTACAGGTTTTTTCCTTATTCTCAAAAATGAATCCTCTGCTGTGTTTACAGTAAGATAAAGCACCCACAAAAGGAGTAAAGGTTTCTCTCAGCAGGTCTCTCAGTGGCTCTCTGTGTACACTGGCATAAATGCAAATTTTTTCTTTAGTCTTGACAACAGTGCAGCAGTGGAAGAAAACTATCCTTTCTTCCCGTGCAGCATTATAACCATACAAAGAATCATCTTTGTCTTTTGAATTACACAAGTATTTTCATTTGCAACTAGATGGCAACAATTTAATTCACTCATGTTACTTTTCAGAGATGAAAAGCCTTGTACAGACCCATTGTGTAGACAACAATTTTCATCATTAATGTAATAATGCATTCATCTCCCAAAGAGAATTGTTTAATACACATTTATGACTCTGAAGAATGAGTGTTTCTTGTCCTAAATGAAATAATTGTTTGAGAGTCTATGGAATACTTGAAATGCTTTAGAGATTATTTTATCCTTGATCCTTCTAGTTTAGTATTCCTAGAAAATCTGACATTGTTAACCCAAATCCACTCACTGCAGCTGACCAACACATTCCAAATATTTTAGTTTGGAATCTATAGTCAGCTGTTAAGATTTTGCAAAAACTTTGCATTCGAAATAGCTATCTATAGTCATTATTTGCCTCTGAAAACATTCATGTATTTTGTTTTTTAAAGATCAAAAAGGCAACACTTCAAAGTTTTTGATGGCTCACCAGAATGTTAATGATTCCTCTTGATGGATAAAGCAAAATTATAGAATCACAGGATGGTTTGGGTTGGAAGAGACCTTCATGATCATCTACTTCCACCCCAGCCACATGCAGAGACAGATTTCACTGGACCAGGTTGCTCAAAGCTACATCCAACCTGGCCTGGAACACTTCTGGGAAAGGGGCATCCACATCTCCTCTGAGCAATCTGTTCCAGTGCCACACCACCCTCATGCTAAGGAATTTCAACCTAATATTTAACCCAAATCTACCCTCTTTCAGTTTAAATCCATTACCCTTTGTCCTATCAGCACATGCTCTTGTCAAAAGTCCATCTTCAGCTTTCTTGCAGGCACCCTTCATATACATGTAAGGCTGATATAAGGTCTTCCTGGATCCTTCCCTATACCAGTTCTTCAACCAGTCTTCATAGGAGAGGTGCTCCAACCCTGTGATTTGTGTGTAATGACTACTTTTAGCAGTCATAAAATGAGATTACATATACATTCTTACCTCTTGCCATTCTGTAGGATACCAGGAGGGTGGGCAGTCAAAGCGATTACAGGCTTGCACAAGGGATGGCTTAGGTTTAGAGCACAGTTCATCTGCCAAAATCACGGTCTCATTAGTCTCTCTTGATAGTAGATGAGAACAGAAGACATCTCGTGTCTGTAAACCAACCCCACAGGTAAGACTGCAGGTGTTCCATTTCCCAATCTCCCATCTGTGAAGGGGTCAGGAAAGAAAACCTTAAGCACAGAATAAAGTCACCTTAATTTTTCTCATATTTTTTCTCAAAGACACATGGAGTAAAGAAACAGTAAAAGAAAGGGAATTTTCCTCTCTGATCTGTCACTGTTCTTGTAGATGGAGGATGAGGCTAAGGTGAATACTCGCAGTTCTCAATTTTAAGCTCTTGTCAAAAGCTCTTGGACTTCAAGTCTTTGGGATTTCTGCAATATCGTAGGAACACTGTTGTGTTCCTGCTGTTTGAGCTGCTCTAATACAACCCTTAATTCTGTCAGCCAAACACAGAAAACTTCTTTAAATACTAGGTCTTGCACTCGTGTTCTCTACTAGAAAGTACCTCAGAGATATGCAGCAAAGTGTACACAAAAATATCCCATATTCAGAAGGAGAATATAAGAAAATAGTCTTCCCAGCAGCTTCACACAAAATGCTACACTGAACTGGACATACTCCCACATCCGAAATGAAAGTATGAAAAAGCCAGACAGTGCCACTTTTTCTAATTCTGAAGAGTAGCTTCCTTTCCAGCATGAATGTTATTGAAAGTGATTACTGAGGTAATAAATTAAACATTCAGGTAAAAGAGGCCTCATAAAACCAATCTTTGAAGAAAGAAAACTCAGGCAGAAACTTAAAGAGAGTTACTCTGAGGGAGGATACCTCAGGCTCCAAACAGGATGGAGGCAGATAACGAAGGAAAATTATGAAACATGTAAGGAGAATGAAGCACACTTTGTGGAAGAGGCAGAGGAAAACCACTCTGATGGTCTGAGATCTGCAATTAATAGAAATAGCTCAGCACATTTAAAGCACATGATAATAGTAAACACATCACGTAAATAATCATTCAAGATTGTGCCATCCTAAAATCACAGAACAATTCTGACCTCTATGTATTTTTTGAAATTACTTTGAGCATTTGTTCCTCCCTCTCAGTAACAGTCTTAAAAAATTGAAACAGCTAGCACATAAATCCTTTTTCCTCCCTAGATGATAGACTGATGGACCAACGGCACATTGCCCCCCTTCCGTGCTCCACCTGCTGGTGACATTCTCTGATTTTATAACTGGATAAAACAGGCCCTGAGCATCATGGTAAGCACTATCAATGTTGTAGTTTGCTTTTATACAACAGCCTTGATTGTGCTAGTAGCAATGACAAAAATCTGTTTAACAATTTCTAACAAGAAGTGCATCTTGCATACTGAGTTAGAAGTTACCATGATCATGTTCTAGGCTATAACACAGTGAAGGACACCAATCCTGATACATGTACTGAGAGCTATTTATCAGTGAAACAGGAGTGACATATGGCAGCCAGTTACACTATGCCGGAGTATGTTCTCCATATGAATTATATGAGGTGAGACATGTCTTCCCAGATTTTCCTGTGAAATTGTCAGTCAGAATTAATGTGGATATCATCTATCCTTCAGTTTTGGCACAATCTAAAATGATAGTTGAGTAGGTGCCGAAAAGAAGGCATTTTCCTATTTCAGAATCTGTTTTGATATATGTTAATTGCCAGAGTTTTCTTTATTCAAGTGCTGGCAATAACTGTTGCCTCCAGCAACTCCTTGTTCTTGGTATAAGTGTAAAATGTTTCTGTTGGCAGTTCATACCTCAGTGGCTAACAAGCCACATAAACTCTTTGGACATCTTGGCATCTGCGGAAGAGGGTATCTGTTTCTTCTTCCAGAAACAAAAGCTGTGCTTCAGTAAAGAGAAAGGATTTGCTTTCTCAGTGTCTGAAATTTCTGAATGTTTCAGGTTACATATGTTGCCCTACCTGTAACTTGGTTTGTTCACAGTTCTTTCCAGCTGCTTTAAACAGGAGATTCCTTAGATGTGCTCAATAACTATGAGGTCAAATTCCCTCTTACCATTGCACTTTGGTAGTCTCAAGTGATTTTTATGGGCTTTCATGGATGCAAAGTAAAGAATGTACAGTAGAAGAGAGAGGTGCAAAGTGGAGTAGGGATGTTCAAGTAACCAAACCCATAAACTATATGCATGATTGGCAAAATTTCAAAGTCCTAAAAAGCACAGGAAGATCAGTGATAATCTTAAAGAATTACAGTGCTGTAGAATTATTTTATAACAGCTAAAAGTGCTTGCAACACTTTGCACTAATATTATCCTACTAAATTTACCAATTAGTTTCTAGACTACTTATACTGTTGGAGATAATATTTTTAAGTACCACTTTTTTGAGATAATACTGTAGAATGTTATCTGATGCTAACTGAAATAATTTCTGTCTTATTTCATGTGGTATTTATCTGTGCATTCCTCCGTTTATTTTTATTTCTTGATAGTTGAACTATACTGAGCTGACTCTTCCAGTGCATATGGAATACAGAAAAGAATGGCCTGTGTGCATCTGTCAATCCCAGAATTAAAATTTAAGTAGGAAATAATCCTAAATTTTAAAAGGTGAATAGAGATAGTTATAGAATAAAGCTAAACAAACCTTGTGCAAGTGGAATGGGTATCTCTGTAAGTTGTCTGTGGCTGCTGTTAAGGTACAGACTTAGGAAAAATCTGCATACAGCCTAGCTTATAGACAAGCTGAAAAGCATCACTTTGGTACTTCTCATATTGTGTTCCAGAGCCTGGTGAAGTGAATGCATACTTTTGATGCAAAACATACTTTTAATTCCTTCTTCTTTCTCCTTCACTACTGCCCAAAGCTGTACTATTACATAGTAATGGAGAAACAATAAAATCCTAAATCCCTGGTTTGTCCTAACTCTAGGTCTATCAGTTCATCAGTTGTCCATCTCCAACTCTCATGTATCTAAGTAGTGGTTATGTAATTAAGCACAGAGCAGAGTTGAAAATATTTCAACTACTGTACTTAAAACAAATTTCAAAAGATTCTCATCCTCTACAGAATATACATACATAACAGCTGATATACAGAAAATACATTGCATATTGGAACTTATTGAACAAAAACTATCTTCATTCAAAACCACAGTGACATTTAGAGATAGATAACAAAGAGGAATGTAACAGGAAAGGGGCAATTCATAGTGCTGGATATACTGAAATGGATATGTGTATATTAGTGATACGTGTATTCAATACATGCACATTTTCCAAATGAACATAGATAAAAACGAATTTCCACTAGAAATATATAGGGAGAAGAGGGTGGTCCAGAATTACAACTTCTTTCATGTATCACCAAAATTTCAAAACCAAAACTGATCACAGAAACTTTTAATTTTCCAAATGAATAATTTCTTTCTTTCAGTAAGATGCCTTAGTAGTTTTTTTCTTGTTCAGACAATGGTTTCCCTTTCAGTTTTTTTACACACAATGCTAAGGGTGTAGTCTAGAAACTAGACAAAAATTGATTAAAAACCCAACCACCTGGTGCACTTGCACAAATTTCTTGCATTTCCAGGAACTAGAAAATAGCAAAGTGAATTAGTAATGGACAGATTTTATGAACAGAAAAACACAAGTTAGGAAGTTTATCAGTCAGTTCATATTATGAATTAGATTAAAATCGATACTATCCAATAACTTTTTTATAAGTCTAAATGTCCAAAGGACCAATGAGAAATTGCTGAGAAATTTACTGGAACATTCTGATTAAATTCTCATTAAATAAATTAGGTCTATATAAGCAATACTTATGCATGTGGTTAACTCCAGGTAAACTAGCAGTTTTCACAATTGATCATTGTGAGTGTGTTATAATATGGAAATATTTGCAGGTACTTTCAATAAAAGAAAGAGAACAATTGTGAAGCTCCAGAAGCAAAAAAGGCTCAACAATTGGAAAATCCTGATTACTAGCACAGGACAATTATTACATATTATTAGGGTGGGTCTGAAAATGTTAGAGATTCTCTCAAAAATCAGATTAACGATGGTATTTCTAATTATCTTGACACAGTCAACAAAAACCTTCCCAGTGATACCTAAATTAAACTTGAGCATTTGTGATCAGGTCCAGGCTGTTATTAAAAAAAAAAGAAAAGAAGAAAAAAGCTTCTAACACATAACTTGAATGTAAAATTCCTAAAAGTTCTATAAATTTAATTTTAATTAGAAATAACTTTCCTTCTTTCTTGTGAAAAAAGAAAACAAAACAAAAGAAAACAAGCAAGCAAAGAAACAAGCGAAATCAGTATCATACTGTGCACCAGCAGTTCAGGTGAAGAACTGGAGGATCAAGTGAGCAGGCCCTTGCTCCTTGTTCTTTGCTGAACTCCAGAGGTGGATGAGACCAGAACAGCTGAAACATGGGCTAGCCTGTGAATATTGGTAATATAGCCTTGGGGTACAAAGGGAAGATTCAAGTGCTGGGCTGGATCATACTATTCTCCCACCTGTGATTCAACCTGACATTCACAAAATCATAACAATACTTTATTTTATTTATTTTTTTTAACACCAGGGACAACAATGCACTTTTGCCTCAGTTTTGAAATGTCCCTCTCATTGCTACAAGAACTGGAGCCCACATAATACTTCTGCTAGCTAAACAGACCAGAAAGTGGCACCAGCTAGTGTTGTAGTTTTGGATCTTAAAGAAATTCTCTCTCCTTACCAACATAGAATTCAGAAGCTAATGCCCAACCCCCATGCCATTGGATAACAAAAAATAACCAACTGCTTTGAATTCCAACTTGATCGCTGAGGAGGTGAGGCAGGAAGGAGAGGTTTCTCTGGAGGGGCGGGACATCATTATTTGGCCATCTATGGTGAGGGGAAGCCACAGTTTACTCATGGACTCATGGAGGTGTTTGGAGGGAGCTGAGTTTCCCTTTTTGACCACCCATGACCCCAGCTCAGCTCTGGTGCTCTGTGCTGCCTGTCAGAGTGAGACAGAGAGGAAAGCCATGGCCACTGCCTCGGATTGTTGCTGCAGATCCTTTTCCTGAGCCAGCTTCCCATCTGTAGAGGAGTGAGTACCACCCCCACCAGCCGCTGTCCTCAGCCTCTTGTCCTTGACTGTGGGAGGATACCCTGGACAATTTCTATTGCCCCTAATATTGAATTAAAACTGCATCATAAATATGTCTTTCTTATTATTTTTGCCTTAGTCATTCCTGTCCAAGTTTCTTCTTCCCATAATCCCCTAGGGTTCCTTTCCCATCACTTTTCCTGATTGGTTATAGTTCTGTATCCCCATTGGCCTTTATCTCTCTTTGTTGATTGGTTGTTATCCCCCTTCGGTTATTGGCTGTTAAGAAGTTCCACCCTTACCCCCCATTGGTCTGGTTTTCAATCCTTCCCTTGACTAATGGGAAACTCAGCTCCACCCCTTTTTCCAGAACCTTCCCTGCCTAACCCTATATAAACGAGGCATTCTCAATAAAGTTGCTGGGCCTCCTTTGTCCAGACTTCCCTTTGGGATGTGGTGCTCAGTGCCGAGGGCGCCTTCCTAGGCTTTGAGGGGCTAAGGCTGATGTGCTAAAGGAGTTGATATCACTTGAGATGATTATCACTAAGAGCTGAGCCCCTCAGAGCTGAAGACCCTCACCAATATTTGGTGGACTTATCATCCACTGTTACTTGACCAGAGGACAAAGAGAGGACTCTGCATTGCCTGCCAGAGGGTTCCACCTCATCCTCTTCTATGGCCTCCATCTCCCACGTGACTTAGTCCCTGACAGACTGCCTTTCCTCTTTGTCATACCGAAGTACTGTGAGTGACTTTGCTGCCAGCTGAGGCACAGCAGCAACCCCTGCTGTTCGTAAATATAATTGCACCAGCGGAGCAGAGAAAAAAGTTCAGTTTCATTTACAGGATTTGTTCTTTCCTTTGGGAGTACAGTGTGGTTGTTTGTTCTGTCCTAGTTTTGGTTATATATACACACATATATATATATTTGTTGTTAAGAACTGTTATCCTTTGTTCCTATATACTTTTCTGAATAAAACTCCTAAATTTCAAAGGTGTGGTGATTTGGGGGGGAAGCCCTTCTTTTCGGGTCCATATAAATACTTTAGTTTTCTTCTAAACTAAGACAGCTAGGGAGCAGCTACTCATGGCAAGACAAGCTGCTGGAATTAGAGCTGTTGCCCCAGTGGGGCTACAAGCCTTCAGAATAAAACACTTGCAACCCGCATATTCAGCCTGGAAAAAGTAAATTATTTAGGAAGAACTTGAAATTCATCCTCTTGAGCCAAAACACTATGCAGCCGACAGGTTTGGATTAGTTCCTATATGCATGGAATATACAGTAAACCCCAAATCATTCTAATGTGTTATGTGTAAGAAAGGTTTTTAAGGATATACATTTTAATCCTGAAAGAGTCCCTTCAAGTACTGCCAAGAAAATTGAACACAGCACAGAGAAAGTAAACACCCTGCTACAAAAAGACCTCCCAAATGAGTTTTAAAAAATGAAATTATTGTAATTTCTATATTGTTAAACCATATGAAAGTGATACAAAAGGACCCTTCTTGTTTCTAAAATAAACATTCATCAGTGTGGGGAAAGGTTTGCCTGGAAGCATCTTACTTAATATCTGACACCTACCTGCCTAAAAATGTTCCTCAGTGCACAAGGGCTATGAGGCAGCTGTGTATATGCACCTACAGTAGACTGAGTAAATCATTATGTCAGTATTGGCTTTCTCTCATCCTCTGTCAACCTATACATTCTCCAGTGGACCCTGAAGACTGAGAAGTCTGTTCAGAGCCCACATATCTCCCCTCTTTTTTTTTTTCCTATTATGAACCTGGACAGTGTTTGTGGTAAAGCTTCCTGCTTCATAGGTGTGAAAGGCTTTCCTGAAGCTCATTTAGAGATATATTTTTGCCTGAGTAAGTATGCTTACTGTTACATCTTAAATACCATGTCAGAATGTGATCTTAAATTCTGGACAGAAGACAAGAGTTACTGTCCATCTTGTTTGGGGAGCATACCTTCTTGCAGTGAAGCTACAAGACTGAGATGAGAACTTCCAAGTTAGTTCTTGACTTTATAATCAAAGAAGTCACAAAGAAAGAGGCACAAAATCTAAGAATTAAACTACAAGGATTTTTTTACCTAGATGTTAAATCACTCACAGTAAAATTAGACTGCTTATTTGAAATAAAATGTGAGAGCTAGGACCTCAACTGTGGTGTTTAAACAGGGATCTGAGTTCTGTCCTGTGTCAGGAAGTGATTTCCTGATAGTTGTGGTTCAGTTTGTGTGAGAGAGAATATTACAAATACACTTACAGTATACACACACCTCGGAAGAAAAGTGAAATTTATTTAAGCTCTGGAAAAGTTAACACTAATTTTAAACAACAGCAACAACAAACAAGAAAAGACAAAGTACTTCTAAATCATCACTGGCAACTACAGAAAAACAATTCATGCTCAGTGTTGTTCTGTGCCAGTCTGACAAAGTATGTTGTCCAGTATCACCAGTTTGACAAGGGAGTTGAACAGGCAGGAAAGGTTCCAGGGGATTGTTGTGCACAAGGGAAAGTGATATGCTTTCTCCAAAAAGCACCCTCCTTACAAGTGAAGAAATCCATTAAAGATAAGCAGACAATACATGTAAGCAGATCAAAGGCTCAATGAAAGTGCTCTGGAAGGTTACTGAAGTGGCCTGCAATCACTCTGTAAACCTACCAATATTGATTAAAAATGCTGCTTATTATAGCTGAACATGGCAGGGAACCAGTATTTATAAAACAGCCAAAGAGATGAACATAGAATAGGCACTCAAAAGTCAGAAAAGTACAGAGGAAAAATGGAATATGCAGCAACTATACAAATGACAATTTGCATTGCTAGAGTAACCTTGCAAGAGGTTTCAAGCAATATATATAATGTTCCACGCCTTAAAACACTCTTGCTGTCCCTTGAGTTGAAGGCAGAGAACATTAACTATTCAAGCAGGGCAGAAAAGAAAGTTTATGTTTTTCTGCCAAAAGAACAGTGGGTCTTCAGGGGACTACTACAGATTAGATATTAGGAAGAAATTCTTTACTGTGAGGGTGGTAAGGCACTGGAACACGTTGCCCAGAGAAATTGTGGATGCTCTATTCCTGGAGGTGTTCAAGGCCAAGTTGGATGGGGCTCTGAGCAACCTGGTCTGGTGAAAGCTGTTCCTGCCCACAGCAGAGAGCGAGATGATTTTTAAGGTCTCTTCCAAGCCATTCTACAATTCTATTTCCTTTCCAGTTTCTCCTTTGAGATTCTGAAACTGTGACGAATAATCTATTTAGCAGCTAACTCACTCTTCTGCAAGAAAAGGTGGGGTTTTTTTCACATTGACATTCAGAAATCCAAATATACATGAGCTGCTCAGATAGAATGAGAAGGCTCTAAACTCATGGTATAGCCAAAAAAAAATCAAAACAACTAGGTTAAAGGATTAAGATTCATGGAAGTAAAGTAAAAAATGAGTCAGTTTTTTGAGCTCCCAAGCGTCCAGCACCAGAGTTGGAGACGTAACCTTCATAGAAGTATGGTCACTGCTCTAATTTATTGTTTACATTACACACACACTTAACACAAACTTCTTGAGTCCACGAATAGTACAGGAATATTATTGGTTAATGGCTAGGGTTTGCTTTCTTTACCACCCAATTTGATTGCTACTTTTCTTTAAACTATGCCCTTCTGTATCTATGTTTCTACCTGCTTCTCTAACGGCTGCTGCATACTTTTCTGTTGTTTACTGTTCTTCTTGAAGAAGGCTCAAGGATGCAGGGGCCCCGTTTCCCTCTCCATGGGCTGGGTTGTGCACTTATGCTTCTAAGTTCAAATTTCTCTCTACATGGAAGTGTTAACTGATTCTGACTCAATGGAAGGAAAAAATGCATCTAAAGTGATGGTATCAGAAAACTTACGATGTGTATAGGCAAACTTTTATTAAAACACCTCATATCTCCACCCTAATTGGTCTATCACATAGGTTTGTGTAGAATCCATGGACTACAGAATAGCAACTTATTACACTTCTCTAAACTATCTTAAGTGAGAAGCTGGCTTCTTTCTTAGGGAACACAGTTGGCATCCTTATGGAAAAAAAAATTAATTTGTCAGATGTATCCAAACATCTTTGTTCATATCAGGAACCAGAAACATGTAAGTATTGTAATTAAACAAGCAAACTTCCATCCAATATACTTATAACAATACAGATATGTGGATACCCTGGGGGGTAATTAGGTAGCTCTTCACCTCTGTGTGAGTGGTTCAAGTCTCTCCCAAGGCTGTGAATGATGAAGACCTACTAACAACTGGTTACGATATAGAATACACCAGCTTAGCCACAATTCTGATGGATAATTGCACACCACAAACTCTACGTCATCACTGAGACCTTCAGTGCTTAACAGTGTTAGTAGTGGGCCCAGAGGATGAATACCAGATAACTGGAGATAGAAATTTTCATGAACACAAATAGGTCTTTCTGTGCTTCTGCAGATGTGACAGACAATCTTGGCAGATGTAGAATTCTTTGTTTAATCAATCTAACTCCTTTAATAGGTATTTAATTCACTCCAAATTGAATAGAAATGAGGACATCTCCATTTACTTTATGTGTGAACCTTTCTGATGAGTAACTATGTTACAGAACTCTACAGTACATTTTAAGCATTTATTATCTTTTTATATATCTTTTCATCCACAAAGACTTATTGGTTTGAAAGTATTGGGTATTCTTCAGACTACTCTTATAAGCTACTTGAGCAATACTGTAAATGGAAGATATAGTGGTGCTGTTCATTTCACCCCTTTTTAAAGGAAATGAACATGCATACAACCACTTGTAAGGCTCTGTAGCTTATTTCATAAATTAATGCTGCAGTGAAAAAGTTAATCCTGTTCATTATCCTACAAAACTTTTGACTTGATATTTGGCATAAGAGAAAAAAACATGCTCTTTACTGTTACTGTTGGGAAAGCTTTCTTTGTGGAATGAAACCCTGCTGTTGAGGCAGTAAATTAATATTGAAGAAAATTGAGAATAAATTTAGAGAAAAAATGAGGAGTAGAATCTAACATATGAAATGCTGAAGTTAGAGCATATTTTCTCAAAATACTGAAAAATATCAACTGGCAGTGAATCTTAAGTTCTTGTTTACACAGGCATTAGCGAAGAGAAGGGTGGAGAGAAGTGGACTATAGTAACCAGAAAATGAAATGTGCCAGGAAAAAAAAATAGAGAGAAATTGCCCTCTGCAGAGGGACTCAGTAAGACCCCAGTGTTAGCTCAAAACCTCATCAAAAACCAACCTATTAAAAAAAAAGGGGTAGGGCATGGTGAGATTTCTTCAACACAAGGGTGTATTAACTTGGAGAAACCTGTGACCTGGTGTCGGAATTCATATGCTGTTTGGCTAAGCTGTGTGGCTAAAATTGAACTTGCCTCTGAAATTTAGTGTGATGTAGCTTTAAGAAACTAACGAATGAGATCAGAAGCGGCTGCAGCCGACAGCTCAGCAGATGTGTATAATTAGCCAATTACAATGAGAGATTGTAATGTAAACAACATCATTAGCGAATGATCAGTGTCAGAGTGTCGACATCTGCGGAAGGTTACAGTTCCAAAAGTGTATATAAGTTTTGTGCACGCAATAATAAAGGGTCTGTTGCAGCTAGTTCGTATCCAACCGTCTGTTGTGGTCCACAAACCCGTCTCCCTTTAACCTAGACATCTGTGTAGAGGAAAATTATCTCTCTAAATATATAGTATTCTCCTTAAGATGAGCAATCCATCACTCTTCGAGGAGGGCAAAGGAGATAAATGTTGTTAGGTAGCAGATTAATACATTTTAAGGCCAGGGTAGTATACAGTAGTGGAAGGTAGAAATGCAGGTAGTGTGGATACAGCACGACAGAGCTGCCTAGGGAAGGCAACCTGTTTAGATGTCTTTGTACACATTTGCTTTTAGCATAGTAAACCTTAGCAATAAATGACATTATGATTCCTTGACCAAATCCATGACTCCTCTTTAAGATGTTTTTCAACCTAAGGTTGTCAAATAAGGGTGAATCTGCCCTGTGTGGCAGCATATTCTTTCTAATGACTGATTTTCTGACCTATTCCACCAATGTTTCGAGCTGTGGCCTGTTAATTAAGGAGCCTCTCTGGGCTACACCTTAAGAGGCTCTCAAAGATATTCTCAATTCACTTCAGTTAAAAATAGACTTAAATGAATTCCACTGAAAAAATATGTTAGTGGTTTGTGAGACTCTGAAAAAAACCCCAAACTGCAACACAACAAGAACTGGTATTTTCTGCCAGTAAGGCTATACTGCAGGATCTGCAGACACACAAATCTTTTAACCTTTTTTATGAATTAGGCA
>VWZD01013286.1:57422-73251 GCA_013396695.1 Sakesphorus luctuosus | reverse complement strand
GCCAGATACCGTACTGCACATGTATTATCATGAGGAAGTTCTTATAGAAGACACACAACTCTTTTTTGAAGCTCTCATTTAACACATCTTCATTTTGATTAATTCGTGAGCTTCCTAGTGGAAAATCTACCCGACGATTTTTATGAAAAAAGCCTATTATTCAAAGGGGAGAAAATGTTTAAGTCAGAGAATCCAAGTCAGATTTGTAGGACCTGTATACAGCATCCTGCTGCAACTGTGTCTTCCATTTCACTCCTTGGTTGGAAGGGACCTTAAAGATCCTCTAGTTCCAACCTCCCTGCCATGGGCAGGGACAACTTCCACAAGACCAGATTGCTTAAAGTCCCATCCAACCTGGCCTTGAACACTTCCAGGTATGGAGTATTCATAGCTTCTCTGAGAAACCTGTACCAGTGTCTCACCATCCTCACAGTAAAGAATTCCTTGCTAATATCTACACTCCTTCAGCCTGAGTCCATTCCCCCTGGCCCTACTGCTACACACCCTTATAAAAAATGTCTCTGACTTATTCCTCTTGTAGCCCTAATTTAGAGAAGGTGTTCAAAGGTCTTCTTGGAACCCTCACTTCTCCAATGCTGTCTCTCAGCTTGTCCTCATGAAAGAGGTGTTCCAGCTCTCTGATGATCTTGGTCTCCCTTCTTTGGACTCTCTCCATGCATTTCTTTTGTTACAGACCCCACAGCTGGATGTAGCACTTCAGTTGTGATCTTACCAGGGGAAATCACCTCCCTTAAGCTGCTGATCATGTTAGTTTTGATGCAGCCCAAAGAGATGATGGGGTTGTTCTGCTGTTCCCCAGATCAGAGTTTCATGAGGATCAGTTTAACAACCCCCACCCCCTAATTAAACATCCTTGCAATAGAAAATAAGTTTCCAAATGCTAAAATGCTATCTTGAAGCTATGTTAGCAGTGCAAGTCCTACTGCCCTCAAAGAATTAAAGTCAGAAAACAAGATCCTACAGGTTCAGCATGCATAAACCTGCCTCTAGCCTTGCATACATCTATGTTCTATGGGAAAATCCTTCTGAGCATGGACAGGTGTTATCTGTCTTGGAAGACCAGGCACAGTCTCGGTAATTACATTTATAACCAAACATCCTTTTGTCCCCACTCCTTCAATTAAAGACAGTTGCTCCATATGTCTTCTTTTCTGGAACCCAGCATGTTTTATTGTGGCCATGTCATAACCCAAAACCTGGAAAGTGGTTCTATAATCACAGATCAGGGACAAAAAAGGAAGACAGATACTCCTTGAAGGAACAAATCTCAGTCATTTAACCCAAAACACAGTGTATTATCTTGACATATGAGTTTGTCCCTCCCCCAATATGCATGTACACATCTCACATGACTCCTATGACCTTGCATGCAATTTTTTTCTTTTAATTTTGCTCATTCTTCCTTGTTAACTCCTGTATAATGGGGTCACTATTTCTTTCAAGCAAAATCATAGGATCTAATAGAAATATGATTTGCATATGATTTGTCTCTGGAATCAAATGAAATTCACCCATGAAACTCAGGGTGTAGATGAAAGATTGGGAAGGAAATATGTGGATACTGCTGACAGAATGATTAAAAAATGAAGGGAGCTATCTATCTGTTTAGTACCACAGTCTCAATCCTCAAGCTTGACAAATACAAGTATACTGTGGAATAAGTGGCACCTGAGCATGCTGAGAATATTTTTAGAAACCAGTGTAAGACCTGTTTAGAGATTCTTCATGCATGAAAATACATTTTTAAAGTTACTTCACCCCAGCTTCAGTCATTGCAGTGACTGAAGCACACTTAGTTCTGAACTAGTTTATGAAGATATTTACAGTTTCCCATAGAAAACCAGTGCTGCAAGTTTGTAAAAGAGTTTTGGTGTTTTTTGTTTTTTTTTTTTTGCTTCTAATGCACACAGTATGATAGAAACATCTTGTCTGGCTCCTATTTGGGATCACTTCAAATACATATGCAGAAATTCCATGCTTGTAAGTGGAGGGATCTGTCTTCCTATTTCAGTAATAGAAAAAAATGTTATGATTGTCCCATCGAATCCAAATTACAAAGATAATTTGGCCAGATTAATCTTTTGTCTCATAACACAGCCAAAGCATACACAGATGCCTCAGGCTTAGACACATCCTGGTCTGGTATATTGCTGTAATTAAGCACTAGACCTGTCTACAATTTTACTTTCTTTTTTTTTTCCGAAGATTTTTTAAAAACAGAGAGTATCAAACTTTGGTTTGCAGTTTCAGGCATCCAGTCTCAAAAGCATTTCAGTCTCAAAAGCAACATAATAATGTCATATAGGTGAGCATAAAAGAAAAGCTCNAGCTGATGGTGGTTAATTCTCTGTCTGGAAAATAGCTGCAATAGAATTTATAGATGGAAATAAATATAATAAAACTCTCTAGGCACTCTAAGAGAGTTCTGACCAGTTTCACAGGGATTGTTTCCAACTTTATCACAATATATAGAACAGCTACAAATGCAACCCAGTAGTGTAAATAATCTGTGTGACCACATAAGTTTAAAATGTATCCAACTCCTTTCAATTTTTATTTAGCAATACTTAATTGAACTAACAGACCAAGAATTCTATTTTTTCACTGTTAATGTTGATGGCATCCTACTGCTGATGAAAGACGCTGGTCAAGTGATAATATCTGAGTGACAGTAACAACCATGTTTTTCTCTGATAGGTCTGCATCACTATCCTGGCTTTTTTCCCCTTCTATGCTGCTACTCTGATGATAGCTTAAGCTATCACCTTACTTGATGCAGGGAATAGTTGAAGCAGGCTGTAAGAGGAGTAGAACTCTTCCTACTCTCCAAGGCACACTGGCTGTTTGTTGCATCTCAGTGGGAGCAAAGCATCCGTACAAGAGGTGTTCCAGGGCTGTGTGAAGAATAGAGACAACTGAACTCCTTGGGGCACATAGCATTATTATATGCACATTTGCCTCATAATGCCAGAAAGACACTGCTTGGAGAGTCATCTCTGTACCTTACTGCAACAACAAAAAAGCACTATGATAAAGATATGTGTTTGAACTGAGCATTCAATATACAGATAGATACAGAAAACTTTAATTGAAAATGTAATATAAGAATGACTGCCTTGGGTTAGACAAAAGTCTACCTAGCCTTGTATCATTTTTTCATGAGGTAACCCAGAGTGAATGTCTACCAAACCTGACAAGAACATGGTAAATGTACTGTGACAATTCACACAGTGTGCTCCCCAGTTCCAGTTTAAGAGTCTGCTGATTTAGAGGTGTTTGTCCTCATGATTAATAGGTTCTGATGGACTTTTTTTCTCATTTTTTTTTTCCTAACTGTTTTTGGAAAGCATGGAATATTTCAACACTCTCAGCATCTTGCAGCACCAAACTTCACAGATTAACTACACGTCGTGGAGACAATCACCTTTTCTTGCTTTGAAAGTGCTTTCTGACAGTTTCCTCTTTGTCATCTTGTTGACAGTCATGATTTTATAAACATCTGTATATCTTCCTTTAACTGTTTTTTTCCCAGTTCAAATACTGCTAGACAGGATAGGTGTGTAATTTTTTTCTTACTTTTCTGCTGTTTGCTGCATTCTTTTTATTTCTCTTTACTAGTCTGAGGACAGTTGGGGGTAACTGGAATTTTCAAGAAATGTGTGCGCTATGGATTTCTTCAGGATATTTTGTGTGCTTTTGATTAGTTATTTTTGAACATTTATATCCAGTGTAGGATTCTTTTTCTTTGCTTTTCATTGCGATTAAACACTGAGCTGCAGTCCTCAGTGAGCAGTCTACAGTGTTCTCAAAATACTTTTTTTTCTAAATGAAATTTGTTCACATCAAGATTTTTGTTGTATATAGATTCTCAATATTGTTTTCCTCAACACACTAAATTTCATTTCTTGGTGTCTAGTTTCATTGGCATTTTACAGTGCAGCTAGTGATTATGGAACATTATTTCAACTCTCTGAATCACTGCACATCATCATGTTTACTCTGTTCCCAAATTATTCTTGTCTATGTTTAAGATCACAACATTCATCATAGATTTTTATGGGCTGAGAGAATCCATCCAATCTGAAAAATGAGTTTCTTCCTATCTTTCAATTCCTGAATTGAATATATCATACACACACAAAAAGATATCTTTCCATAACATTATCATTTCCTTAAAAGCTTTTGGACAGGAACTGTGCCAAAAGATTTTTAAAATCCTAGTAAATCTTATGATTTTTGCCAGAAAAGCCATGCCATTAATGGTTTCCTTAAAGAATTCTGATAGAATTACTAAATATGATCTCCTGCACCAAAAAAAAAGTAACTATCTGCCATCGTATCATAGTTATGCTGTGTTAATTTATTTGTTTTTTAGCATGATTTTTTATCAGATTATTTAATATCATCTGTCATTTCTTGGATCACTCCTGAAATGTTTTTAAAATTATTGGTGTATTAGCCATCTTCAACTGTCTGGTAACAGAGCACATTCAATGTAAGGATTATTTAAATATCACAGTTGGCAGTTCAGCAATTTTACAAGCAAGTTCTTTTAGAACTCTATAGAGAATACCATCTGCCTTAAGCAATTATTGTTCATTATATTGATTTATTTTAGAACATCTTCAACTGTTTCTTTATGTGAGACAGTCCCTCAATGTAATCTTGAAGGCTAATTAAGCTGATTTATTAAAAAAAAAATATATATAGCAGTAAAATTCCTTAAAAGTAAAGTTCCTTCCAGTTCTTAAGAATAATGGATGCAGAACCACATACACAGAATAAGAGACTGCATCTTGAAAAGTTAATTATGAAAAGCTTGTAGGGATCCTGGTGGAAAAATAGTAAAACCTCAGTTTGAAGACCAGGGACATTGGTAAACTAGCTTCTTGTACTCTCTTTTGACCAGAGNTGCCTTAAGCAATTATTGTTCATTATATTGATTTATTTTAGAACATCTTCAACTGTTTCTTTATGTGAGACAGTCCCTCAATGTAATCTTGAAGGCTAATTAAGCTGATTTATTAAAAAAAAAATATATATAGCAGTAAAATTCCTTAAAAGTAAAGTTCCTTCCAGTTCTTAAGAATAATGGATGCAGAACCACATACACAGAATAAGAGACTGCATCTTGAAAAGTTAATTATGAAAAGCTTGTAGGGATCCTGGTGGAAAAATAGTAAAACCTCAGTTTGAAGACCAGGGACATTGGTAAACTAGCTTTTTGTACTCTCTTTTGACCAGAGGGAAAAAAAAAAAAAAGTGAGAAAGCGGGAGCTAAGACAGAAATCAGAAGCGCTCAAGTAGGAAAGGAATTGAAAATTGGATCTATACAATTTTGTCTTCCTTTGAACATTGGTAAAACATTACTAGAGCACATCAGTGTTGTTGGTTGCATTTTGTCATCATCATGGCTAGGCTTCATGAACAAAGATTAGGGAAGGGCACTACCCATGCTTGCAGCAAGTGTGCTGGTGGCTAAAGAGGCTGATGCAGAATGGGCAAGTCAGGTCACAAAAGGCACAGTGGAACATTTTCTTTTGGTGATATTGGTAAGTAACAGTTCTTTCTGCATTGTCTTTTCTCATCGAGACTGATTATGTGTGTGTTCTCAAAGGAAGCAGCAGCATCGTGAATGGTGTGTCTCCATGAATCCCAACTGGAGGTCAGAGTGGACCACTGGTGGCAGTCAATATTGCCAAGGCTGAAGTGTTGTTTCAGGGAGTCCTTGTATCTCCTCTTTGGGGCTCCTCTCTTGCAGCAACCTGTGGCAAGTTCACCATAGAGCACAAACATCTTATCACCTGCCAATACAACCCTGGCCTGTCCCTACAGGGCTTTGCAATGTGGGTTTGTCCTTCGAGCCTGTGCAAAGGATGTTTAAGGTGAGACACGGCATGTGCGCAGAACTGGCCTCACGCCTTACTCCTAAGGTTCATCTGCCAGGTCCAAGCAAACTTGGATGGTGACAGCGAATAGCTCAGGCCATAGAATATCTTTCCTTTAGATGAATAGCTAAGATGGATGGGCTATAGTGAGCTCCATCTGCCCAGGTTTTGGAGTTAGAGTTGTTCTGCTCCTAGGATGGTTGTCAGGGGGCTAATGAGCCCATCCTGCCCGTGGACCTACTTTGTCTAACCTGTCTGGCATGGGAGACCCTGCTGGAGGCACATACCATCGCCAGCATAGCACACAACCTCATGAGGGCATGTAAGCTTCTCCCCCACAACAAGGCGGGGGGTCCACGGAGAGCTCTATTTTGTAAGACTGAAGTATTGGAAAAAGTACAGAAGAAAGTTAGAAAAATCATCTGAAGACCGGAAGAGCCCCCGTTTCTTTACAAATGATGAAATTAGCTATTGAACAGAGGCCCAGGCAGGCTAAGTATTCACTATTGTGTCATGTCTTCAGAACAATTTATAAAGCCTTTTTGGTATATATGCTTTGCTAACATTAAAAGCAGCTAATCTCTCATTTCCCAAATTTTCACCTGTAAGAGACAGGGTTTTTTCACATGGGACTTGTGAACTTAACAGTTACTTCACCATTCTTGAAAATTATACTGTTTATTCTTCAGAAATCCCAGCCTGATAAGCTGAGGAATAAAAACAGGACCAGTGAGGAGGGCGCGGAATATGGATGCATGTGGATGTCAGAAGTGTGAGAAATTCTGCAAAACCTTAAAGAAATATGTAAATAAATAACTCATCTGACAGTGTGGGTAAGCACAGAAGTGACCCTGAGTTGCTGTTGACAACCTGATACTTGTGAGACTGCATATTTGTTTGGTAGAGATGCATTTCTTCTCAGATCACTTGTCTTTCATGTACTGTTGAATGCAAGTTGTGTCTCAGTGACAGATTGAAACAAGGACAAAGAGAAACAATCATTAATTATTAAAGTAATTTTCTGGGTCATCTTTGAGGACACATCTTGAAGAGGCCAGGCTGCCATTGAAAACAACAAATCTGCCATCATGTACCTGTTGAGCCAAATGCTTATTTTGATTGTTTGAATTATGCAAGTTAAACCTATTTTTTCTCAGAAAGAACAGTGCAATCAAACTCAGTGAAATAGTTATTGGTTTTCAGTCTGACATAGACTTCCTCCCTCTAGAATTAGCAAAGAAAACTCATTCAGCACTTACAGTGAAATGCATAGGTTGTAACTCTTGCTAGAAAAAGCTATTTTTGCTTGCACATCAGGTCTTACATAAGAAATTAATCACTTTTTTACAACAAAATGTGAAACTATAAATCTCATAATTAAGTGTAATCTAGATTTCATCACAATATGAGCAAAAATTTATCCCTGTGACTACTGTCAGGCTAACTTGCATAAATTTTCCAAATTGCAGCTGACTAGAAAAAAGAGAGTCTCAGATATGTATTTGAAAACTAAAGTTTCACAACATAATATGACACTAAAAAAGGAATGTAAGAATCAGACCTGTGGTGAAGTTTTTGCTCTCAGATTGTTAGAGGGAGACCTGTATCTATGCAGTGATAAATGATTCGGCTAAATCAGGTCCTGTACTCCCTAACTGTTGTGTGACTTTAGATGCTATGGCCCACAGCCCACTTTGTGTCAAAGTTTGTGATTAACTCTCTACTGAATGGCAACATGGCATGGGAGCCACTGATCCGCTGGCAAGGTATCCATTCAACATATTCCTCTTAATTCATTGACGAAACTCAGTAGGGAGCTGAACACCAGCCAGCAAAATTGGTTGTGCTTTCTGCCTCTCACGTGATAAAGAGTTCAGAATTGAATGGACAGATAAAAAAGGGACAGGCTAACAGTTTGAGGACATGCTCTCCCACAGTACTGCTAGCTAGGATAGAGAGCAAGTTAACAAAGAGAACAGAGAGAGAGATCTCTTCCAAAGAAGAAGCTTCTCTCTCACCTCTCACCAAATTCACTGGCAAAAAGGATCAAGTCCACTTAGTTTTCGCACAGACCAACAAAAAGTCCCAAATAATTCCTAAAGACTGCATCCTATCTGGTACTTTATAAGTAGTGAGCCAATCTTTGCAAACATGACTTTGAAGGGGGCCTCAAGTTAGTTTTGGGCCTCATGCTGTGCATAGCCACACATAGCTCTCTGAACAGTTATGGGTACTCATGTGCTTTCCCTCGTCTCTTTCCTCCATCCTCCTTTGTCAGAGACCTTGACAAAGACAGTTGCATTGCAGGGTTGCTCAGTAATAAGAGACAAGACTCTGGCAGAAGCCAAGTTCACACCAAGATCCTGACCCCTGTTCAGTGTGGATAACTTCAGAGCATGTCATGCTAATCCAGCTAGATTGTACCAAAGCCTCCTATAGTATTTCCTCTCCACAGAACAATTCCCAAAAACTGTTAATGCACAGGAAAAATACAGACTATGAGCCTTCTTGGTTAAAGTATTACTGTTTTGATCAAAAAACATGTTGTCAACAAATATGTTCTTAAGCAGCAGTAGGTCTGACACTTCAAGCTTTGCTAATGGGATTACTTGCACATGCCAGAGCCATAAGACTGGCAAGTCCTTTCACCCCATTTTTAACCTCCATAATATCTGAGAAATTGTGTGCTACCATTAGCAGGGCTTTCAGTTATTTCTGCCAAGGCAGTATGCTCATACAGGACTGGGCCTGTCAGACGTATGTGTGTCAGAGCACCATGTAGTGCCACATTTGTGTGCATAGAGTTTCTTTTGTGCTTCCTGCAAAATATGTTGAGCACTGTAACTTTAGAGTCATATTTAAAAGTTCATGAAGAAAAAAGTTTTCAGAGGGCTTTTTAGCATTACATACATAGCAGCAAGAGAGT
This sequence comes from Sakesphorus luctuosus, assembly GCA_013396695.1. NCBI lineage: Eukaryota > Metazoa > Chordata > Aves > Passeriformes > Thamnophilidae > Sakesphorus > Sakesphorus luctuosus. The sequence goes on along the minus strand of VWZD01013286.1, from coordinate 64,416 downwards.
GAAACTGCCAATTTTGGCATCTCTGACAGATGAAGATTTGTCATGGAGGATTTGGTGTACTTGTTTGGGGTTCTTTTCTCAGCAGAATTTAGTCAGTCTGTTTTGAAACTCTCTCAATATCCCATATCATATTAGCATGGTGCACAGCATGAGAAACTCAAAGAACAAACAAAAAATGCCCTATCTTTGTACAAAGGTAGGTGGACAAAGTCTTTGTAAAACAGTTCATATGCTAGTGGAGACAGAGGTTCACTTTAAAGGAAATGAGGGAGTAATACAGGAGAGAAATATATGTATGGCCAAACTTCATGAACAAAGATTTAGGAAGGGCTCTCCCCACGTGGGTGTGCCCTTCCAGCCTGTGCAGTGGATTTTTTAGGTGAGGCACAGTGTGAGCATAACTGAACCCACTGTTTAAGTCCTAAGGTTCATTTGCCAAGGCTGAGCGAGCTTGGACAGTGACAGTGAAGTCCTTCGGACTGTCACAGCATCTAGTACTAACTGGGGCTGACCTTGCTTAACATCTGAGATCTGATGAGATCAGATGCCAGGGAGGCATTGAACTGCCAGGGGATGGTCCCCACTGAGATTCGAAATCACAACCTCAGAATTCGGATCTGGAGTGCTGTCCATTACACCACGGGACCACCCTAGGAAAGAAATGTAGTCATATTTGAAAAGCAATCATCTGTTTAAAATTCACCCTTAGAAGTGAAGTTAGGGGCCTAATAGCTTCCCTGGATTTGTGACAATGCCACAGTGGCTCATGGTGCCATTGCAGCTCCCCCTGATCATTGGTTCTCATAGACCTCCCAGATACCCAGCTGTTTCAAGGCCTGCTGGAAATGAAGAGTCTGTCCAAGTTCAGGGCATGTCAGTGCTCTACCAACAGCTCTTCAACAGTCTGTTTCTAAGTAATTACTCATTTTAACCACAAGGATACATAGACTCCTATTCATAACACTCAAAGGTACCTTAAAAATCTGAATGCTCAGTTTACACTTAAATAAAAAATTTGTCTTGTTGCTCAAAAAAATTTTTCCCTAACTTCACTTTGGTGGAATACAAATTTGTGAGGGCATTATAAATATATTTACTACTGTAATCTATTTGATCTAATGATCTGGGTTTTATATGGTTATTTGACATTTCACAATTGGTTAGAATACAGCACTGCCTAGTGAGACTGTTAACTAACCTAATTATTTATCAACAAAGGACACCTAAAGATGTGTCAGCAAAGCCAAACAGCAAATCAGTGGGAGAACTAGAGCTCCCAACAATGATGACAATCAGTTTCTCAGTCTCACAAGAAAGTAATTAAAATGAGAAGAGGAAACAATTGCAATGATCTAATGGCATAGTTTAAAAACCAAAAAAAACCACAAAAAAACAACGTTTGAAAAGTATCAGCTAATGTTTTTCAGACAGCTTGCAATATGAAATCCACTTCTTGAGTTCAAGGGCTCTTGATATCCTAAGAAACCTTGTTGTATGTTCTACAGTAAGGCAAAGGACTTGGGACTGCTGGTGGATTAAATACTGGACATGATCCAACAGTGTGTGCTTGCAGCCCAGAAAGCCAATTGTATCCTGGGCTGCATCAGAAGCAGCTTGCCCAGCAGAGATAGGGAGGGGATTCTGCTTCCCTGCTCCACTCTGGTGAGACTCCACCTGGAGTGCTTCATCCAGCGTTGGGGTCATCAGGACAAGAAGGACACAGACCTGTTGGACTGAGCCCAGAGATGGCCATCAAGGTCACTAGAGGAATGAAGCTCCTTGTATGAGGAAAGCATGAGAGAAATGGATTTGTTCAGTCTGGAAAATTGATGGCTTTGGTTGCCTTTGAGTACCTAAAGAGGGGCTACAAGGAAGGTGAAGAAGGACTTTTTACAAGAGCATGTAGTGACAAGGTAAAGGAGGATGGATTCAAATTTAAAGAAAGTAGATTTAGATTATGTATTAGGAAAAAGTCCTTTACAGTGAGGGTGGTGACACATTGGAGCTGGATGTCCAGAGAAGTTCTAAGCACCCTAGAAATGGCTGGATGGGGGTCTGAGAAATGTGGTCTAGTGAAAGGTGCCCTTGTACATGGCAGGAATGTTGGAACTAGATAGACTAGATGACTTAAGGTCCCTTCCAACTCAGACCATTCTATGTCGATGCTCTATTTCCTTGACACTCTAAAGTCACTCAGATTGGCAATCACACAGTAGCTCTAGAAAAGCTTTTATTTGCTTTGATTTTATTGAAGGAAATGCGGAAATGAATAAAAGAAGCAGACTGGTGTGGTTTTAATTCTTTTATTTTTATTGATTCAAGATTTTTCTAGAGCATGCCATCCGATGTGGGATAGTCTTAAAGGTACTATCACGAGAAGTCCAGAGTTCTGGTGTTTGAGCCTGTACTGAGCTCATACTGTGCTATTGACACCGAGGAAAGAACTTTACATGTGGAGGAGCGTAAGCAGTTAAGATGTTCACTGCTAAGAGGTATATACAATTCATTTCAAAAATAAGTCTCACTATAACAAAGTGCAAGTTATTCTGTGTGAAAAGCATACTCCCCACTCCATCTGAGGCTCTGCTGCTGCACAGAGAGTAGAGACTGGATAGGCAAGCAAGTTGACTCTTCTGTGTTGGAAGACACTATTGTTGTCCCTGGCAGATGTGAACCGTGCCCTCCTTCTGCAATTTTTCCAGTGACTGTTCAAAATAAAATGAGTTTATCCTGGGAACAGGCCTAGGCCCTCTGATTTTCCCTCCCTACCCTGCGCACAGACTGGAACATGATGATGCATTCCTGAAGCCTGGAGCATCATGTTAAGTATCCTACTCTAGGTTATCAGGTTCTAATCCTTCACGGATGGAGAGATGCCAGAGATCACTGATGAAGATTAAAACCCCTTGATGACATATGGGATTTAAGATATACTTTTGTTAGTTCACCTAGGAGTACTCCAGGGATCTTTTACATCTCTCCCCTGAACATGAACACCATATTGATACTGCAGGTAGGACTTTGGATTCTGTTGTGCCATTAGAAATGAAAAGATAAATATTGCAATGCTGAAAAAGGAAGGATGCTCAGTCTCTTTTTTAATTAATGCTTCTATCACTGCAAAGCAGTAGGTTCATCAAGAGATCGCAATGTCTAGATAGAAAATAAAAGTCTTATGATAATAAATATCTCTATGCATATCTTCACTTTTGGGTGCAAAAGAAAGTTTGTGAAGACTTGAATTTTGATATCTGAATTTGAAAAAGGTTAAGTTCTCAAAATGACAGACTTGCAGGCTTGAAAAATATGGGTTCAGTTAAAAACAGGACAAATACAAATCCAAGAAAAAATAAGACAGCAAAACTTCGAAACAGCAGTGCTTCAATGAACATCTGACACCATGTTAGCCACCACAGCTTTATAACCCAAGCAACATTTTGGACTGTGAACACTTTTACCGAAGAGAGTCTCAAGACAACAGGATCTCTTCTGTAACTCTCCTGGTCCTTTCTTTAAGCATTATCCATTTGGTTGACACTCAGCTCTATATAGGTGAGTCCATGCACTGAATAATTATGCTCTGAAAAGAAATATTCATATCAAAAAGGGAATCTACCTTATATAATTATGGTTGGAAATAATTAAGTAACCTCAGTGATAGAGAAAATGTCACAGCAAGAATTCATTACAATGATAGGTCATGTTTGCACAGTGAGAGCTTTGACACAAAGCTTGTGTCACTATTAGCTCAATAGAGGGTTAGTCACACTGTATTAGTAAGCACTTGACTGCATAATTTCCTAACAGAAGGTCCAGGACATGTCTGAACAATTTTTAAAATAGTGAGAATTCCTTTCACATTGCAGAGCCTTAGTTCTTCCTGGAGGTGGGAGGGAACATGCAGTGCAAAGCTGTTCTGGTGCTTTACAGAAAGACATATTGATATGAATGTGTTACTAATCCATAGCTGGTCTCCAACTCTGCTTCCATTAATGGTCTGTCAGGTTGCTCCTAAAAATCTCTAGTTTAATTCCTCATAGCTCTGCTGTAAAAATTCACTGCAGTGTACCATTTGGTAAAAAGTCTCAGCCTCAGCACAGGTTTCACCCTCACATTTAAACCAAATATTAAAAAATTATCAAAAAAAAAAAAAAAAGACCACAAACCTATTACAGTGCTGCTGAATTCAGAAAGAAAATGCAGGATTCACACAGAGAGCTAAGTTATATATTGCATGCCACATTCAGCACTCAGGCATTGAAACAAATTCCTACAGTAGACCATCTTCTCATGCAAACATTGTCTCATTGTATACACATGCACTAAGACTGAAACAGTGACTGGGTTGGGCACTGATTTTCCATCTGTGTCTGTGAGATTTTGATCTTTACAGCTCAGTCTCCTCACTACTTGCTAAACGCAGGTAGATGTTGGATCACTCATTTTACTAGACCTAATGGTAAAGTAGATCTAGCAGATTTAAATGGTTCTTAGACAGATCTACTATCCAGCTCTGATATGCTGAAGTTTTTCCCACGCTTGGGAAAGTGTAACAGAAAAATGGCCATAACTTGCCCTGACTAATGATATTCCCCTGGAATACTATGCCATGAAATGTCATTTCTGGGTGCTTCTCTCGTCCCTGCCTGTGCTAGAACCTGCAGGGAACGGAAGAGATGGAGACTATGTCAGAATCAACTTCAACAATCCCACCACACATGCCTTCCCAAATGGTTAATGTCTGTTTCTTCCCCAGCGCTAGGCTGGTCCAAGGGGATGAAATAGGAGAGATCTCCTTCATCTTCTTACTCTGCTGAAAACATATACACTCCAGGGTTCCTGCATGATACAATACAAATGGGAAGAGCACTCGTCGGTTTCTTTTAATCTCAAAAACTGTCCTCCACCTCAGTATCCTTGGGTACTTCCTAATGACACATCACTAATTAAACAGAGATATCATGGTCAAAACACATGAGCAAATCACAACATAACAACCAGGTCATAATGTCATTGTAATGAAAAATAAAGGGCTGAGAGCACAGTGTTCAAGGATCTGTGGCTTACAGAACACAGACTGAGAAAAATTTCTTGAACTTTAACCTTCATAAGCTGCAATGATTCAGGCTTTGTGCCTCAACTTTTCTGTAGGACATTTGGGATACAATACATTTCTCTCTGTCACATATGGCTTTTCAGAAGAGTTCTCTGTATCTGTGCAGCCTGATGTGAACAGTGGAGCTAAATCTACAGAGGATAAGCCTTCAGCTGGTACCTGAATGAATGTTGGGTAAATTTTTTAATTTACATGATGGCTTACATACTGCATTTTCCAATAAACTAAATTGTTAATTGTAATTAGAATATGTGCAACGCAGTAAGATTTTACTGAAATATCCCTAGGGCAATTCAACTAAATTTTCACAAGTCAATAAAGACTGGTATCTCTACTTACAGTAAAATGAGATATTACTGACAGTTAAGAATATTTTGCAAGAGCAGCTAGTTCTGCTGCAAATACAGAGTGATCATACCACAAAACTTCACATTTAAATAGATGCATATTTAACTATATTTAAATAGATACATATTTGACTACATCTGTGTCAAGGATGAAACAGTAGCCACTGTTAGACATTTTATTTAGAGGGGTTATCAGATTTTTTATTTAGAGGGGTAATTTTCAGTTTCAGTCTATGACACAAAATGAAAAGCATCAGATGTCTTCCTGCATCATGAACATATTCTAGAGAATTAAAGGATAAGTGTATATTCAATGGCTAGAGTTACTACTAGGTCATCCAAGTAAGGAAATTACAGACAATGGAGTACTACTTACTAATGCAAAAGGGGTACCTGAAAAATTAAATCTCAATGACCATTTAAGAAGAGGCTTTCCTTGTGATGTGTAGAACTCAAATATACATGAATTAGAATTATTATTGTGTTATGAAAAAACCCAACACATCTTGTCTAGGTAATTACCCAGATAAAATACTGTGCAATAATCAGTAAAATATTTGTAACATTTAAGAGGAGGCTGTTTCCACAAAGAAACAAGGTGTTTGGTATACTTATATAATTTTCAAGCAGAATTATTTTTTCATAGACATCATTATCACAAACAAAATACATTTGTTTGCTTATGTCTCATTTTCTGCTTATAGCACAATTTTGGTCACGTTCACATACTTCGATCAGTACATCTCTATGGCTGAATGGTAGAGATCTGCTATTTTCCTTCATGACTTAGGAGACATAGACAAAAAACTTAGCTCAAGAGGGCCTGAAAAAAAAGTCTAACAGCAAGAAACCATACCCATCTGTTCACTATTAAGGCAAGGTAACTCCCCTCTGCATCCTACTGGTGGCTCCCTAGAGACCTCACAGTCTGGTTTTCAGTAAAAATTACACCAGTATACAGTGCTTCACTCACATCTCTCTCCAATTGTGAATGCTAGGAGAAGGGACAACATAAAATGATTACATTTACAATGTAATTGCAATTTACAATTGCAATTTACACAATGAGAAATCCCTCAGGTTTCATTATGGAGACTTGGCATGCCATAGTGGAGGCAGTAAGAGACATGGTGTAAGGAAAAGGAATTTTTCTCAAAAGCATTTTTGTTTAAGGCAAGTTACAACAGATATCCCAGGTGTCACATACAAATTTCAAGCACTGACTTCCATGCAAGTTTAACCACAATGGAATTCCTGCAGTGGCAGTTTCATTCACAGCACTTAACCAAGATTTGAAATTGATAATGTAAGAAAATTTGCTGAAGAGTTAGGCTGTTGGTTAAACTGTTGGTTATACTTGTTTGCAAAGTTTATTTTGTATTTTAGTTCTCTTTTCCCCATCTGCAACTAAAAGATGAAATGCCAGACAAAGGCAAAAATTTTGCTCTTGCAGTATTTCTGATTCAGATGTAACTCACAAAAAAGAAATCTTTAGATTCTGTTCCAAAGAATTAAAGCCAGTTGCAACTTA
>VWZD01013286.1:20778-31380 GCA_013396695.1 Sakesphorus luctuosus | reverse complement strand
ATTCAGTTTTGTGAACAGTAGGTCAAGCACCTGAACTACTGCATGGTGTTGCATCAGAACAGTTACCTGAAGACTGCTATGTGCTTATACACATCCAGGAGCTACTTAATAAATAAAAAGAAATAAGTCCAATTCCACAAGACATTTTCCCCCAAGATGGGAGTCCTAAGTCCTACATAATTCCACCTATTTGCATGGTTTTAACTGACAAATGGCATTGCCTNATGACTGATACATTGATGGTAATTGATGTCTGCCTTTCAGAACAGGTCCTCATTCAGTTTTGTGAACAGTAGGTCAAGCACCTGAACTACTGCATGGTGTTGCATCAGAACAGTTACCTGAAGACTGCTATGTGCTTATACACATCCAGGAGCTACTTAATAAATAAAAAGAAATAAGTCCAATTCCACAAGACATTTTCCCCCAAGATGGGAGTCCTAAGTCCTACATAATTCCACCTATTTGCATGGTTTTAACTGACAAATGGCATTGCCTNTAAGTCTAATTGGTTTTAGTAAGACTTGCAGTTGTTTAATGTTAGCAGTTGGGCTTAATCTACCCAAGGTTGACAGAAAGTCACCCTTTAATCTTATCACCCTTTTGATTTTACTTTCCTGGGATTACAATTTAACACAATAAAGTACAATAGATGGGCAAGGATAGGTCTGGTCAATTCATTCTACTGTTGAAGTACTAGGATACTCACACTCTTGGTAAGAGCAATGCTTCCACAGCAAGTAGAAGAGAAAGTTTACACACCTCATCATAGCTACTGTCCACCAAGTATTATCCAGAAGTAAGTTCCTTTCAGTCAGTGTAAAACATGAATGCTGAGATATAGTACCTTGAAGAGATCCATATTTTTATTCTCATCCTCTAGGACCATAACTAAATGTGAAGGCCTACATCATTACTCTAGTAAGCTCCATCAGCAGTTGCTTTAGAGGTGCAGCTAGAATTAATAGCAGCGTATTGGTGTTCATGACTGCAAGCACGCAGACATAGACAAGCTGTACAGGTTTAGAACCTGTCATTCATATCCTGAGTTGTAGCAAACTATTTAAAAATAGCATAAAGAAAGCAAACCTGCAAGATTTTTTTATACTGCAAAGTATGCTGCATTATAGTAGAGAAAGAAGAGAATGATGCTTCAGATTTCTGTTCTCTTTATTGCCAACAGATTTATATTTAAAATGCCAAGGTCCAAAAAAAAATGTAATAAATACTTCACTTTGGGCTGTAATAAATTAAAAAAAATTAATAAGGAATGCACTTTGCCAGCCACAAGTGTGGGTATTTTTGAAAAACAAGGAAAAAAAAAATATGGCCATAGTTCACAGTTAAGCAACCAGAAGCTGCTTGTTACAATTATCCCCAACAACGGAGCTCTCCCTTCCCTCCCTCTCCAGATGTGTATTTCACAGTTTAAATCCATCAGAAATGCTCTCTTACAGAGCAAGCAGACACACTCTGCTCCGAGTTCAAGTCAAATATATCTTTAACACACATGAAGCAAGGAAAACTATGATCCAAAGAACTCCTTGTCACAACATTTTAGTCCAAAAGTAGGTTTAGGCTTCCAAGAGATGTGTGCCCAGCACACTAGGACAGTCAAGTTTTCGTACCACCACACATCCGTCATCAACATACTAGTTGCTCCACCGTCTCCACTGTAGATTCACAGTGAACAAGAGGGCCCATTTGGTTTACAAGAGTCAATCCCTTCAGTTATATCGCTGCAGCAGCATATTCAGAGCATATTCCATTCTATGTTTTAGTTCCAATGAACATCCAGAGACCAGAAGAGTTGTCAGACGAAACGTTGTTGACATCCTATCTTCATTGATGTAAGTAAGGAGATACTCCTCACTCTGATTGCAAATTATGACTTTTGTGTGATCGTGATAGAAATTCACCTGTAAAAGAGAAATGAATTCCTGTTTGTCTACTTTCTTCTCTCAATTTCTGAGACTTAGCTAGTTTTATTGCAAAAAAGTATTTTAAGAAGCATTTTCTACAGTGACGCTGACAAACTTACTTGAAACGTGCCATCATTAAAGAGCATCATTAATGCTTTATCAGATTTGAGCCATTGTAAGAGGTAAAGCCTGGGCCTGCGTACATCTGTTATGCTGGGCAAATCTCCACCCTAGGAAAGGGAACAGACTATAAGTACTCATTTTATACTTAGTGTATTTTTACAGCTCAAGACCCTGAAGGTGCTAAACTTACATCCATGAGGTTCTCCTCCATATAGTGAGAGAAATACTTCAGTACAGTTACTTGGCTAATAAACTGTTCAGGAGCCTCTGTGGCTGAGAACACGGAGCACTGGCCCAGCTCAGCATAGTAGTGCACTGTCCTGGAAGAGAAGAAAGAAAATAAAAAGGTTAGTAATGAAAAATAAGTATTTCGTGTTTAAACAGCCTTAGAGAATTGTTGGCTTTGTAATGATTCTTACTTTTTGTCTGGCAGAAGGCTCATATGTGCCCCATTGTTGAAAAGTACACCAACAGTGTGATCTGACAGCTGGTACCCAAAGCCATACTTGTTGGAGTAATCCACCCATTTTGTAACCCACTGGAAGGATGCTGTCAGCTGTTCCTTGGGAATGCTGTCTGCTTCTGGCATGTTCTCCAGACATCCTCGCAATACCCTTGCAACTGTATCAGCAACACTTCCCATGGTACTGTCTTCCAGACCTGAAAAGGAATGATTATTAGACTGACAAGAGCACACTGCAGATTTTAATTCTAAACCTTTCAGTTATCTAGATTTTAATATTAAGAAGTTCAGTCTTCATGACTTTCCAAATTTAATTTTTCAAAAATATTGGCTGTCAAATTTAAAGTATCAAATACAGGGGATGGAAGCAGCTATTTGTTTTTAAGCATCAGAGACATCAAGAAAATAAAGATGGGATTCAGAATCAGGGATTACATTTTGCTGAACTTACATTCACTACTACTGCTGCAGCTTCCCAAAGTTCCTCTGACTATCATCCGAATGGAATCTCCAATCTGCTTAGTTTCTGGCAGGGCTCCCGTCTTTGCTACTGTTGTGATGAGAGGCTGGATCTCCTAGAAGAGATGTCAGATATGTAAACATCAAACATAACACAAGGCAAGGCTTAACATAAGTTTTGCACGGCTCTCCTGTTTCTCAACAAAATGATAAATTATAGGGAAACTAATATTAACATTTCCAGCAAGTACAAAGAGCTGCTGTTAGACTGAGCTTAGAACAGTATGCCAGGTCTTTCCATTCTTTAGATCTTCAATTTGCATCTCACAGGCTATTAATCAGTTCTCTGGCTCTCCTGCCCTAGCAGGGGAACAGCTGTATGCAGCTCTGAACATCAAATGACAAAAGCTAGATCTCAGAGATTTATTCTTTTAATCATGAACTGAAGCCCTGTATTTGGAATATTGAGAAAGAGCACCTGCTAGACAAGTTACCACACAGACAACAATGGAGTCTAGGCAGATACTATAATTACTCAAAAGCTAAAATTTATAGACTCCGTACAAAGGCTACCATACCTTGGTGATGCTTGGTTAAGCCCTCTTAAAGCAACTCTGCTAATCATTTAAGCTTGATTATACTGCGTACAGTCCCAGCAGTGATATTCAAGTCAAATATCATTTAATTACAGCTACTCCACCCAACTGTTAGTGGATTTGAACTGCACTTGCACATACCTCATCTGTTCTGTGTTTGGGGGGCTGCTGGGTTATTGAGGTCTTCTTCAAGTCATGCCTGAGCCTGTAGATTTCTTCATCTTCTTTAGCTAGTCTGTCTGCAATACAGAAAAAAAAAATACTTAACACTGAATCTTGAAGGGCTGTTCAGTTACTGAAAGCATAACAAATTAGCTGCAGAAAGCACGTTGTCCCCCGTCAGCAGCTTCTTCTAAACATGCCATAGTCTCCCAGAACAGTGATGCCATTTATACACACATCACCAAGAAACCAAACTTCAGTAGATAGTATTAACAGATGACCAATATGCATTGTCAGTATGCCGTAAGAAGTATTCAGTTATGTAAGATGGTGTAGGTGGGCAGGTTACCATCTATACTTAGGAAGAAAGGTCAAAACTAACCCAGGGAAGCTCTGAGACAAATGTAAGTGCTCCATTGCTATCTCCCAGATGTACATTACTAACACAACACAGATTCCACAGAGATAGGTTTCAGGTCTTGTTACAATCCACTTACTGTGTGTGTCGAAGTATCTGGCTTTATCCTTTTTACCACCAAAGAGAGCAGCAGCTGCTTTTTTGAAGAAATTTTTAGCAGGACTTGACAAATGGAAATCAGGAACAGTGTGACAACAGCTAGCAGAAAGTCTATCAGGTGTAAAGCCCTGTGCAATGCAATACAAAAATTTTTTAGATCACAGAGTGTATTTTGTATGGATACTTCTTTCAGCTAGAACACTAGACAGTACCAACCTGTAAGAAAAAGTCATGCCGAATTATTTCATCTAAACTGGGCCGGTCTTCAGGGTTTTTTGACAACATGCTAGCTATTAAGTGTTTTGCAGGTGCCAAGAGAGATGAAGGCAGGCTGTATCTTGCTTCCCTTATACATCTGTATGTTTCTTTAAGATTTGTAGTCTCAAATGGAGGTCTCCCCAACAGCATTGTGTACCTGTTTAAAAGCAAAGGAAAACAAGATTATTTTACATACCCACAGTACTTATCTACAACTATAAAAAAGGTTTTGTCTGTCTACTAACATGAAAGAAAATTTTTGCGCTTGGGCTACACATGTACAAAGGGCTGCAAATGGATGCAGTACTGCATCCCCGTTTGAACTCTTAAAAGCCTAATCCAATGATAGAAATATTTCATTTCAAAGGCAGTGAAGTACTTACATTACACAGCCTAAGGCCCAGATATCAGATTCACAGCCGTGCCCTTGTTTGTTGAGTACTTCTGGAGAGAGGTAATTTGGTGTGCCACATATTGTTCTGAAAAAAAAAAAAATCAAAGAGGCCACAGAGCTGGTTAGTATTTCAAATAGAAAGAGAGAAGCTATTTTTCACAGGGCAGGTTTTCCTCTCAAGTTCAGACAAGAATTTAAGAGACTCCTAAAGAGGAGCTATAAGAACCTCAAGAGCATACATGTTTTTTCAGTATGCTTTCATGAGACAGGAAGGACAGACTCATGTCTGCACTATTTGTCAACCAGACATGCCTCTTGCATTTGCTATTATTTAAAAGCAAAAGTCAAAGCATAGCAGCCCATTTTCTGGAATAGGAATAATTCTTAATCTCAGAAGTAATTAGCATTTGCTATGGAAGAGGATTTCTCATTTCTAAATTAATTTGGTTTCATTTACTACCAGACTATGTATTTTTGATCCTCCTACCTCCTCCTGTGCTCCAGTGGTTCCAGCCTAGCTGCCAAGCCAAAGTCACCCAGTTTCAGTTCCATGTTCTCATTGATGAAGAAGTTACCTGGCAGACAGAGAAATTCCAATTAGTCCATTTCTTGCAAGGTAGTAATGCATTTGCCACACATGCTGAGTCATACTTTGTTCAAAGTCAGAAGCTACCCAATATTTTATTTTACTTTTTTTAATTAGGAATGCTTAATGTCATTCCTTAAGCACTCCAAGTTTCCAATGTAAAGACCAATTGTGCTGATTCTACTAATTAAGCTACCAACATACAAGAGTAAAGTGGTACAATGCTCACAGGGCTGCAGGAGTGTGTTTTGAACTAGGGAAGGTGCAGAACTTACCTAGTTTAAGATCCCTGTGTAAGATTTCCTGTTCATGAAGATACTTTAGCCCTGACACAATTTGCCTGAGGTAGTATCGTACTTCTGGTTCTGTCAATACCTTCCTTGCTTTTAAGATGTGAGCCATTGACTGCAAAGGAAAAACAAAGGCAGAAATGTCACTGAACATTCATGCACAAGACTCACCTTAAGCAAAAGTAAATGAATACATGAAGAAACAACAACTAAAGCCATAGAAAAATACCTTTTACTCATCACACATATAAATTAGTTGCAGATTCCATGTAAGTAAATACCAGATTTCTCCCAGTTGATGCTCACCCTTCTACTGCAGTATTCCAGAAGAATGTAAATATTCTCTCTGTCTTCAAAGTAATGGTAGAACTGCACAACATGTCTATGATTAAGCATTCTGTGCAGCTCAATCTCTTTATCAATCTGAAAAGACAAGAGAGGGGGGAAATGAAAAGGCGTTGCTAGCCTTGCTTCCACAAGGTTGAGCAAACAGCTCTATCAGAACCATTTCAGGAAAAGGGCCAGGCAATCCAGCACACAAAGAGTTTAAGAATTTTTTTTTTTAAAAAAGGCATTCATGCATACACACCTTTTCCCTTTGATGAGGTTTTGCCACTCTGCTGTGAGGAATGATTTTTGCAGCATAAACTTTATTTGTTGTTAAATCTGTCATCTCGTAACACTTGGCAAATCCACCCTAGAGAGACACAGGAGAAAAAGGCAATTAAAGAGCAGGTATGAAAGCAGTCCCGCACTTAGTCATTCACCAGCTCATGTATTAGTCAAGGAAGGCAGCTTCCTTCGCAAAGGGCAATTTGCTAAGGACAGGTCCTGTGTTCATCGTCTGTCGGAAGGTTCCCGCTTCCCACTCCCCGCATGCAACATCGAAGTCATTCCCGCGGGCTCGCCCGGGCATAAGGCACCATTTCACTTTAATTTCGAGGCAGAGACGAATCGGGGGCAGGAAGGGTGCTGGGACCAGCCGCGCCTGGGCCGGTCGGGGCGGCAGCGCGGCTCCCTCCCGCTGCCCGGGGCAGCGCCCGCCGCGCCGGGAGGGCTCGGGGCGCGCCGCGGCCATTACCTTTCCGAGCACCTTGCCACGGCAGTAGCGCTTCCCAGTCGTGGGGTCGGTTATAATCCGGGAGACCTCGGCGGCGGGGTGGCCGTGCTGGTGCTGCTGCGGCTCCTCCGCTTTCTTCCTGCGCGACTCGCCGCCGGCAGCCCTGCCCGCCGCGGCGTCGCAGCACTTGGCACCGCCGCCGCCCGGCGGGTGGGCGATAGTCCGTAGCAGCTCCATCACTGTGCCGTGCCGTGCCGTGCCGTGCCGTGCCTTGCCTGCCTGCCTGCCTCCCTCCGTCTTGCCTGCCCGCCTGTTTTCTTCTGCTTCTTCTACACTGCTTCGCCCTTTCCGCCCTCTCCACCCTGCTCCGCTCCCGACGCTGAGGAGCTCCCCCGCTCGGCGGTTATATACCGGTGGTGGCTCCGCCCCGGCGCTGCGGGACGGCCCCCGCTCGGGCTCCGGCCCGCCCGCCATCCCGGCCCGGGGGAGGCCCGAGGGGAGCTGGCCGTCCTGGCCTGCTCTCCTGCGCCCGGCCGTGCGGCCGCAGCGGGGTCACCAGTGCGTCCTGAGCCACCCTGTTGACCCTGTGCAGCTGCAGAGGCTCCTCTGGCCGCTGCTGTGCCGGTGGGAGCTGGGCAAGGGGAGCTTCAGCACAAGATGTGTTTTTCCTCACTGAGTGGTGTTCCCTGCGGGGAAGCAGGAGTTGGTGATGGACGTCCCTAGCTGTGGCTTGCTTATAGGAGCAGCCCTCTAAACGCATGTCTGTTGCTGCATGTGAGGAAAGGAAGGAATTTTTCTCACCTATGCCAAAGCTGCTCCACCACAGCAGAGAGACGGGACCAGCATGAATCTGAGGCCCATGGATTTGAGCAGTGAGGTCATTGGGGCACATGCTCCGGTGCCAAGGCGGCTATCCTGTCCCTCCTTTAGGAAAGAGAGCACACGCCTAGGGACACTCCCCACACCTGTGTGACAACAGTCAGCTCTAAAATCTGTTCATAAGCAAAAACATCTCAAGTGCGAATCAAGTTTGAAGACACCTGAAAGCAATGGTTGTACTGGTTTGCATACAGAAAATTGTTGAAGAGTGAAGTGTGCGTCTGGGAGAAAAAGTATTGAAATGTGAAACAGTTTTGCATTTTTTCATTCTGGAATTTCAAAAATGTTGGAATTCATTGCGTTCTTCTGGAATAGTATTTGGCACATATGAAGAATACTTCTACCTGTTTTCATTGCTGCTGAAAATCAAAGACTAGTTGATTTAATAGGGATGACTCTCAGAGCATATAGCTGTATAAATTTAGAGTCAGTCTCTGAAAAACCCTCATTTCAGATCTTAAAGTAACAGTATTATATACTTATTTTACAGTCCATATCAGGATGCCTTCCTTAGCAGAACACACACAGTCCTCCCAGCCAAAATCAGGAAAAGCACAGAATAACAATATTTGATTCCTTCCATAGGTATTGCATTGTGCAGGTAACAGTGCTCAAGTGTTAAATATACTGGATTGAGTACACTCTACTTCTACCCATCTGCATGGTCACATGCTTCTGCATTCAGGTATCCTCCAACCTTACTTTGCAAAATCTGATCAAGTCATGTTAGTATCACTGGGGTTTAAATTTCCGGGTAGAGGTAAAAATAATAAGATAAAATTGGGATACTAAGACACTGTTGTGCCCCCTCACTCCTTAGTCTTTCAAGCATTCACTTCCCAGACAAATGTTTTTCCCTCACGCAACTTTCTCCAAATTAGTACCAGTTATTAAAAAATAAGTTACTTAATGTAAAGGTGATTTCTCGATTCTTTGTTCGCTGTCGGTATGTTGCTTTGGTCTGCTGCACTGAAAAGATTATGAGAAGAGGGGAAGCTAGGCAGAATAGAGGAACAAGTTTTCTCTCTGCTGGAAAGAAGTGGTATTGCACATGGTAAAAAGCAAGTGTAAGAAAAACAAGCTTTGTCTGGTAAGGGTTTAGGGAAGATCATTAAGATTTACTTTAAGAGGACACAAGCACACACGGTTAAAGCTAAGTATGCAAAGTGTGCTACTACGCAAGACTGGGAGTATTTATTCTCACCTACTTTGCCGAAGCAAAGGTTTTAAGCTGTGTTTCCTCTGACTTACAAAAGTATATAAGGCTGCCAGACTGTTCCATGCAGCAGTTACTGTAATATTGCTTCTTCCCCTTTTCCATTGGGATCATATATTTATCTCAAGATGCCAAGTTTATGATACCATTCATTGTGAGGTTTTACAAAGCAAACTTTTTTCCTTCTAAAGGTTCTCTCTTGGATAAAATAACAGTACTGTAAAGGCTTGAAACTAACCCCTTGTCTATTGCAAGGGAAAGCCATCCTAGTCAGTGCTCTGTAATCTCCCATTTTTCCTTCAAAGTTACATGAGCAGAATGCTGAAGCGTACCTGCAGCATGCTAAAGAACCTCATTTGCAAGCTAACTAGGATAGCAGCAGCTCTGTAGACAAATCAGTATGCATCCATGCAGTTACCCTGCCAAGAAAGAGGGCAAACCTAGCCCAAACTCAGGGTTCAGGCATGTCTTCTGTCTGTTTCAAAAAAAAAAAATCACTTAACCCTATAGCTTCATATTTTCACAAGTATGCAGCTGTTCATAAAAACCTTATTATTGAGGGTCTGGGAATCCTTGGTGTGAATAAATCCCTGGTTCAGATGAGGAATGGCAATTTGGCAGAGTCACAATCTGCCTAATTACAGGCTTGTGGGAAAAAGGTCTTAGCAGGAACTGCTTCTTCTTGCCCTAATACTGGGAAAGATGTTCAAAGACTTACATCTCTAGAAAGAATGGCATTACATCCTTTATGTCCAGCTCCCTGTGTACTACAGAGATTTGGCACTGTGGTCATGGCCATGAATGACCCTGGCCAGGGTAACCGAAGTTTTACCTGAAATCAGGATCAACACCATCTACCTGGCTTCCAGACTGACTCTCAACTGAACTTCCTGAATATTTGATGCAACAAATATGCTTTTCCCTCCCCAATATGCCCATCTGAGCCAATTCACTAAATTCCTCCAGGCACACACAGCAATACCTCTACAGTCCATACTGGGCTCAGGTGTCAGCCCGTGTAGGTTTGGCAGTTGGCCCTGACCTTTTACCTGGCTGATCTCATCATTTGCTTTCTGCTATCAGAACATCTACTCTTCTGCCTCCTCCCAGCTTTTGGCAGGACATTGTTTTTCATTTAACTGGTCATGGAGTGCCCTCAGCTGCTGAAATGAAGTTATGGCAGTGTGTCCAAAAAAAGTGTATTCTACTTAAAGGTGGGACCAACTAACGAGTTCCACAAATAGCATCTGTAATAAGTATTAACATTAAAAATAAACAGCTTGCAGGTGATAAAAAATGAGCAGCTTACTTCTAGAACATCACCCTTTAAAAACCATGTTATTAAAAGTGTGACTTTTACAAGAAGTCACACGTCATGATCCTTAGTGACTTGTCTTGAGAAACTATTGGTAATCTTACTGTACTTTTGATTTTGACTAAGTCTCATTTCTTTCTTTGGCTTCTCTCCTGACTTATCCTCTTCATTTCCACTTCCACATCAGACTTTTCTCACACCTGATATAGGTCTGTACATTCTCTTTATTTGTTTTCCTTGTTTTCCCTGCTCTTCAAGGCATTTGTTTCCAGGGTTTCTCTAGCATAGGCATCCTTAACAAATAAAGTATAAAACACATGAAAGCTGGACTAGATATAGAACTAAATATTTGCTCTGATGCC
>VWZD01013286.1:2198-20471 GCA_013396695.1 Sakesphorus luctuosus | reverse complement strand
AACTAAATATTTGCTCTGATGCCGCCACGCAGTTTCAGTGTGTCATTTTCTGTGTGGAATCTTATTGTCATAGTTTGTCCGTCAAATGTATGATACCATTTGTTCTCCCTAATCACTGCAGAGCTAGTGTAAAGCACTTGTTTCTGCTATAATTCATGTATTTTAATTTCCTTTATTTGAAGCTCGGCAAAGTTTCCAAATACCTAAATTCTTTTTCAGTTTCATTTGAAGTGATCTACTAATTAAAAAGCAGGCAGATTAATGGGAGCTTAAAGCAGTCACATGTTTTCCCAGAAAGATCTCAAAAAAAAAAAAAATAGATGTCGGACTTAGCTCCCTGGGCTCACACCTCCCATGTTCCTTCCCCCTCTCTGTGTGTTTTTTCCCTGAGGTTTTTACAGTTTCCCTGCATCTGAGAGAGTTCTACACTCCTTCCCTGCCCTGCTGCAGCCTCTCCCGTTCCTGCCTTCCTAACCCTGCCCCCAGATGTACTGTCCAATCCCCTCCAAACCCTGCCCCTATCAGGACCCTTATAATCCAGACCCCAGCTGGAAATAAAGTGCTTCTGACATGTTCTCCAATTCTGTGTGTGTCTGAATTATCTCGGGAGCCATCCCCATCTCAGTCCCAAGAAAAAGAGGAGGGTGCTTAGCTCATTGGTCACATAGGCTCTGCTAGCTTTTGGTTCCTTCTGGAGTGATGTCAAAGTCTGTTCACACCCCACCTGTCAGGTACGAGTTCCCTGGGGCTGGCAGGAAGACAGGGTTTCAGTTGTGGGTGGTTATTGGATCCAGTATTGGGTCCTCAAAGACACAAAACTCTATTTCCTGGACTTTAATGGGTACTTACATGATCAGGGTTAATGGATAGCTCGTGTTACCCCAGTACAATGATAGTGTATGGAAAATAATGTAGCTCCAGTCAAGTGTCAGTGTCAAGTGAAGAGAGTGTCAAGGAGACTTAGCTTTCTCTTATCCCTCACTACTCACACTCTATCCCTGTGCTTCTTGGATTGAGTAATGTCTCACAGTTTTATTTCAGGACCTAGCCCCTGCACTGGGAAAGTGCAGTCACACTTTCATACAGCACCTACTTCTAAAAATGAAGTCAGACCACAGGTTTGCACATTGTGTTGTTTTTTTCACAGCTTGACTTGTTTTTCTTCCATATGCCAAAACAAAGGTTATACTAACCTCAAAGTGAAGAGGACTGCAAAAGTAAAGACTCTTAAGCATTTGCCTTTATCTTTAAAAGTTAACAACGTGTTTGTACAGAGACTACTGTCAGATACATCATTTTCTTCAATGAAAATCTCCATTTGCCTGCCTTGCAATGCACTGAGGAGAAACAAGAGCACCAACTCTATTAGCCATCCTTAAGAAACAGATAAACCTAATGACCACAAACGCATGCAAATACTTCACTTAGTGTCCTGTAGGAATCACACACTGCCTCTGCCTGCAGTGTGAATGCTCTTAAGTGCTCACTTAGTCAAAGAGTTTCTGTCCACGTGATACTTGGGGAGACATCCTGGCACCATCTGGTCTGCCAGCAGCAACGCTCTTCAGATCCTGCCACTTCTGGTCATTTTTGGTATTCCCTTTAAGGTGCTTGGAACCTTGTGAGGCCAGAACTTGAGACTCCGCATGCCAGTGATGTAGTTGTTATGGTCAGAATTAGCCTGCCTCCCATATAAATGACCGCTAGACCCCTTATTCAACTGCAACAATCATGTATAAGGAACAAAGACCTGTATGATGGTAAAGCATCATGCCTGGTATTAGAGACACTTAGTCTCAAACCTGAGGAACTGTCAGAGTAGTGTTTTGTGCTCTAAAATAACTATGTTCTTTTGTGGGGTTTGGTTGGTTGGTGGGTTTTTTTTGTTTTGTTTGGGTGTTTTGTTTTGTTTTGTTTCTCTTTATTTAGCCATTCTCAGAGCCCAAATATCTTACACATAAAACCTCCTTGTTAAAGGGAATAGTGCCGGAGGGTAGTCAAAATCCTCTAAACAGAACAAAGAGGTCAGTACTTCAGTCAGTATGTTTCGCTTCCTGATCTCCTTTCCTCTTTCCAATTTCAGTCAACTACTGCACGGTACAGGACAGGAGAGTTTCTTACTGGCTAGGCTAAGTGCTTATTTTCTTTCTATGGATAGGAATGCAGTTTCCTGAATGCTCAGAGCAGAAGTCAATTTTACTGGAGCTCTGTTAACACAGACAACTCAGACACAGAGTTAAAAGAGATATCTGTCAGAGTCAAAAGGTTATCTGTCTCTATGACTCTCCTTTCTGTCAAGAACACCCATGTCTGGTTTTCATACATGTGCTGCCAGTAACTAGACATGCACAGGCCACTTCTGACTATGTATTATAAACATGAAACACAAAAGAAGACAGCAAGTATTTAGGAGATTGAAAACATTTGTTGTCTTATTTTCTGTAATTAACCATAACTTTAGAACAAAACAGCTACAAAGAAATAAATGTTCTGGCAAACAGAAGTACAAGTCATTACTCCTAATCCTCAACAGTTGCAGCTAATGTTCAAACTAACCAAGATAGTAATGCATGTCTTAAGCGTGTTTAGATATAGAGGAACTCTGGGGAGTTAGGGTTGATGTTAGAGGAGTTCCTGGTCTACAGAAAATTGAGTTACTGAGTAATTAGATATAAGCCAGCACTTCCTTTGAGCACTGTGGGTACAACAGAAGGTCATTGCTACCAAAGCAAGATATGCCAGAAGCAATCCTGAACAGAGCAGAAGAAAGACTACTCAGGAAGGGAAAGTGGGCTGAAAGCTGCTGTTGTCAGAGGCAAGTGAAGCAACCACCTCATCTGTGAAAGAGGGGCATCCTGTGCTCTTTCGCTCATTGGGATTAGATTAAACATGGTTAAAATTTATTACATTTCCTAGATTTCTTCTATGCACGTCTCAAGCAGCAAAACAATATGATTTACAAAAAGCACATAGAAAGGAGACTTAGCTCTATATCTTACCATCAAAGTAATTTTTCATCAGCCTTGACATGACAGAGGCACTTGTTCAGAGATTCTGAGAAAAGCTGAGAACGATACTTTTCAGTAAGGTCTTTCCTGTCTTACTCTTACTTCTGCATTAGAAGATTTTTGTTTTGGTTGTTTGTTTTTTTTTTTTTAACTGGAAGAAATGTTTCTTACCTCATTTTATACATAGATCACTACAGTTTTTCCAAGTAAGAGTACTTTCTACATTTATGTAAATATTTAAAAGTGACTGGCACTACATTTAGTTTATTAGAATTACACTTGTCCTGACTGCTAATCTGAAGAGTTGAAACATGTCATTAGTAAAGTCAATGTGCCAAGTAAAAATAGATCACACACAAGAAATGGCCTCTAATGAAAGTTCAGGTATCTAGGAGACAGAGACGTGTAAAATCTGGGGTGCTGACCTCTTTAAGAATAGAAATGAGAGCAGGTGGTAATTAAGACAGGATGAATAAAAGAAAAGCTAAAATGATGCCTAAACAGCTAGTTGTGAATGTGAACATCCCCAATACATTTTTTCCAGCAACTCACTTTGATCCTTTTGTTCTAGCATCCTTTACTGATTAAAGCTATTTTTAACATCAGCCACCCAGAGAAGGTAGGTAGGCCAGTGCTGTAATTTCCTTTTCCTGACTTTAGCTGCATGGTCCATCAGCCACCAAAGGCCCTGGGCAGTTATCGGACATCTGCTTTTTAAGCTAGGGAAGCCAGTACATTGAATAAATCTAGTCCCCCATACAAATTTAAAAAGGGGAAGGTATTTGACAAGTGCAAGCAAAGCCAGAACCATGACAAAAAACCTGCTGAAAAATGATAAATGTACTAGCCAGAAGGCTCAGTGTTGCCCTCTGAACATGGAATATCTGTCTGGGTGAAGTCACTGCCCCCCAGACTGGTCACACACTGGGAAGTAAAAAATCTATATGCCTCCCAGCACCATAGCAAATGCTTTTCTGCATGTGTGCTAAGAGGAGAGAGCCTGGAGTACCCAAAGGGAACAAAAGAATTCAGTTACACAGCTACAGACTGACCCAAAAATTTTGTCTAGCAGAGGCGACATTTGGGGAAAATTTTAGTTCTATTTCAAATTGGTATTTTAAGTATGTTTGGATTGCGGGTGCTCAGTTAGCCTTTAATGTTTTGTCTTACTTGACATGGGACAGTTGTTTTCAAATATTGAGAGCAGTTACTACTGGCTTAGATCAACCACAGCAAATTTATTGTGTATCAAGTCCATCACACTTTTGTATCTGAAGTGCCTAGAGTAAATGCAAGATGAAGAAAGATAACACACAACAGAACTTACAACAGGTAAAAAGATGGACATAAATAGTTATTGCAGCTGTGCAATGCAAAGAGGAGCTGTGGCGTCTGGCAAAGGATAAGCCTTAGGAAAGGAAGTAAAATACTGCAAATACAAGTTTAGCAACAGAATGAGATAGCTCAGCCCACAATGTGGATTATTGGACTTTTGAGATGAGGCTGAGCTAATTTTAGCTCTCATTTCAAGTAAAGCAGAGCACTTCCTTCAGTAAAAGAGTAGCAGTGACCTTCACAGTGAACTGTGAGATTTCTCCTATTGAAGACTGCATTTTGCTTTAAAAGTTTCTTCTTCTATTTTAGACTTCCATTAGAGGTGGTATACTGAAAGGACTGTCTCTTTTTTTAGATACATCATCTTGAGTTTATGAAAAATATTACCTCATCTTGTCTGGTTTATATATTTAGATTCTCATGACAGAGATTCTGCCTCCAGAAGCTTCCTAATTTTTTCTTAGTTAAGTATCTCATTACTGTGAGCCTTAAAGGACTTATTTAAAACTAGTAGAATCAGCAAACTCCTGACTTTAACAGACATGGACAGTTTTCACTCATCTGTCAAGTAGTGACAGGGACTCATGGTTAGCATTCCAAATCATATCCAATTGATAATAAAATGTATGAAGGAAATCCTCCAACACTAACTTGCACAAAACATACCTATTTTTAAAAATTAAATCTTAGTTTTCCTGCCCTTTGGCTCCCTGGTTAGAAGTATGGTGTTTAAGGAAACATGGCAGCTTCTAGAAAAGCAATACAAATTGAGAGAAGAGTCAGAAAGCAAGTGAGCAGTGATGAGAAACTGGTTCCTGCCCTTTCAGCAGTAAGACAGGCTTTTCACACTTGTATGTGATTTGCATGAAAACAGGAAAAGGTCACCTAAGTGGAAAATAAAGTGGTGAGTGTTATTTTTTAAACTATATTAAAGTGCTTTAAAAAGTGACCTTGTGGTTGGAACAAATGTTTTCAAACTCCATGCAGCACTACAGTCTCGGAGAAGAGCAGCTTGGGAGCTGTTCAGCAGAAAGAGACTTGGGGGTGCTGGTTGGCAGCCAGCTGAATATGAACCAACAGTGAGCCAGGTGGCCAAGAAGGCCAAAGCATTTGGCCTATATCAAGAACAGTGTGGCCAGCAGGACCAGGTCAGTGATTGTCCCCTTTTACTTGGCACTGGTGAGGCCACACCTCAAGTTCTGTGTTCAGTTTTGGGTCTTCCACTTCAAAAAGGACATGGTGCTGGAGCATGTCCAGAGAAGGGCAACAAGACCCCTGAAGGGTCTAGAAAACATGTGTTATGAGGAACAGCTGAGGGAGCTGGGTTTGTTTAGTCTGAAGATGACAAGGCTCAGAGGGAACTCATCACTCTCTACAACTACCTGAATGGAAGTTGTAGTGAGGAGTTCCCATCCCTTCTGCCATGCCTACAGTGGGAAGAAAAGAGGAAATGGCCTTCNTCCCCTTTTACTTGGCACTGGTGAGGCCACACCTCAAGTTCTGTGTTCAGTTTTGGGTCTTCCACTTCAAAAAGGACATGGTGCTGGAGCATGTCCAGAGAAGGGCAACAAGACCCCTGAAGGGTCTAGAAAACATGTGTTATGAGGAACAGCTGAGGGAGCTGGGTTTGTTTAGTCTGAAGATGACAAGGCTCAGAGGGAACTCATCACTCTCTACAACTACCTGAATGGAAGTTGTAGTGAGGAGTTCCCATCCCTTCTGCCATGCCTACAGTGGGAAGAAAAGAGGAAATGGCCTTCAGCTGAGACAGAGGAGATTCAGATTAGATATCAGAAAAAAAGTTTGTCACTGTTACAGTGATCAGGCATTGGAATAATTTGCCCCGAGAGGTGGTGGCATTCAAAAGGCATCTGGACCTGGCACTGGGCAATATGGTTTAGTGATTTAGGATTATAATGACAGTGCTGTGCAGACAGTTGGACTGGATGATATTGAAGGTCTCTTCCAAGCCTGATATTTCTGTGATTCCATGATTCGGAGCTGTCCTGATTTCAGTAAGACTGATTCCCAAGCACGTCCTTTCACAAAAGCAGGTAAACTGCTGAACAAGTTTCTCTGACCAAGAAGTGCAGATGCCCTAATCTGTATGCATTAAGAACTACAGACTTTGTTCGACTTCATTAGATCCAAACTATCGAGGTGAACTCTTGTAAGTTCAGTGTATGAAAATATTAGTCATAGCAGTCTGCTAGCAGAATTCTTTTTCCTGCACAAACCTTGCTATTCCTCACAATACTTACTAGATACTGAAGATCTTTTTCCAGGTTAACAAGCACAGGTTGAATTCAGGCTCAGAGAAACTCTATTTTCTTATACCACTGTTCCCTGTAAATTACTGTCAGATAACCAAGACTTTTGATAGTGATGATCTCAATGCACAGTCTCATCACTGATAAGGAGAATTGAAAAAAAAGGAAAAATAAAACAGACTGTACTATATTCTACACTGAAGAAGCAAGGGAAGGAACGCCTGGAGTTTGCATTAGGCTGATATACAGTCATTCCTGGTTAAGAAAGAGACTTGCTGTAAGGACTTCTTTGCTGTAACTAGTGAGAGAAAACTTCTGGAATATTGATTCTGCCTCCTAACTTCTTCCTGCTCCTGTGATCTTTTTGGGGAATGTTTTTTTAGTTTTGTTGGTCTAGGTTTGGTGTTTGTTTAGTGGGGTTTGTTTGTTTGTTTGGGGGGGGTGGGGGCTGGTTTTGTATGGGTGTGGTTTCTGGTTTTTTGGTTGGGTTGGTGTTGTTTTTTTTTCTTCCTGCTTTCAATCTCTCTTACCTTCTCTTGGTCACTATGTCACTCTTATGATTTTTAGTTGGGTGATATCCTCTGCTTCCCTAATTTCATAGCTAAGGTGGCCTCCATGAGTCATGGCTCTCTGTTGGAGGAAATTTGAACAGCACAGGCCACGGCATGCTGTTAGAGGCTTACATGCACAATCCAGCCTATGCAGAAAATAGCAAGGCCCCTGCGTCCTTGAGCTAGCTTCAAAAGGAAACAGACTTGCAGTAAACAGCAACAGGCAGAGGCCAATCGGGGGGGCGTGTTGTGAGGTGCATGGACACTAGCTATTAGGTGGGCTTGTATTATTCGCATGCTTTTAGAAGTATGACATATAAGTAAGTGTGTAATAAACAATAAACTGGAGCATTGATCATACCTCCATGAGGACTCATCTTGGACTCCGGCGCCGTACCCTTGGTAGCTCCTTACCTTAGCTCTCCTCTGTAGCCCAAATCTTTCCTAACAGCTGCCTGGGGGTCTCCCACTTGCATTAATTAAGTCTGTTTGCTCTGGGGCAAAATCTGAAAAGAAGCATCATCTTTTAGTGAAAAGGAAGTCACACCTAGGAGAATCTTGGGGAAAAGCTCAAAAGGGATGTCTTAGTTTGAGGGAAGAAACCAAAATGTTTACCAAAAAGCAGAGGAAAGGATTCCTCCACAATAATCACGTCACTCTTTACTAAATTTAAAAAAAGGAACTTTAATTAGAAAGTGGATATAAGAAGGATAACTGTTCTTAACTACTATATATCTACATATATATGTAGATATAGATATATCTGTAAACAGACCAGAGCAAACTACTCCTCCAGTACCAAAGGTAAAAAAACCAAAAGAGAACAACCCCCAAACAGTAGATTCCTCCTGGGGTAGCTATATTTATGGATAGTGTCAATGTCCCACCTTGGCTAACTGCAAGATAAGTTCTCAGTCTTTCCCCAGCGAGGCAGAGGTGAGCAGTGAGCACTCACTGAACTCTCTCTCTCTCTCTTTGTCCTTTGTCCCAAATGAAGAAGTAAAAAAAAACTGGATGTGGAGGGATGATGATAGTTCCCAGGAAAACAGCTATGTCTCCTCTCTCAGGTTGGTGCCGCAGCAGGGGCGGGTGGGCCACGACACTGCAGGCAACGGTGAAACCGGAGCAGCAATCAGGGCCCCAATGCCCAACCAGTAGAACAGCCATGGCAAGAAAAAGAACCAGCTCGCTAAACAGCAGCAGCAGTGAGGAGCAGAATGACTTCTCTCCAACAGCAGCACACACACAGCTGCCACATTCAGCCCGAGCTAAATGGAATGTCCCCAAAACCAAAAGAGACAGAGCAAACCTGTTCCTTGCCACACCTTCCCTCAGTCTGACCCTCACCCAAATGGTCAAGAAGGAATTGGTAGCAGTTAACTACTCCTTTTGTTAACTATGGCATGAGGAGTTACTGGCAGGGAGAGAATTTTTTTCCTTTAACAAGGGAGTTTCCAAATATCTATAATTCTGATGTAATTATCTCCTTAACAGACATAATTTTCTCAACTGAATATGCTTTTTTGAGACATAACCTCTCACAAGTAGGTGAGACATTCAAATCACTCTTCTTCTCTGAAGAGTGGGTTCCACCTGCCCTCTTCTACCTGCAAGGGATTCTAAGCTTATCTCACAGTTGGAAGAAAATGTACAGATAAGCACAGTGGTGCAAAGAATTCCTATAGAAGTTTCATGTTTTCATAGCCTCCCCAACTTCTTTAAAGTGATGCCTTCCACACTTTCATAGTCATCACTCACACAATTATTTTTATATAGGTAAACTATGGCTGCAATAGGTAATATTGTCTCTACAGAAGTTTTAGGAAGTCAAACTTTAAAATATTGCCACAGATGAATGTTAATTTTTAATTAAAAGGTATTCATCACATTGTCATAATATCTTCTAAAATGAAAGAAGAAGAAAGCAGAGCATCTGCTTATCTAGCAGCTGGTTGACTATTCTTTCTTATTCAAATAAGAAACCAATAAATTGTTTTGAATATGCCTATGCAAGACTGTTTTTCTTAATGA
The DNA here is from genome assembly GCA_013396695.1 of Sakesphorus luctuosus. Lineage (NCBI taxonomy): Eukaryota > Metazoa > Chordata > Aves > Passeriformes > Thamnophilidae > Sakesphorus > Sakesphorus luctuosus. The sequence goes on along the minus strand of VWZD01013286.1, from coordinate 11,276 downwards.
CAATTCTGTTAAACTCATACTGCCTCTGACTTGTCACAACATTGTGGATAATAATCTATGTGTTTGAGTTTTCCATACTTTTCAGGGAGGGAGTTTGTGAAAAATAAATATTTGTACTCAAATAACACACATCCCACAAGCAATGTAAAAAAGATTAATAGCCCTATTAAGAGGACTATTAACCTTTAGTTACAAGTTGTATACACTGCATCACTTTCTGATTTCAGTTTTATTCAGTCTTTCAAGATTGTGGGGTTTTTCCTGCAATATATAACTACATTTTTTTAATATATGAAAGCATTTATTTTACTCTCCATGCTTTACAGTATTACTAAGTCACAGCCATACTGTGCAAGCCCCTTTAAGATGTGCCATTTTAATAAATAGCAAATTCTCAGTAAAAGTAGGAGGAGTTATTTCTATCCTTACTCTCTTACAATGCTCACAATTCAAAGCAAAGTTAAATACTGTCAGTGTTGAGTTCAATGTTTTCAGACATCCCTGAAGTCTGCTAGACTATGGTGACAGAAGTGTTCAGACATTTTGGAAGTATTACAGAATCACAGAATAAGTTTAAGTTGGAAAGTACCATTGTGTGTCATCTGGTCCAACCTCCCTGCTCAAGCAGGGTCATTCTAGAGCACATGGAACAAGATTGCATCCAGACAGTTCTTGAATATCTTCAGTGAGGGAGACTCCACACCCTCTCTGGTAAATTCCTAGTGCTCAGTCATCCACATGGCAAAGAAGTTCTTCCCCATGTTTTGGTGAACCATAACTCTCAACTCACTCATTATCCTCACTAAGGCCTATCATGATACTTTCTTGGTTTGTCTCACAGACGGGGCCACTCCAGTGCAGCGCGTTCCTGATGTGTCATCCTAAACTACATGTAGCCCTTCATGACATTTCAATCATGTGAGCTGTCCCACCACATCCACATAACAGCACTGAGCTCAAAGCCCCGTGACTGCATACAGATCTCTGGTTCCTCCTATTTGTTCCCCATACTCTGTGCCTCGGTGTGCAGGCACTTAATAGAAGTACTTGATGGTGACAGTATCCCAGTAGGACCACAAAGTGATTCCCCACAGTCCTGTCTAGTAGTTGCCTCTGTGGCTGTTTGTGCTTGATTGAGGTATTCCTTCTTAAGCCTTCTTTTGCTATTAGGGTGTTTCTCTGGTGTTTCCTATTGGCTTCTGTTATCTCAGAAGTCTGTGGCTCACCTTCATAGGACTGCAGGTGGATTCCATTGTGACTATTACATCTCAGAGACACCTGAGAAGAGCCTTCACAAGTACCCTCTCCCTCCAAATTTTTTATGCTATCCCACAGTTTGACAGGGACAAGTCTGATATTGTCCTCTCCCCCATGAAATCTAGTTTAAAGCTCTGACAATGAGTCTCACTAGTTCCTGAACAAAGATTCTCCTTCCTCATTGAGAAAAGTGACTCCAATCTGATGCCAGCACTCCTGGTGCTGCATAGGCCATTCCATTGTCAAAACCCCCAAAATTTTGGTAGTGATACCAGCTGTGGAGCCATGTTTTAATTGACTCAACTTGTCTGTTTCTTTAAGTATTGTTGCTTTCTATTTGAAATATGAAGGAGGAAGTAACTCATGATCCAGATTTTCTTATGAAATGTGCCAGGGTCCTGAAATTCTTTTTGATCGCCCTCAGACTATGTTTTGCCACTTTCTTGCCCCCCTACATGGAAGATAAGCAACAAGTAGTAGTCTATGAGCCTTGCCAGGCTTGGAGGTTTCCTGATGCATCCTTAACTCAGGCCCCAGGGAGGCAGCAGTCCTCCCAATGGGTTGGACCCTGTCAGTCAGCATATCTGGTCCTCTGGTCCCTAAATCCTGGAATTTCCTACAACTATATCCTGTCTTTTTTTTTCCTCTTGGAAGGAGTTGTAATATGTTGGGTTATTACTAATTAGGTGGTACCTCTGATATGATCAAACCTTCATCCACTCCATCGTTAGGCTGGTCTTCCACATACTTATTGTGTGGAGGCACCTGGGGGAACGAGGTGAACAAAGAAGGATTTTGCTTGCCTCCCTGACTATGGATTAGCCATCACTCACTTCTTGCTTCACAATTGGTATCTGGCCCTTGCTGGGAGATGGATAAAGGGTCCCCTTGATCCTAAATTATTCCTGTTGGCTGCTCCTGTCTCATAAAGGCCAGAGCATGGTCTCATCTGTCTATCTATCTATCTATCTATCTATCTATCTATCTATCTATCTATCTATCTATCTATCTGATTCTCTAATGCTTCTCTACCTTTCTACTTCATCTTATAACTGTTGTTTCCAGGCTGAGCAGATCTTCCACCTGATCCCATCAGATGCAACTGCCATCAGTGCTACAATCCACTGAGAGGCTTAGCCATTCCCTACAGCATGAATCATGGGAAGCTGCGTGGGTTTTTTGGAGCTCTGTCAAAAAGTGTGTGGACACCACTTTTTCTGGTGAGCTTAGATGACTTGGCTTCCCACTGAGTGAACACCATATTTGAACACTTTCAGTGAGTGTAATGATCAGCGACTTGTGCTGCAGTGCCTCAGCTGATCTGACACTCACCCCTTGGACTTACATCTGTTGCTGCTGCTACTACTACCATGCTGACTGACTTAGTATTCAGCACTGCTAAACTATTCAGCAGTACTAAACTAGAATTGCAGAAAGATGTCACTGTGGGACAAAATAGTGGGCTTTAAGTAAAAGGGGACAAGAACATTCAGCTGTTGCTGCACAGACCCTGCTCTGTATGTGGATGCAGTGTGCTGGCTGGGCCTCCCCAGAGTCTGGACAAGATGAGCCTGGAAAAGCAGCAGAAGTAGTTTTCTGGACATGTCCTCTGGAGACAGACAGTGGATTTAGAGATCCCTTGCCTTGAATCTCCATGTCAAACTGGAGTCAGTGGCATTGGCAAGACCTTTTAATCTGGGTCCAATAAGATCACAGCAGTCACAAAAACTACCCCTGCACTTAATCACTTTCAGACCTTTCTTGACTGTGTTCTCCAGCACTTTGGAAAACATTAATGTACACTTGCTATGCTCCTGAGATATCCCCTGCTCATCAAAACACAGAGAAACTTTAATACGTTATTAAACAGGTGGCAACTGACATGAGAACCTGTTGTTCAGTAGCACTCAAAGCGCTTTGCAGCAGCTAACCAGTCTTCTGTTAACAACATTGCCCCTATGCTGCATGGTTATTAGAGAGGCCCAGAAGCTTGCTGTTCCACAAAAATAAGGAATAAACCAGGCTTAAGTAGACTCAATGTCTTATCATTGAAGACTACAGCTTGTTATGTTAATAAAGAAGAAATGTAAATCCCTTTCTGATAGTTTACAGTAGAAAAGGCAGTTTAGATGAAGCTTCAGAAGTGCAGTATGTACAACACAGCTAACCTCTGTTTTCTCTGTACAGAATAGCAGGATGTGTAAGGTTGGAAGGAACCACTGGAGGTCATTTGATCGAACCTTCCTGCTCAAACAGGGTCCCCTAGAGAATGTAATTCAGAAATGCATCCAGATGGTTTTTTAATAACTCCAGGGAAAGGAACCCCACAGCCTCTCTGGACAATATGTTCCAATGCTTAGTCACACTCACTGTAATGAACGTCTCCCTCATGTTCAGGTGGAAATACTCATGTTCCAGTTTCTGCCCATTGCCTCTCATTCTATTTCTGTGCACCACTGGGAAGAGCCTGGCTCCATCCTCTTGACGCTGTCCCTTCAGGTATTTGTATACATTCATGAGGTCCCTCTCGGTCTACTCTTCTCCAAGGTGAACAGCCCCAGCTCCCTCAGCGAGTCCTCATTAATGAGATGATCTACTCCCCTGATCATACTCCTAGACCTCACCTGGACCTGCTCCAGTAGTTTGATGTCTTTCTTGTCTTGAGGAGCTCAGAACTGGACACAGCACTCTATGTGAAGCCTCACCAGGGCTCAGTAGAGAGGCATGATCATCCCTTTGGCCTGCTGGCAATGCTCTTCCTAATGTACCCCAGGATACCATTGGCCTACTTGGCCACAAGGACACACTGCTGGTTAATGGACAGCTTGTTGTCCACCATAACCACCAGGTTCTTTTCCTCAGAGCTGTTTTCCAGGAAGTTGGTTCCCAGTTTATACTGGTGTGTGGGGTTATTCTTCACCAGGTGCAGGACCTGCATTTGCCTTTCTTGAATTTCAGTCAGTTCTTCTCCACCCATCTCTCCAACCTGCCAAGGTCCTTCTGCACAGCACTTCGGGATATTGGCCACTCCTCCCAGTTTTGTGTCCTCAGGAAACTTGCCAAGGAGGCACTCTGGCCCTTCATCCAAGTTCCTGGTGAATAATTAACACTAGTTAATTAGTTAAACCATACTAGACCAAATATTAAACACTGAAGGGCCAGAGTGACCACTAGTGACAGGCCTCCAAACAGACCATGTGCCACTGATTACTTCCATCAGGGATCTGCCATTCAGCCAGTTCTTAATCCACCTCACTAAAGGCTGCACTTCCACATGTATGAGGAAGTCATGGAAGACAGTGTCAATGGCCCTACTGAAGTCCAACCCAACATCCACTGCTCTCCCCTCATCTATCCAGTCGTCTCATCATAGAAGGCCTTCAGTTTAGCAAAGCATGACTTCTTCCCTTTGGTAAATTCACATAAACTACTCTTGACTACCTTCTTGTCTTCTGTGTGCTAAGAGATGGCTGCTAGGATGAACCATTCCATCACCTTTTGAGGGACTGTGAGGCTGACTGTCTTGTAGTCAACTGGGGCCTCCTTCTTGCCCTCTATGAATGTTGGGGTGACATTTGCTTTCTTAGACTCCTAAGGTATCTCTCCTGACTGCTGTGACCATTCAAAGATGATTGAGAGTGGTCTAGTAATGACACTTGTAGATTCATCTTGTTAGGGCCCATAGACTTGTGGATGTCAGGTTTGACTAAATGGTCTCTAATCCAATCTTACACAATGAAGGGAAAGTCTTCCTTCTGCCAGACTTTCTTCCTGGTTTTCTGGGCGAAGGATTCCCAAGGGCTGGCCTTGACAGTGAAGACTGAAGAAAGGAAGGTGTTCAGTATGTCAGCCTTCTCTGCAACCTCCATTGAGATAAACCATATTCCATTCAGTTGCCAGCCCACATTTTCCATGGCACTCCTTTTGTTATTGATGTATGAGTAAGGAAATCTGGGGTACCAGTTATATCCTCCTCTGTATTTCCAGCTGAAGGCAGCAACATAGGAAGAAACATATAGACTGCCTCTATTAATACATGGTTCCATGGCTGGTGTCACCACCAGAATTTTTGAGTTTTCAACAATGAAATGGCTTACGGAGCACCAGACATGCTGGCTCACTTTTCTCACTGAGGGAGGAGAATCTTTGCTTGGGAACTAGCAGGGTTCATTGGCAGAGCTTTCAACCAGATGTGATGCCAGAGGGAGGAAATATCACTCTTGTTCTTGGCAAAGTGTGGGATGATATGCAAAGGTTAGAGGGAGAGGAAGGTATTGGAGGTCCTCTGTCAGTGACTGTGAAATGTGCTGGCTGCATTGGAACACATCTGCAATCTTCAGGGATGAGCCAGGAACTCATGAAGTAACAGAAGCTAACATGGAAACATCAGGGAAATATCTCAAAGGAATTCTTCTTTGGGAAGGTGACACAGCTGACAGCCCAGTTGAGGTGCCTTTAAACCAAAGCACACAGCAAGGGCAACAAACTGGAGGAACTGGAAGCTACCATGTTGCAAGAAAGTTATGACCTTGTTGCCATTACTGAAAGCTGGTGGAATGAATCCCATGACTGGAGTGTGACTATTAGGGCTACAGGCTGTTCAAAAGAGGCAGGGAATGAAGGAAAGGCCGAAGGGCTGCCTGCTACATCAAAAGTTGGGTTGTGTGGGAAGAGTTGTTTCTGAAGAACAGCCATGAGCAGATCAAGTAAAGTAAACAATAAATAACACAGAGGAAAATGGACACCACACATCAGACCAATGTGTTCAAGTGAATGCCATTTATTTCACACTGCACACAGTTTATATAGGGTTAAAGCTACGTTCTATTGGCTAAATTGAAACTCACACCATCTAACTGTATGTCCCAGTTGGTTATAACCTACATCTCACAAGTCCAGTGTTTTGATGAATTCACCCTAACTGTTTTCAGTTACTATCTCAGGTCCTGTGACAAACCTGAGGAGTTCTCATAAGAAACCTCTGGGGAGCTGCTAAGAACTCCTAGGGAGTGATCTATTCTTCACCGGACAACAGCAGCTGCGGCCTTGATAATTCTTAGCTGCTTTCAGTCTCACAGGTCCTTATATGGATCTGAATTGCTCACCTTTGATTTTTCTGTACCTACAATCAAGAACCTGCATTAAGAATCAGAGACAAAGGAAACTTTGTGGTTGGTGCCTACTACAGGCTGCCTGACCAAGAGGACCCTTGATGAAACCTTACTTCAGCTACACGAGGCATCATGCTTACAGGCCCTTGTACTGATGGGGGACTTCAACCACTGACATCTGCTGGAAAAGTAGCATGGTGAGCCACAGGCAATCCAGAAGATTCCCAGAATGTGTGGAGGATAACTTCTTGAATCAAGTAACAGACAGCCCTACCAGAGAGGTTGTGTTACTGGATCTATTGGTCACTAATACAAGTGAAGTAATTGAGAATATCACAGTGTCCTAGTTCAGCAGGTGGGACCAGTTATCATTGTGTGTGAGTGATAAAAGCTATGTATTCTACCCCCTCTATTCATTNTATTGGCTAAATTGAAACTCACACCATCTAACTGTATGTCCCAGTTGGTTATAACCTACATCTCACAAGTCCAGTGTTTTGATGAATTCACCCTAACTGTTTTCAGTTACTATCTCAGGTCCTGTGACAAACCTGAGGAGTTCTCATAAGAAACCTCTGGGGAGCTGCTAAGAACTCCTAGGGAGTGATCTATTCTTCACCGGACAACAGCAGCTGCGGCCTTGATAATTCTTAGCTGCTTTCAGTCTCACAGGTCCTTATATGGATCTGAATTGCTCACCTTTGATTTTTCTGTACCTACAATCAAGAACCTGCATTAAGAATCAGAGACAAAGGAAACTTTGTGGTTGGTGCCTACTACAGGCTGCCTGACCAAGAGGACCCTTGATGAAACCTTACTTCAGCTACACGAGGCATCATGCTTACAGGCCCTTGTACTGATGGGGGACTTCAACCACTGACATCTGCTGGAAAAGTAGCATGGTGAGCCACAGGCAATCCAGAAGATTCCCAGAATGTGTGGAGGATAACTTCTTGAATCAAGTAACAGACAGCCCTACCAGAGAGGTTGTGTTACTGGATCTATTGGTCACTAATACAAGTGAAGTAATTGAGAATATCACAGTGTCCTAGTTCAGCAGGTGGGACCAGTTATCATTGTGTGTGAGTGATAAAAGCTATGTATTCTACCCCCTCTATTCATTTCCCAAGAACAATGGACCATTTTCAGCAGCTGCCCAGGAAGTCGTTAGCATCTTCACACCCAGCCTGAGGGGGTGTGTCTGCTAATAGGCCATCAACGGTTCAAAAATACCCCATGACTAACAGAGTTAATCACCCATTGTGTGAGTCCCCGCCCTGGGGGAGGGACTGGGTACTCCCTGAGGGTACGTAAGCAGGGGTAAGGGGTATCTCAGCAACCACTTGTCAGATCCATAGGAGCAGCAGGACCTTGACAGAAGACCATCACTGTCAATCAGACTACAGCCATCACCTGCACCAACAGGTTCTTCACTTGCTTTTGTTTTGGACTCAGGGGAACCACGTGGGTCTCAGCACAAGGGCTAACAAACCCCTTTGGGTTTGTGCCCTAGGACACTGGGTTATACTGCTGGGTTTTGTGAGTTGAAAGCAGTTTCTCTTTGTGTCAGTATATTTATTGTAATATCTCATTAAATTGTAACTCTGACTTATAATCTCTCTTGTGGTGGGTCCATTTCTCCTGCCAGTTTACCTTTAAACCAGCACACACGATTGAAAGCAGTCTGGACTGTAGTGATCATGCACTGGTTGCAGTCCTGAGGGATATGGTGAGAGTGTAAACTCCTGTCCATGGGACCCTGAATGTTCATGTAAAATCCTATTTAGAGCATTGAATATAGCAACAAAAAGAAAAAAAAACAACCACCCTTCATAACTGAGTGTATATATAAAGAGAGCTGTTGAGCACTAAGTTGAAAGGTGGTGTCTGTGTTTTTCTTTGGAGAGGAAAGCCATAGGCAAGGGTCAACTAAAAAAAACAGATGGGGTTTTTTGTGTTTTCTTTAGCAGTCTACTGGTGTGTAGTCTCAAGTAGATTGGATTACATGTAAGATGAAAATTTAGAAGAAGAAAGGAAGTATTGTAATGTTTTCCTCAGGCAAGTGAAGCTTGGAGAAAAAAGAAAAACATTTCTGGGTAGATCCTAATCCTAGTATAACAGTTTCTAAAGTGCTTTGTTTCTCAGAATGTGCTAATGCATGTTGGGTTTTTTTCTTCTTTTGACGCAGGACTGACTCATAATCTTTAAGAAGAGATGATGTTTGTGTTCACAGTATTACTGTGTATCCTGCATGAGAATAAACATGGTAAAATAAGCCTTCTCTTCTTCTTCTGAGTACGCTAGGTGTAATGAGGGAAGCACAAAGAGAACGATATATGCTGTATTAGTGACTATTTCCAGTAGCTTGATTTTTTTGTACTGCTACAGCCAAAGTACAATAACATAGTTAAACGTGGGTTGACTATTTTGGTAATATTAAGAAAAATCAAAGATATAAGTGACTATACTTAAAATATTTTAGAGGGACCAGGTATAAACTTTCCAGCATCTAGATGAGATTGTGGGGGAAAAAAAAGTAGATTTTTTAACTATCAGCAGCACCTAGCAGGAGGGTTATGTGTCTCAAAACTGGTTCATCTGTTGCCTTCTTCCAAAATCCTAGTTTACTTAATTCTGCATCTCTTGGCTGATGACCAGCTGCTTTACAGCTCCTCCAGCTTCTTACAGAGACAAAAAGTGAATGGTAGAT
>VWZD01013285.1:81763-94643 GCA_013396695.1 Sakesphorus luctuosus | reverse complement strand
CTTTGCTGCAAAATGTGTTCAAAAAGGGAATACCTTCTTTCTAAAATTTAAATAACCTGGAGACCTCAGTTAAAAATAAGAAAAAGAGAACAGTGCTTAAACATGTACACTCCCCTCTTTAGTGCCACTTCGAGAGCTTTAAAAAGTCTTGATAACACTTAAAGGCAGAATGATCTTGAATGTTTTACAACACAACTGATATTTAATTAGCGGCAAATCTGTGCTAGAAAGACATGTTTGTATACCCAGAGCACTACTCTATCCAAGAGTGAGCATATTAGGGTTTGTATTACCATTTCATTTCACAGTGGTACATCTTATGGAGTGCTGTGTTTGGGGCAGGGGGAAAGCAATCAACTGGAAAGGACTTTGGTGAGACACAGTACAAAAATATCATTCAAGGACAGCAAAAAATGCTGAGATGGCACTTTGCTATTGCTGCTGTTTGAAATATGATTGCTAATATTTTAACATTGACATTGTACACATACGTCAACATCTATGTATAGTTAATTTCACATTGTTGACGACATATATATCTGTTTTCATGACAGAAAGGTGCAAGTACCAGCCCAGTGGGAATGTGTATTACCTGCCTGCCTTATGAATTCACACAATGGCATGCTGATAGATACAGTGTTGTAATAGATAATCCTTCCACTTCCAAATTACAAAGGAATTTAAATGTATATTAAAAAGAAGAAAAAAAAAGAAAAAAAAAGGAAAAAAATCAAAAGGTAGTGGAATACCCACTTTGTACTCCAGTTTTTCAGATTAAGAATCTGGAATGTGAGCTATCTTAGTTGTTGGATATGGGTACTGGGGAATACTGTCTAGTAGGTTACATTGCTGACTTGTATTATTGAAACTGTAATTTAAGGCAGCTACACAGTTCCCAGAAGGATCTGAGTTTCTCCTCATTCTTTAGGATAGATTCTGCTAATGTAATCTTTGTTCAAACACTCATTTGTACTGTGTGAATCTGATTCAGTAAATTGGGGTTCATTCCTACCAGGATTGCTTCATTTTTCTATTGCCCTTAAAGTCAACATGTGTGATAACAATATGCATGGAAGGATCCAAGAAGAAGAAAGAGAAAATACTTGAGATGTGGAATTTCATTCTGTTATGGCGTTAGTGTAATTAAAGAAAATAAACATTTCATTTCTATGAAGACGTGCAATGTGGCTGTGGGCAATAGTGAAATGTTACTATAAACAGCACTGGATTCCTCACACCAGTATTTCTGTCCTCCAACAAACGGAATTGGACATTTTTGCATCACTAACTTTCTCAGGTATTGTCATATTTCTGAGTGTGTGCCAGGGCAGGACATAAAGGAAGAAAAAAACAAAAAAACTAAAACAAAACCACAAAAAACCCACTTTTTTTTTCTCCAGACAAAATTATTAGATTTTTCTTTATATTCTAGAAGCTGCTTGACTTTTAGAAATGTATTGTAAAATAAAGAATTAAGATTAATTTGGATCAAAATAGTAGATAGAAGGTTTTTTCTAGTCCTTTGTTTTTACAATCCAAAATGTTAAACAGATTTTTTTTTCTCAAAGAAACACAAAACCAATGAAGTTTTAAATCATCAAGCCCAGCCTATGACTGAACACCACTATGTCAATTAGTCCATGGCACTAAGTGCCACCTCCAGTTTTTCCTTAAACACTGCCAGGAATGGTGACTCCACCACCTACCTGGGCAGCCCATTCTAATGTTTAATCACCTTTCTGTGAAAAAATCCCTCCTGATGTCCAAAATAAACCTCCCCTGGCACAGCTTCAGACTGTGTCCTCTTGTCCTGCTGCTGGTTGCCTGTGAGGAGACCAACTACCACCTGGCTACAACCTGCTTTCGGGTGGTTGTACAGAATGATAAAGTCCCTGCTGAGCCTTCTCTTCTCCACACTAAAGGTCTCCTTTAAATCTTAGTTTTCATTGGGTGGGACTTATCCTGTTCCTCCAGAACATTCTCTGTCTACTTTCAGCTGAGTAACAGACCTTGCTTTCAATGTTAAATAACCTAGCAATATTTATTATCTCAAGCAAGGAATTAATATATGATCTTAATTATGAAATGTCAAGCTTTCCATAAATGGATGAAACTCTCAATCTCTCTGATTAGCAAAGGAAATATAATTAAGATTACTGTAGTCCCTAAATTTAATTGTTTAGTCATGAAAATTCTTTTATTTCTCCCAACATAATTTTTAAAAAAAACTTAGTACATCTTTTAAAGATATCTCTGTCCATGTAAAATATCAGATTAGGTATAAAAGCATTGATTTTGCTTCTTAAAAGTAGACTAGTTTAATCAGACTTCGACTGTATTCTAGGCTCAATAAAAATGTATTTTGTTCGGTTGAGCAAAATCCCAACTAACCAAACACGGAGTAAGAGTTGCCCCCAAAGGTAAGGGGAAAGCAAAAAAAAAAAAAAAAAAGAAGTAGAAATAAAAATGGCAAGTTTTTATAGTTACACAGAAGAGAGAAAATTAAAAATAGAATATGAAATAACACACATACACACACATATATATACACAAATGTGAAAAGAAATAACAACCACCCTACTGAGTTGCCCACCCAAATAATACAGATTCCAAGCACCCAAACCCACAAAAACACCCCAAAAGTCTCTTCCTGAGAAAATTCCCATCAAGAGAGAAGAAAAATTAACAAGAAAATGTTCATGTCCCTAGTAAACCCAGCAGTGGGTTCGCAGTGAGGCCTAATCTCAGAATAAGCAGTGGCAGCATGTCCTCCTAGGGCTGGGGCTAAGAGCAATAGAGATAGAAGCTCTACCTCCCTCTCTTTTTATGATTGAGATGACATCAGAATATGGTATGGAATACCACTGGCCAGTAGAAGTCAGTGTCAGCTGGCCTGACTCAGCTTGAGTTACCTAATAATTTGAGGCGTACTCTAAAATCAAAGCCTAAATTTAGGCCTAGCTAAACCTGTAACAGTATATAGACAGAATTCAAGAAAGCTCTATTGAGAGCTAGAATTGTGGAAGCAGTGAAGACTAATGTGAAAGATGGAGAAGTTGTTCACCCATTTCATTTATCTCCAAAATTTCCCAATAGATTTTTGGCCTTTGCTTATTAACGCCACTGGAGAACAAACAAAAGAAGCTTTTGCAATTACTATGACTGCAAGAGGAAGTTCCAATTATGAACTAATGCAGTAAGATTAAGTAGGTAGGGTTTAGGTCACTTTTTACGAGAAGGGAAATTCCTGTTTCTTTGGAAAGAGCTGATAAAAACCCCCACTGTGATATTTCACAAATGGCCTTTCTAGAAGAAATATCCCATTCTTCACTTTCCATTGACTATAGCTGTGTCTTGGAGTCAGAATCTTTCATTCCTCATCTTTCTGACTGAATTATTTAGGGGTCCTAATTTGGCAAAACTGTTTGCACAGCCTCAGTTAATGCTGCTGGCCCCCAGCCCTCCACCCCCACCAAATGATCCATTTCTGTGGGTGTATCTATACAGTTGTACACACTGAAATTTAGACATATACATCGAAGAAGTTACAAGTGATAACAGTAGCAGAGTACAGAGTTTTTTAAATTAATGTGCTGTGTAAGTGTCAAATGATGTTCCCTATATTGTTAGATGGACAGGATAAAAATAAAATATCTTTTTGCATCATGAGTTAAAAGAACAAAAAACTATAAACACTTGGGTGACCTGTCACAGCTCTTCCTGTTTGCCTTGCTTATGAATCTGCCTGTCTCATCATCTTTCTTGCTCCCTGAACAGTAAGATAAAAATAGTAGTAGTATCTTCCAAGGAAAGGTATATTTAAGATGAAAGGTTTCTACCATGCTTAACTCCTCCTCTTAGTTTAGCCTTGTAGGTGGGACCCACTTAAGGCTTTTTGAGGCCAGTCTGCAAGATGTTTGTGTTGTTCTGTTCTTCAGACTTCTCTGTGATAGTTCCCTTAATAGTCCTCTTTACACCATACCTTAAGGCAGCAGTAAATTGCACACAGCATCCTTTCTCTCCATCTGTGAGCATGTCATCCTGACTATACAGATATCTGATTTTTTCAGAATCTTTCCACAAAAATATATTTCAGGTGGCAGCAGGCATTTTGCCACAGTAAAACTATTAAGCATGTAAACATTTTTAGGATGTCTGATCAAGCAGTGTGAAGACACTTTCTTCAGATCTGAGAGATACTGGTTCAAATCTTTTCTTTATGGTGTGCTTTGCAGATAGCCTTTGACCAGATACTTAATCTTGAGAGGGCTCAGCTGAGAGTTTCCATGTTCAGCACCAAAATCCAATTTAGTTATCAATGAGTGAATAAAATTGCCTCATGCCTGATGGTATTTTCCAGACTATGCCTGTAATCATCTGTATTTGGAGATGTTGAACATCTATGACCCTTAAACCTTTGTGGGACTGTAATATAGCTATTTTTCTGTATCTTCCAAACAAGAGATAAATTAGTACTCATCCTTAAGGCACTTCTAATAGAGTTGACACTACAAACCATAACATGTTAGTACCCATGTTTTATGCAATGTTTCAATATTTGGGTTCACATCTAAGATACCAGAGCTCTGTGACAAACTGCTCACTTTTCTGCAGCTCTCAAGATGATATGAATTTCAGTTGTTTCCAGTATGGAAGAGATATACGTGCTGTGAATACTGGATACCACCACGTGTAAATGCTCTAATGGGAGACCAGTGACTGGTGCCTCATTGTGCTTTACATCCCCGATAGCAAAACGGTGAATCAGAATTGGGTTAATTTAAAAGAATGTGGTGAGGATACATCACATAAGCCTTTGTAGTGTGCAGATGTTCAGGCAATGCTAATATTACCCCTTGAAAAAGTTATTTCTTTAAACAGTTTTTAAAATATTTTTGTGACTGACATTTGAGTCTGTAATGCCTTTGTTTTCAGATACAGTTTTCCATTTAAAAGATAAGCTAATAATGTGGAGATAAATTATTTGCATTCTCCCTGAACTTGGAGAACTTGGGAAAACCTGTCTCTTTCAGCTCTGTTACTTATATTTTCTGAGTTTATGTTGTTCTGTTAAATGCTTCTTTGTAAAAAAGGCACTTCCTGGAATTTCATTAAGGTGTTGGGAAGCCCAGTGTACTGGAGCTGAACTTTATTCCCAGAACTATCAGCAATCTGTCAGTGGCAAGGTTTCCTGGAATGATATCAAAACCCCTGCCTATTATAGCCTAAGGAATGGTGTTAGTCCCTCTCTAGCAAATTGTATTTAAGTGTAGTTTGCTGGGAAAGCGACAATTGCTTAGAAACCCCAGAGGTATAGGTACATTACTAAATCTTAGCTAGACAGATCTTAAAGGTTAGAACTGCTTTTTGGTACATCAACAAATCTACAGTGGTGGAATTTGAGTACAGGATAGGGGGAAGTGAGACGAAGGTGAGGATACATCTCTCTCAAAGCATTGAAATATATATTTTCCAAATATTTTCTAGGCATGAATTGTTGGTAAATAAAGCAAGTGAAAACCTCATGCTTCTGGTTTTATATATTTTTGTTGTTGTTGTTGCAAATTAGAATGGACAGCTCACACTGAAGCCTTTCTATGGAATGAAATTTGCAACAAAAGGATCTCTTCAGAAAAAAAAAAATATTGTTTCTGAGGAATTGAAAGACATGTTCATGAATATGAAATACTAACTGTGAAACAAAATATTTTGACATTAGTAAAGATAAATGTTTTAACACTAGTGATACAAATGAGAAAGTCACAAAGCTTCCCTTTGACACTAACTTGGTGATCAATATGACACATTTCTGCAAAACAATTTGATTACTAAAAAGAGGCATTTTCTGCAGGACTTTTTTTTTTTTTTAGCCATCTCTGGCTTAAAAAGAAAAAAAAACCAAAACAAAAACCACAAAAAAAAATTCTGAAAATAATCATGAAACCTACTGTCATTGCCTAATTAATTCCTGGGAAAAATGCTGCTTATATATGTTAAGCCTTGAATGGTGTCAACTTTGAGAATCCTAGGGAAACTTCTTCAGGAAAGCAAAAACCAATAATATCTGAGGAGATGTCAGTGGAAGACACAAAAGTGGATCCAAGCTCCAGTAGCCTTAGAGAGGTTAATTCTCAATCTTATTCCCAGCCTTTTTACATATTTGCTGTATTTGGCAATAATCTGTCAAAGCAGGGATTTCATCCAAGTGATGCTCTTGACTGTTACCAATTGATCCAAGTTTACATATTTAAGAACAGAATGTCTCTTCACACTCTCTACTCAGAATGGTTTTTAATTAGCTCATAATGGCTATCACAGCAGAATAAAGGTTAAAACAAAAGTAATGATTTGGTTTTTTCTCTGTTTTATCATATGATCACTGTTTGGGAGATCTTTGTCTCTAAAAATTTAAAAGTACTCTGTGATTTATGCCAATTAGAACACTATCCAAAGGATAAGAGATCTGTTACCTCTGTGGTTGCCTTTGTTTCGCATAATGTAATTAAAAAGATGCATGTCAAAATAAGGATGATGTGCAATTAGTCCACTAATTTTACTAGTTGCATTTTTCATTCTTTTACAGTATAAATTAATTTTTGAATGCAGTTTCTTTAGACATTCTTCAACTGTGATGACTTTCACATGGCAAAGTATAAACATGCAAAATCAACACAATCTGTGCACCAGGTTGTTGTAATGTTTTGGTTTTTTTTAATTTCAATTTCTAAAATAAGTGACATTTTTACTGTTTAGGTATACTCTCAGATTCCCAGTTTTCTGTGACTGGTGACAGTCTGTAGGAGTGAAGTATTGCCTACTTTGGAGCAAGATCAAGTAAAGAATCACTTAAGCAAGATAAGCATACACAGGTCCATGTGACCAGATAAGATTTATCCAAGAATGCTGAGTGGGTTGCTTGACACAATTGTGAGCCTACTTGTCATCATTTTCAAAAGTTTAAGATTATTGGAAAGGTTCCTGATGGATACAAAAAGGCAGACATTAGGCTTACTCTGACGATAGTCAAACTGATATCTGCTATAGACCAACCTATATTCAGTTTCTAGGAATTGTAAGAAGCAAATCTTCCCAGAAGCTGTGGCCAAGCTTATGTAGGACCATATAAATGGGAAGAGCCAGCATGAGGAAGAATGAGTCACACCTGACCAACCTGCTTGCCTTCCATGATGAGGCGAGCAGCTTTACAGATTAGAGGAATCAGTGGATGAGATTTACCTTGAGTAAGACTTTTGCCACAATCTCCCCTAGTACAGCCAAATTGGAGATACATAGTTGGGTAAGTGGTCTACATATTTCAAGTGCTTCAATGACCCTTGATGTTGACAGTTTATTGCAAAACGCAATACAGCAGACACCTGGCCCTCTGGGCTAAAACCTTGTTGCTGACTCATGGTCATGTGTTGTCCACCAAGATCTCCAGATCCTTCTCTGTAGAGCTCTTTCCCAGCTGGGTGTTCTCCAGTATATATATATGAGGTTATTCCTGCTCAGGTTAAGGATTTACCCTTGTTGAACTTCATGAATTTGGTGTCAGCCCATTTCTTCCAACCTCTCAAAGTTCCTCTGGGTGGCAGCATGACTAGGGCATACCTGCCACTCCTCGTTTCGTGTCACCAGCTAACTTGCTAGGGGACACTGCCCCATCATACAGATCACTACTGAAAATGTTGAACAGGATCATAGTACTTTGAGTCTGGGCAGTTGGCCAGATTTCATACCACCTCACTGTCTTTTCACCCAGCCTATATGTTAACAGCTTGTCCAGAAGGATCTTATAGCAAACAGTGTGCAAAGATTTACTGATGTCCAGATAGACCAGATTCACTATATTTCTCTCACTTACCAGGCCAGTAATTTTAGCATAGAAGTAAGTCAAGCATGACTTTCTGTTGGTGAATCCATGCTGACTGCTTCTGTTAATTTTCTTGTCTTTTCTGTGTTCGTAAATAATTTTCAGGATTAGTTGCTCCATCACCTTCCCATGGATTGAGATGATGCTGATTGACCTGCAGTTCCCTAGGTTTTTCTTCTTGCCCTTTTTGAAGACAGGAGTGACATTTTCTTCCCTCCAGACTTCAGGCACTCCTAGTCATCATCATTAATCAAAGACTTAAAGAGAATAGTCTTTTAATGACATCACTCAGTAACCTCAGAATTTGTGTGTGCCTCCCATCAGGGCCCATGGGCTCACACACATCCAGTTTGTTTAAGTATCTCCTGATCTGATTCTCTTCTAAAAAGGGTATGTCTTCCTTGCTCCAGACTTTTCCCCTGGTTTCTGGAACCTGGGATCTCTGAAGGCTGGTCTTGGTGGTAAAGACTGAAGCAGAGAAGGAGTTCAGTACCACTGCCTGTTCCATGGCCTGTGTATCCAGATCCTCAGTCTCAGCTGTGAACCCACATTTTTACTAGGCTTCCTTTTGTATTTATATTCCTATACACTTATGAAAACCATTCTTGTCTTCCCCAGATAATTTCATTCTTCGTCAGATTCAATTCCTGTGGGACTTTACTTTTCCTAACCTTAATCCTTAATGTTTGGATAATGTCTCTGTATTCTTCCCGGCTTGCATATTCTTTCTTCCATCCTCTGTGTGCTTTCTTTTTGAGTCTGATTTTGCCTACAAGCTCTTCATTTATGAATGCAGTTAGAACTCCTGGCATTTTTGTCTGACTCATTGGAATGGACAGCTCTTGAGGTTGGAGGATGTAATCCTTGAATATTAGCTGGTTTTCTTGGGCCCATGTTTCCTCCAACATCTTATCCTAAGAGAGGCTTCTCAGAAGATCTTTGAAGAGACCAAAGTCCACACTCTCTTAAAAGTCCAGGCTTGTAAGCTTGCTTTGTAGACTTCTTTTTTCCCTTTAGATTCATGAAATCCACCATCTTATGGCAACTGCAGCTGAAGATCACAATTGTTTAAATGTTCTCATGTCTAGATTGCTGGATTGGCAATACAAATGCTCTAAATGGTGAGTGTACCTGGTGCATTGCAATATAATCTGAATCCATGTTAATTTTAAATTATAGTTCCAGTCAGAACATCTTTTTGTTTCTGTTCTGAAGTGGGGATCCACTTTATACAGAAATATTGAACTACAAAACACGTGATTACTTTTTTAGGTTGCTGATACTTAAATAATAATTGTGTTGAAAAGAGTAGTCCATTTAGTTTCCATGATGAAGAGTCTCATAATATGGTAGAATGAATCACGCCTATGAGTCTATTTGCTTAGTTGTGTGTATATATATATATATATACAAAATCCAGAGCCAGAACGCAACATTGTCAGAGGGAGAAGATAGAAGAAGAAAAATGGGGAAATTGTAAAATAATTATCAGAAATATAAAAAAATAAGTAACCAACTTAGAAGAAGTTTAAGTTCCTTCAGTCTTAAAGCCTAAGTCATGTTGCTGCTATACTGATGCTCTTGCATCACATTGGTAAGTTCATACAGTATTCAGTGGTCAGCCTCTTGGATTGTGCCACAAGTTGCCAAACTTGTATCTGCCTTACACATTTAATTAGTTTAATTAAACAACAACTAAAGTAAACAAAGTTTGCGGCGGAGAAAGGACTTCACAACACGAACCCATAGGATTTAAGTGAAGACCTTTTATTAGACCTAGCACACAGTTTATATAGGGTTAGAACTACAGCTTATTGGCTAAAAGAGTTACCACACCACCACGCTAGAAACTTCAATTGGTTAGAACCTATCTCTCACAAGTCCCATGTTTATGTTATTTCATCCTGGCTATTTTCGTGCACCTGCAGAGAACTACGTATTTCTACTATGTGAATTCTTGGGGAGTAACCTCCTCCCTATCAGCCAGCAACGGCTGAGCTCCTTGCCGCTTCTGGCTGATAGCTGAGTCTCACAGGGCTTTCTCTAGATTTGAATTGCTCACTTTGATTTTACTGTAACAACAAACAACTACAACAACAACAAAACAGAATTGGTGTAGAATGTGTGTAGTAGTTTTAGCTCTGGTCAGCATAAGTCCCTATTTAGGCCTCAGTTTTCAGCAGGCCTCAAAGGACGTGATGCAGATCAGAGAGGACAAGTATCATCTGACTTAAGCAGCCAAAGAGGTATTTCATATCATCTGACATCATTAAGAAGCGTCGAAGAGTATAACAAGCCGGGGAGAAGAGTTTCTGTCTTTTCGGTCCATGCTTCGGACCAGGAGAGTTCCTACTCCCTGACTGCTGATATCAGGCCCTGCTGCTGCCGGTCTGCGTGGCTGTTTACCTGGGGAAGTGAGCATATTCCTGTTAATTCTTTTTCCCTCTTGCTAGGAAGTTTCCTTTAGGGAAGAAGTTTAGTTGGTTCAGAATTCTGCTTGTTAGCTGGGGCGACCTCGGTGAGCCTGTTGTTGTTTCCTGTCACTACGTGCTATTTCATATTTAGTGTTAAGCTTTCCACTTCTCTATATAAATATAAGAACTTCACCATGTCCAAAGCCTCATTTCTGTTTTTCTCCCTCACTCTCCTTCTCTGGGAGTGAACCTTTTGACTGAGTACCAAGCAGTTGGCATTTTGCCAGCTTAAACTATAACAAATGTGTAACATTATACTGGTTTTCTTCATGTGACAATGTTCTCAAACATGTCCCAGCAATGCGTGCATGCAGGTCAGAAAGCCAATCATATTCTGGGTCGCATGCAATGAAGAGTGAAAAGAAAGTCAAAAGAACTGATGCTCCCGGTCTGCTCTGCCATCATGAGACTCCATCTAGAGTACTGTGTCCAGACCTGTGGCCCCTCAACATAAGAAAGACAGCCTTCTGGAGTAAGTCCAGAGTAGGCCCAAGTCGATCGCAGAACCTTCAGATCTCCTGTGAAGACAAGCTGAGAGTTAGGGTTGTTCAGCATGGAGAAGAGAAGGCTCTGGAGGGATATCAGAGCAGCCTTTCAGTACCTAAAGAGAGCTCACAAGAGAACTGGAGAGGAACTTTTGCAAGGGCATGTACTGATAGAATAAGGAGGAATGGCTTTAAGCTGAAGGAAGGTAGAGTTACATTACACATCAGAAAAAATTTATTTCCCAAGAGGGTGGTGAGGCACTGGAACAGGTTGCCCAGAGAAGTTGTGAATGCCCCATCCCTGGAAGTTTCCAAGGTTGTGTGGGGTCCTGAGCAACCAGGTTTAATGAAAGGTTCCTTGGTCATAGCAGGAAGGTTGGAGCTAGATGATCTTTAAGGTCCTTTCTAACCCAAACCATTCTATGATTCTACAATTTCTTGTCAGCAGCACAATATGCTTGACCGCTTGTGTTTAGGAAGTGTAATGAGCTGCAGGGGAACAAGTAGGGCAGGAACTGACAGAGACTGATCTCCCTGCAACAGATATATTCCAGTTCTGACACCATCCAATAATATGCATTGGTTTTAGCTTGTACTTTTTCCAAACTGATTTTTTTTTTTTGCACAACACCTTTGGGTTTAAACAGACTCTGAGAATAACAGTTTTCCTTTGATTTGATATTTACCTGACTGCTGAAATTTAAGCATGTATTTGAGAACTATGGTGAAAAAAAGTGTGTTAATTTCTTTAGAATTGTACTACTGTAAAAGAGGAATAAAGCAGCAACAAATTAAGCTCTAAATGACAAACACATGTCTCTGTAATAGGAAAGTATAAAATATGTGAGGGTTTTATGATTGCAAGTAATTGTGAATATGATTTTAATATGATTGCAAGTAATTTAGTGCTTTCCAAATTGTGCAATAATAGATGATCATCAGACTAATTACTCTGAAATATTCCAGTTCCTCCACTTCTGCAATAAATTTAGATAACTTGAATCCTGAACTTAAAATGTAAGAAACTTATTTTATTCGACCTTCATTACATTTGACAAAGGTGTGTCAATCACAGGGTACAAAAAGTGTGATTTTTTCCAGGTATCATCATAATTCTACAGATTTTCTGAAAGTTTTAACAAAATATCAAAAAAACCTGCATTGATTAAGTGTTCTGGTACTATAGCTCATGAAAAATTGTACCCTGCTGTTCCATCTATTCCTCAGATGAAATACATGAGATAGGCCTGGATATTAAAGAATCTAATAATAAATGCATAAGAAAAGTCCTGTACCTGGATTCTGTGTTATGAAATCTTGAGTTAATAGATGCCTATACTGGGGATTCTGGACTTTGTATAGTATATTGACTGTTTTGATGGAAGACAATTTGTATTATTGCTGTTTGTATTGCTGGTTTGATGAACAAATTAATATCAATATTAATGCACTAATGTTATCATATCTTTAACAAATAGTTCAATTTAATGACTGTAGTGTTTGTAACTTCTGTTGTTGCATTTTCATAATATAGCAAGTCTGTTTCAATGGTTTAAGCCATCTGCTTCTGGAAGCTGTTATTTTCAAGCTCTGTTAATTTCTTTACATTTACTGTTTGTAGTGAAACAGTCCTGATGAAAAACTCATATTCATTCATGTATTTCTTTCTCATAATTTTTAGCAGTTATCATATACCTCTGATGTAATAATGCTTAAAACATGCAAGGCTTCTTCAAAGTAAAAAGTTAGCACAGATCATTAAAGTCAACTTTAACTCATGTCTGGTCTCAGGGGCATAAAATCAAAAATGAGATAGATGCAGAAAGAGAAGGTGATGAGAGAAAAGTAGTAAAATAAAAATGCATGTAATGAGATTGAAGTAAAGGAGATACTAGCAGGAAAATAGTGTTTTGGTCATACTCTCTGTTTGCTTGACTAGCTTAATTTTTATTTTGATTTTAATGTTAAAATATGCTATAATATCTGTGACCTGTTTACATCCATAGATAATATCCATAGCAAGATAAGCCTGATACACTTATCCATAA
>VWZD01013285.1:50169-81258 GCA_013396695.1 Sakesphorus luctuosus | reverse complement strand
AATATAGTCAATGGAGTTTGGGGATGATAATGTTAATGAAGCTGATATTTAAATAGATTTGAAGAACCATATAACACACAAAATGAATATTCTCTCTACCACCTACAAAGAGAACAAAGAGTAGCGATATCTAATGACTAAGGGATTCATGGATTCACAGTAGCTTTTGAAATTAATCATGCATGTCACTAAAATGCTGAAATGAATCTAAATATGAGATACTGTCTTTAAATCTGCATTTATTGGTAGTGCATTTAATTTCCCCAAAACATACAATAATTCAGTTATCAGTCATATATTTGTTAATATATACCAAAATCGATTTGGTAAAAGAATAGTTGAAAATATTTAAATCCATATGAAGAAAGGAAGAGTAAAGAATTTAAAAGTACCTAAAAATTATAAATTTCTAAATTAAAACACCCTCTCTGTAAATTCCATGATAACCTATTTTTCCTCACACATAAGTACTGCTGCTCATTATTGCTATAACATTTTAATAACATAGCATGGCCCTAAGAAGCAGATTACAATTTAATATGCTTAACATATCTAGCTTTGGTTAGGTGGTACTTGTCACTGCCTTCTGTAATTTATCACAGATATCAAAAGGAAAGAAAGTATCAGAAGAACATTTTTGGCAGCAGATTTTGAATAACACATTCTCCTGCAATGCAGGCATATAACATAACTGAATATTCCTCTGCTTATCTGTGATCATATCACAGTTCCCAGAAAAAAGAAGCATAACTATAAAAACGTAGTATTTCAGTGAGCACTTGAAAAGAATGATATGTGAAACATATTTTCATCAGTTAGAGAATGAGCACCCTCGAATGGAAGAATAACTTAAAGAACTTATTTTAAAGCAGTAACTAACCATCCAGTCTAAGGTGTGGTTATCTGTCTTCTCTCCATTAACTCTACAATAACCTACATGACTAGATAGTGGTAAAGACATGGATATAGTGAGGGGGTAAGTAGTAAGTAGAAAAGTAATTCAGATGAATCTGTCCTGAAATGGTACAGCTAAGTGTCTAGGATTATTAATGCAATAAATAATCCCAAATGAATCAACTATCATTAGGTATCAGTTTCTGGTTGTTGCCTCCACATCATTTACACTATGTATCTGCAATTCTAGAATGTCTTGTTCTTGTGCTTTCTCAAGCAGGTCAGAATTAGAAATGCAAGGTACCCAAAATACTCGGCAACTACAAGTGGATTTTATCCAGACTAATCTTTGTAGAAAGACACACCCAGTCTGCTGAAATCATGGGTTTATTTGTATCCTGTGGTTTGCTTAGGAAGCATCATAGGCTAATAGTGCTAAGAGAATCAGATTGAAATGTTCTGTACAATAAGAATTTGTATTTACTTTTTCAAATGTAGAGAGCAACTTTACCCTATACCTGTTTACTGAACAGATACAAAATAAACCAAGGGGACTACCATGTTCACTTGCTAACACATGTGAATATTGAGAGGATATTTTTTGGTTGAAATTCACTTTAATGACTAATAAGGGTCCAGATCTTGCTCTGTGTCCATTATAGAGTCAAAGGAAGGTAAAAGCATGTCATTTACTGAGATAGTGAAACCTGACTGCCCAGATCAAAGTGACTCATTTTGGGTCACTCACTAGCTCGACAGAAAGAAGATGTAAACTGAGTCCTTCTTAGATCTATTCATGAGTGCAATTTTTTTCTTCCTTTCCAGAAAAAGTCTCATTGCAGTCTGCAATGAGCTTTTTATCCAAATGTTATTCTATTCATGGGAGTGAGGCTGCCTTAAGTGAAAAAGATGAGAGACATAGAAAAAACTTGTGTCAAATGCCCTGATATTTGCCTTGCTGCTTTCACTGTATACAATGAGTGTTCAAGACCTTATTGAGATCCATGACTGGATTCTATCCTACAGCACTTCTCCCCTTTGAAATCCATATGGTGAGAGTTTTGTTCACATCTCAAATTTCCAACAAATCTCTCTCTGCTAAATCTTAGAGATGCATAGCAAAAACCTCACAGAAAATGCATTGTATGGCAATTCACAGTTTTCTGTAAAATATGTCTGCATTCTCTGCCTTATGGAATCGATGAACATCAGGGGTATTTTTCCAGTGCCAGCACTGCAAACAAGGAACTGACTTATTAAAGTCATCAGAGTCAAACATGGGAAAAATTGATATGACAGGAGAATCACATTCTTTATTATTTTTTACCTCCTTCACAAAAGAAAGAGCATTTGCAGTTTTAATGTAAATTCATTAATGCCCCTGAATTTTGAATGCTCGAGTTTATTAATAATTAGTGGTCTTCCAATGGGACACACCTCTTGTATTGTATCCATGAGGAAACTACTGCTCTGAGCTCTGATTATGTTTCATTCCTCTCCTATCAACTTAATGTTATTTATTGGCATCCCTTGTAATGTTACTATTGTTCTCGAAATATCATGTCCTTTTCCATCCTTTGTGTTATTTACCTACTTATGAAGATGCTTCCTTTCTAGCAAATCTTTCCTATTATACTGTTAGAGATCTGTAAAGGCCCTTTTCTGTCCCTGCTGTTGAGCACTTTCACTTGTAGCTGAGATTAACAAGACCACTCAACATCTTCAGGAAAAGCTCTTTGCCTTGCAGGATTGATCCTTTTGTTGTTTCCTTGCAGGATTGATTCTTTTGTTGCTTTCTTTCTTCTTCATCCTGTCATTTCCGTGCCAATACAGAGCAGAGAAGGGTCAACTCCTCCTCCAGCTCCTTTTCACTGCTCTTTCATTTGCAGAGAATACAAAGTTCTGCAAAAGACAGAAAAACATCTGTGTAATGCTGGAGCAATGCTCTCCTATTGCATATGACCCAGAACTTCCATATCTAGAGGTTCCATCATAAAGGGGCTGTTAACACCGTACTTTCATTTTGAAAAATATCCTGTAGACAGATGCAGACCAGTTAAAGGTATTGAGCAGAAAATGTGCTAGTCTCAGTCAGGGAGGAACCATATGTTTTTGAAGGACAGTTTAACAAAACTTCGTTCTTGGCCTTCTATGATCACAGGCTTGCATACCTACTTGTTTCTGAGAGGGCAGCCAAAACGAATTCTGATTTGTTCCAGTTATGAAATTTTGGGAAATTCACAATTCAGCAGAATTTTCTGATTCAAATAGAGATTTGATATTATTTATTGGCAAAGTAAATAGGCTCATATAACAGGTTTTTAAGGGGGAAAAAACCACCTCACCCCCCCAGACTCCCTCAATAATCTGCTATGTGATCATGGAATAATAACTTGTGACATGATGTATAAAATGGAATTTCATGTATTTTATATTCAATATATCTCATCTTTTATTTAGGAAATCATGATCAAGCCTGAGGTTTTCTTTATTTCTCTGAAGGAAAATTTATCTTTGGCTTGTAAAGAATGTGTGCTCCATAGAGGCAATAAAAATTTGAGTTATTTTGTTGTGTACTCAAAAGAGTGAATATTTTATGCTTTCACTGAATTTCCAAAATGTTCTCAGCATGTTTATCATCCATATAAAAAGCCTGGTGTTATACATTGTATGGAAAATTTCCATATGGAGGAGTACTAAGTGGAAGATTATGCGTGTTTTAGTAATCCTAGTTCTGGAAGGCACATTTGCAGAAGTGTGGTTTCACAGTACCAGGAAACAGGTATACCATTTTGAGTGTGGATCAGCTGCATACTAATCAAGACTATTTCAAATAAATCATGTCAAGCTTACACTATATAAGTACAAACTTCACCATATCAATCTATGCATTGCACTTTTAAACTAATGGATCAATTTTTAGAGTAGAAGGGTGTCAGGCAAATACGTTAGTACATATTTGAATGGCTTAGTAATGTCTTACAAAGGTAAAAAACCCCTCAAGGTTATTTGAGGCTTCTACAGTCTTTACTAGATATTCAGATGCTTCTGTTTGCTTTTATTGGAGAAGTACTTCTTTATGTGTAGTAGCTCAAGCTAAATGAGTGGATTGTCAGTGTCAACTGCTTTTCTTGGTTGTCTTAACTACTTTCATGTAGCTTGGCATCTGAGTGACACAGAAAATCTATTGTAAAATCTACAGTGATTGCACAGTTAGATATTTGCACAAAGTTCTGCTGCACTGCATACTTGTCTTTGATCTTTAGTGGTTGTCAAGTACATATTTCTCCTTCTTACTCAGAATTAAACAGCCAGGAGATGAAAAGAGGGCTCCAATAAGTATAGGTTACATACATGACCTAGCTAGAGAGCCAAGGAGGAACAGAATGGCCTGTCTTTGTGGAAGCATCCTTATTTCTGATTTGTTTCAGCTAATATTCATCTGAAAATCATAAAGGTGAAACCTTGCTGCTTATGGTCAAAGCATAGTACAAGACCATAGATACACCAGACGACCAAATTGTTAAAAAAGTCTTGCTCACATTTTCAAGATATTGTTTCAAAGGGTAAGGCTATTCATATTTATTTTTAAATTTTCATAGGATGAGCCAAGTCCAAAAATCATAATTGTAATTCTGTTAAATATACAGAGCAATGAATGAACTCACAGGCTATTGAAATCAAGCTCATCCTTTGCCTTCTGAGGTCCCTTTTAGTTCAATTACCCTGTGTCACACACAGCCAAGCATTTGATAGTGTATTTTTAAGAGTCTTAAGATGGGAGTTTTGTCAAAGCAGAGGAAACTGAATGCCATTCCTTTTACTCTTTTATCATAAAAGAGTATGACAGTTTCTCTTCAGCAGTCAGGCCTCAGCTTTTTATCATCGCATTGAAAATCAACTGGAAATCGATGCAGATTATAAATCACAGGTGTAATATACTATCATGAAAAAATGTTGTCGAAATAATCAAGCAACAGCATTCCTTCATTGTTCCATTTTTCTGCAGTGCTAAGATACGCATGGTGCATATGTGCACAGTGAACTTCTGTGATGGAGTCAAATGCACAGGTGAATTGAAATCTGTATAGAAAGAAGGTAAACAGAGTATAAAGAATATTTTTCAGTATGTGAGAACAGCTACAGAAAGAATGAGACAAGATGCAGGCACACTTCAAAAAAGATGCAGAAAACTTACACTAACAAGTGATAGTAGAACATAGTGATTCATTTTGGCTTTGGTTTGAATGGCAAAGAAATTATACATGTCCTTAACTTTAAATGTACGCTGGTCTCAATTCAGCAAATGCTTAACTCCCTGTCTAAGGTCAAATACATGTGTAAGTTCCCCAGATTCAAACCCACATCAGTATCATACAATTAGATGATAGCAAGAAGCTTTCTTGTTTTAGAAAATAAATAGATTTTGGAAAGTTTGAAAGCACTTTTGCAGGTTTTTTTGCAACAGATATATTTTTATAGACAGAGCATAAACAAATATCTCTGTGCTAACTACTGGGCGGGGGGGAAGTCTTATTCCTTACCACAAACATCACAGAATCACTGAATGAGTGAGGTTGGAATGAGACCTCTGAAGATCATCTGGTCCAACCAGGGGTCCCTAAAACATGTTGTCCAGGCTCAGGGTCAAACACCTTTTTGATATCTCCAAGGATGGAGACTCCACAACCTCCCTGGGTAGCCTGCTCTCAGTCTCCCACACAGTGAAAAAGTGTTTCCTGATGATGCAAGGATCACTCCGCTCAACCTGCTGGCAATACTTTGGCAAATGCCATCCAGGATACCTTTTGCCTTCTTTGCAGCAAAAGCTTATTGTTGGCTCATGTTCAACCAGGTATCCACCAAGAGCTGCATGTCTTTTTCTGCCAAGTTTCTTTTCAGCTAGATGCTGTGCTCTTGTTCCCCTCCACACCATCACACAGCAAAAATGTATGGATTTTGATATTTATGATAAAATTTATCACAGATTTGCCTTAAAGGGAAGTAATTACAGATAGAATTTCAGTAGAGCATGCAAGTACTAAGTTCCTGAATTTTATGTAAAAATCTATTTCAACCACAGCTAATGGATAATTGTTCATGTAAAGATGGATGAACTGTAAAACGCCTAACAGTTGAATTTTATTGCAAAATAGTACAAGATTATCCAAAACTTACATTTGTCCAGAAGTTCTATCCAGCAATGGCAGTAAGATTTGTTATGCCATTATGTAAATTTTACTTTCAAGAAGTTCAAGAACATAAAATAAGAAATATATATATAAAATAATATTTTTTTACATTGAGAAGGTAGTTGAAATCAGTTTTTGATGGATGTTTCAGTGAAATAAAGCTTTTGTTTTATCTATATCAATATGATCATTCTAAAATCTTATTATCCTGAGAACTTCCAGTGCTGAATATCCCCATTTTGCATGCCAAAAATGATATAAAGTATTTGACTTCTCCTCTTTGTTAAGATGTGATGGTGTTCCTGACTTGATCATTTTCCATGGTTTTCTGAGACATTTTGAACCAGCTCTCTCAAGATGAAGGATGGTGGGAATACTAGAATGGGCCTTATACTAAAGCTTGCAATGAAGAAAGCAGTGGTTTGTTATTATATCTGTCCAATAGTAACAAATGTCTGATTGTTACTTTAGGTTGTAAAAATTTACAGACATGAACACCTTCACATATTATTTTAAAATCTTACCATAATATCAGATCTGAAATGGGACTTTTAAGAACTACAATAATAAAAGTGATAATAATAGTAATAATAGAACTGATAATTCTCATGTCTATTAATTTAAATGGTAACTATGATGATAAAGAGGATTAAATTTTCTACTGAAATTATGCAACTATATTGAAGAGAGACAAGAGGAAAGGGTGTCTGATTTCTGTAGTCTGACTATGATGATTAAGACTTCAAAACATGAAATTGTGATTGGAGTTCAGAAAAAGCTTTTGACAACATTCTGAGGAATGAAATGCTTTTCATTTTTTTAGAACAGATTGTGGATTGGTGGTTTTTGGTATATATAAAGAAAATTAAAATTATCAGTACTCTTGCCAGTTTTGTATCACAACAAACATATTGCTTTTAATATTCTATTGGTTGAGATTATGTGCTATAAGTTACTTAAATTGACAATATAGAATATGATGTTTAGATCTTATGTCAGAGTAGTGAAAAACATCTATAATTACTCCTGTGTTTGCCAAAATACGTTTGCTAAAATACGGAAGATGTGTGAAAATTAAAGAGTAAAAGTACAATGTAGTAAATGTAATATTCTTTATGTGTTATTCAAAAGAAGTAGCAGGAAAATTAATGGTATATCAATGCTAAACATCATTTATTTTTGTTTGAATTTCTAAAATATGTTTAAATATTTTTTTACAGGATCCTGTGAGTGGTGATAAAAATGGAGTAGATATCAAGTTTTTTAACTGAAAGAAACCTTAAAGTTATATTATAATATATTTGCCTTTGTTGTTCTTAATCCTCAGAAGAGTAGTTAATGGAACAGGACTAAGTTTGATGCTATATAAACACAGAGAAACTTGGCATTTTCTGTACTTTAATCAGAAGGCAAAGAAACTAATATGTAGGTCAGTGATCATTGCTAGGGGAGAGGGAGAATTCTGAGCTTCTGGAACACAAGGCACAAGACTCCTGTGAATCACAACAACTTTCTCAATAGCTTATCAATTAGCATGAGAGGTGAAGTTTGTTTCTTGTCATTCTCTCCATGTTTGTTTTGCCAGGTCCACATCTCTCTATATTTTGTTTCTGGTTTCCCTTTTTCCTTTACTTCCCCAACTGACAGGGTCCCTGATCAGATAATATCTTTGGAATAAATGTTCTTACCCTCTCATGCCCTTATAAATTTGTATAACTGATCAAATTTCGTTGTGGTCACTGCCTCCCTTGCCATCTGTCAGTTAAGTTTGTGTCCCTGTATGCTTTTGTTTATGGCTTTCTATTGCACTTGTCTGTTGTTGCATTGGAAAATATCCTCCATGAAGTACTTTAAAAGACTAGATTCTTTCCTTCCACACACACTTATAGAAACATATTATGAAAGGAGATATTTGGCTGCTGGGTTCCACTGGAACTCAGGCTTGAGATTCAGAAAAAGAACATGGCTGAAACTGTGAGGCCTCCCCAAACACCTCACTGACCCTTAAGGCTCTGAAAGTTCCTAGATAGTCAGTAAACACCTATGTTTGTGTCCACTTGTGTGAACCATTTATAAAAAATTGAGTAACTTTAAAAATCAGGTTAATAACTTGGACCAAAACATTACCTCAGTACAGTAATAGCCAGATGATATAACTTTGCATTCATACAAAAATCTTTGAAGTCAGACAGAAGGTGTAGAAACTGTATATGACAATTGAAGACATCATATGCAAACATACGAGTTACAGTTGACCACTTCTCTATAGATTCAGGCAGTGGTAGGGACAGGCTGCTTTTTCCCTATGGCCTATGTTCAGATTTCTATTCTACCTTTGCCATGAAGGTGCTGCAAATTGCAACTGGGAGGAAATTGATTGACCCTAGCACAAAGGTATCCCACATCATACATCAATATTATCACAACCACAAATTAACAAAGATTTCACTTCTGCTTTTGCATCTATGGACAGAATCAATATTTCCATCCTTTTGCTTCTTCAGTTTAGTGCTTTATATTTCTGACAGGCAGAAGGACAAAACAGAGACAGTTGGACTAAAAATTAGGTGATAATTTCCATTTTCCCCAACACTTTTCCAGTTTTAATCACAGTGTTAGAACTGCCCTAACATGCTACTACCATGCAAAGTATTGTTGATGGCATTGCTAAACATTTTGATTTAAAGTATGTTCTGCAAGAGGTAGTAAGTGTCACCCATCACTTGCAATTTTATGATAAAAATATTGTTATTTTTACTAGGAAATATTAATATGGATGAAATGCATTGTGGTAATGCATTTCTTACTGTGAAGAGCAGTACTCACTACTGAATTCTCACCCAGGTATACGTAAATTTAAAACTATGAAAGTAGTTCTTATGCCATCTTCTAATCTGCAGTCAAGTCTTCATAATTACATGACCTGCTTCCTCAGATGAGCCAAAGATGTCAGTTTATAATTTCAAACTTTACACAAATCTATGATTTTTGAATGAAATATTTGTTACCCAAATATGGAAACTGTATAGTTCCTTCACTGTTAAATGGATAAATCCTTCACTTTATAATGCAAAAGAGATAACTGGCCAGTCTCCCAGTACTCTATTCAAAGTATAAATTATGTACATTAGCCTTCTTTACCTCCCATTTTGCACCATCACATTTCTGTTTGGTCAAACTGAAGTATTTAGAGTGAGTTTTATCTGGCTAACTCTTTGCTATCTTTCAGTTCACAAAAGAAAGGAGACTGAGTCACAGTAACATGGAGTTTCCAGTGTCTCAGAGTTTTTCTTGGCAAACAGCTGATGCTGAACCATTCAAAAGGCCCTTTCTTCTCCCTTTTCACACTAAGTGTAAAGCTCTAGTTTCTCATGGAGCCTTACATTTAATTAAACAAACATTCAGCTCAGATTCAGAGGGCTAAAATATCTAGGGCTGAATCTCTGCAAGGACCCTATTATGCGGTCAGAAGCAAAAAGTGTGTACTATGGCTCACCACGAGTGGAAACAACTGCAAAGGAACAACATAAAGGAGGACTGAATCTAATAAAAGTAAAAATGCAAATGTTATTGACTTGTAACAGCATCCAGTGACATGAATATTTGTAAGGGTTTGAGAGAGAATGGGAAAATATGCCATATCTAATTTTGTAAGTTTACAATTTTCAGAATTAGAAGGTTAGGTTTCAATTTTAAATAAATCACAGAGTCAGCCACGTTGGAAAAGACCTCTGAGATCGTCAAGTCTGACCTATGACCTAACACTCCCTTATCAACTAGACCATGGCACTAAATGCCATATCCAGTCTTTTCTCAAACATCTCCAGGGATGGTGACTAAACCAACCCCCTGGGCAGCCCATTCCAATTGCCAATCACCTTTTCTGTAAAGAACTTTTACATAATGCCTAACCTAAACCTTCCCTGGTGCAACTTAAGACTATGCCCTCTTGTCCTATTGCTGTTTTCTTGGGAGAAGAGACTGACCTCCACCTGGCAACAACCTCCTTTCAAGTAGTTCTAGAGAGTGACAAGATCTCCCCTGAGCCTCCTCTTCTCCAGGCTGAACAACCCCAGCTTCCTCAGCCACTCCTCATAGGAATTGTTCTCCAGTCCCTTCAGCAGCCTTGTTGCCCTTCTTTGCACCTGCTCCAGCTCTTCAACATGCTTCCTAAACTGAGGTCCTTGGAACTGACACAGTACTGAAGGTGAAGCCTCACCATTGCTGAGTACAGGGGTAGAATCACTTCCCAGTCCTCCTGACCACACCATTGCTGATACACGCCAGGATGCCATTGGCCTTCTTGTCCACCTGGACACGACACACTGCTGGCTCCTGTTCAGCAGCTGTAAACTGGCACCTCTGGCCCCTTTCTTCCTGACCTCTCTCCAGTCACTCTCTTCCCAGCCTGCAGTGCTGCATGGGGTTGTTTTGGCCAAAGTGTAGGAGCCAGCAGTTGGTCTTGTTAAGCTTAATACCATTGGATTTGACCCATCTGTCCAACCTGTCCAGGTCCCTCTGCAGAGCACTCCTACTCTCCAGCAGATTGACAATCTCCTCCAATGTGGTGTCATCTGCAAATTTGCTAATGGTAGACTTGATCCCCACATCCAGATCATCATCAATAAATATATTAAACAGGATTGAGCTCAACTCTGATCCATGGGGGACACCACTAATGACTGGCCACCAACTGGATATAGCACCATTCACCAGCACTCTCTGGGCAGGGTTGTCCAGCCAGTTCTTAACCCAGTCATGAGTACACCTGTCCAAGCTTTTCCAGGAGTATGCCATGGGAGATGGTTTCAAAGACTTTGCTGAAATCTAGGTAGACTACAACCACAGCATTTTTTTCATCCACCAGCTGGGTCATTTGGTCATAAAAGCAGATCAGGTTGGTCTGGCAGGATCTGCCCCTCTTAAATCCGTGTTGGCTGGGTGTGATCCCCTGATTGTCCTGTATATGCCATGTAATCATTCTCAAGATGATCTGCTCCATAACCTTGATGGGCACTGAGGTCAGGCTGGGAGGCCTGTGTCTTCCCAGATCCTCTTTCTGGCTCTTCCTATGGATGGGCGTCACACTGCTCATCTTCCAGTCTTCTGGGACCTCTCTAGTCAGCCAGAACTGGTGATGAATGATGGAAAGCAGCTTGGTGAGCATTTCTGCCAGCTCCCTCATCACCCTAGGAGGGATCCCATCTGGTCCCATAGACTTGTGGTCATCTAAATGACTCAGCAGACCACTAATTGCTTCCTTCTGGATTACAGGAGGGCTATTCTATAATTCATAGATAAATTGCCAGGAGTTACTTTTGCTGCCAGATCCACTGCCTAACTTGTAGACTTTATCATCTGCTGAGCATACTCCACACATTTGGTCAACAAAAGGGAAGGATTTGTAGACTATGCTTGATTATTAAACACTCAGCCTCCCATCAAAGAGGGCTGCAATAAGCAAAGTTTTGAAAGATATAGACATATAATAGATGCTGTAGCTGAAGCATATACAATCCTACTTCCAGGATTTTATTTCAGATAACAGGATCTTTTCTGTAAGAAAATGAACAAATCCCATTGATCACATATGTATTATGTAATACATTAAAAACTCCACTATGCTAGCTGGTATATAAAATAAGCTTTAACAAAAGACAGATAGGGACTTTAAAAACTAATGCATCTAAAATGAGGAGTGTTGTTCCTCATAATTTCTCAGAAATGCAAAAATTACGTCTCCCAAGAACTGTAAAACCCCCTTTCCTGAATATTATAAGTATACTAACCTTCTAGGCTCTTTTACAGATATAATCATTGTGCTATATCAGTTGTATTTTGCACAGGCCAAATATTTTGCATAGATGTACTCCTTCAGCTTTTGTTTTAGTGGTCCATTACTCTCCTGCTCTCACAATTAAAGAATAGTGCCCATTCTTCAGTTAACATCTATTTGTCTCAAGTAACAATTAGCTGTCTAATAACAGGATTGCCTTGAGCACGACATCATAGAAAGATCAACCCTTATCAGTCCTGCAAAACCAGTAAGCAGTGCTTCTCACTCTCAGGCACCTCATGCCTTCATGTTACTTCCTAGCTGTTCATGTTTCTACTTGCAAAACACTCTCTTCAGGGACCACAGAAGGCAGTACCCAATCATATTGGAAATTAACCCTTCTGTTGAGAATAGAAATAAGTAAAACTCTGGGGACCCAGGGGAGCCAGTGAACACCTAGATTGATCATGAAAGCATGGTTCTGATTATATAGTCTGGGAGATTCTGTCTGTTTTCTACTTCTGGACCTTTCTTTTTTATATTACAACTTGATACATTGTCTCTGCAAAAGACTGCTGAGCACTCATACCAAAATCGGTTCCAAGAGGGGACTGGTGCTAACTTCACATGTGTCAGGCATGGTGGGCATCACTATCTCTCTTCACAGTTAGGCACTGTAGGTTAGCATTGCAACTGTTTGCCAAGAGACTAGGTGACTTGTACAAAATGAAGGATCTCCCATGGGAATCTCTCATGTCTGAGATTTATCAGTGTAGAATTTTGTTCCAGACTAAATCTGGATTACAGTTTGCCAAAATCCACATTGCTTGAGAGTCTGGTTAAGTGCTTGTGTATTTTTGAATAGGAGTTGTACAGTCCTCCTAACTTAGCACTAAAAGGACTTGTCAAACTCTTTTGTGGGGGTATTTTGGGGTATTTTGAGAGGGAGTATAGTTATAAAGTGAAATGAAGGGCAACTACACAGCTACTTTTATGTTTGTTAGGCCAGCTCTCTCTGTTGTGGCTATGTAGCTTGGCTTAGTCAGAAATTACACTGAATATAAGATGTCATTCAGCAGTGCAACACAGTAGTGTCATCTGTGCCCAAGAAGCAATCCTCTAAGATACTAAATAAGTGCCTGCCATTTTAAAAGAAATGGCAATTGGAAAAGAAAATAAAATGTATACCATAAAGATCAAGTTGGAGTACATTTTAAAGTGCTGTTTTATACAGAAGAAATCATAGAGAAAGCCATGGGTCAAAATCAATCAGTTTTAAAAAGATTTCTACTGGCGTATTTGAGGGATTACATAACCACAAGTCATTAAATTCAGAAAATGATTGTGATGTATTTTTGGTGGCTACATGCCACAAATTCTCAACCATTTCAAAGCTGAAATACAAGGAAAACATCATGTTTTATTACCTCCAGTGATCCATACCTTTGACCATCAATCTGATCATTACAGAGGCTACTGAGAATTGGTTGCAGAAGACAAATATAGGTCACTGCAATCTGCTATGCAGGCAAATGCCAGGGTGTATTTCTGCTCTTATTGTGCTGCTTGTTTGAGACAGTCATACCTCTGATGCAAGGCAAAAATTGCTAGTGCTGCAGAATTTGCAGCAGTGCCTTTTTAGCTTCAGCCAACAGTTCAGTTGGTCCAGTTTGCTATTCTGAAAAGTGAATAACAGCCAATGCTTTTGAGAAAGGTCAAAAAAAAATCTGTAATGCACAACTGACCAGAGGGAAAATATATTCATGACCTTGGGCAGTTTTATACCCTAAAGCATAAATGTCTGCCTGCTCTTTATTTTTACTTGTTTTATGCAGCAGTGGGTACTTTTAACATATTTACATTTTTCAAATACATTTTTTGAATAAAAAAGTTTTTACATTCTCATATTTTGTGCCTATACACTGATCAAAGCTTCATTCAGGACAAATCTCTTTTTGCATTCTAGAATCTATTTATGTAAAAGTACCTTCAAATCTTGGGCAAAGCACAAATATATGTAATTTCAGCTGCCCCTGCAGGCTGGAGTATGAGAATATGTAATGTCCTTTTATAAGACTGACATCTTCTGTGATACTAATTTAAGTTTCTGTTCCAAATTTCGTAGTGTGATCTGGCAGACAGATTGGAGCAGGCAATATCCAGATCACAGAGCTGCCAAAACACTATTCAATTGTGTGAAAGAAGCCACTTTTCAGCAAAGTCAACATCCACTCAGCACAGGAAACACTGAGCAAGATAATCAAAGCCCCAGCTTGAATAAAATTTTATTTCTTTCTTTATGTTCTAGACAGTATTTTATCTTATTTTAAGAGTTTGCTCATTATTTACTTCACAACAAAGTTGCGTAGTTTGAACTCCCCACTATGACTCTAAAGCAGATAAAGAACCTACCTGAAGACCATAGAAAAAAGTACTCTATGACTACAAGGCTGAGGACAAGATGAAAAAGAAGTAGGAAGAAGAACTCAGGGAACACAGCAGGTCTTCATCCACTCATCCTCATACTGTCCTTAAGGGAAGTCCCCAGAGAGTCTACAGAGACTTTACATGCTGTAGGAAAATGCACATCCCCAGACTATCCATAAAGAGGAAGACAGAGTGAAAAAGTTGCCTTCTATCCGTATTTGACTCAGGCAGGGCTCCAAACTGAGAGAGGAGCCTCAAAGAGGCAATATCCTTGCCCTGTTCCTCTCCATCGTTTCTCAGCTGACACAAAGCTCTGCTAGATGGCACATGAAAAAAATATGTGAAATGGAAAGAGTTTAATCCTGCAGTAATTTAAGGAAACTATCTATTACAGAAACAGGAATTATGTTTTGCTGGATTTTCAAATGTTTGTTTCACAGAGATTTTGTGTAAGAAATTCACCATCACTATCATGTCTCTATTTCCCAAGCCAGAGAAACTGAAAAATATTGGTAAGTATCTGTGCTTATCTTTTCAAAACAATGTGCTTCAGTATGGCTGACATGGAAGATTAAAGACAGACAAAAAGTTCTTCAATATTGTTTTGACTAATTGTGGTGGTTTTGGGTGGTGTAGAGTTAATTTTCTTTATGGAAGCTAGCATGGGGCTATGTTTTAGGGATAATCCATAGTATATATTTCTGTGAAATGGTTATGATATAAAAGTAAAGATGATTGCATGCCCAAACCTAAAATCAATCAAACAAAACCCCCTATCTCATCCCCAAAAAATTATCATCAGGTTTTTCCTTAAAATATGTTGGTGGACAAAGTTACTTAAAACATACAGAGTTTGAACTAAAGAAAATTTTAGTTTGAAGTTTCAGAGCATTTCAAATTCTTTTGATTAAAAGGGAAAAAAGGTCATTTGTGAGTCTAAAGAACTGGTGATAGCAATTATAGGAAAATTAATATATGGTTCTTCCTGTCCTCAGAAAATAATAGCTTCTTTCAAAATCATTACAGTAAAATAGAAAACAGTTAGGTAATTTTGTACATAGTGTTCCCACTAAATTATATGTTATGTAGGAGCAACCGAGATGAACTCCTGGATAAATTCAAGTAGATGAACAGATGTTTTGGATACTGATTGGATAACCCTTATTGAACTCTGTTCAATAAATTCTGCTTGAAGATCTTTTCATTTTCTTTGCAATACCATAAAAATATGAACCTACTTAAATAAAGTCTACCACAGCTGTATATCTTTTGGAAAGCAGTGTTGGAAACAAATTCATTTTACCTCTAGCACTTAGTTTCGCTTGTACTTAAGTGTGGTATTATCCCATCTACAAGAACATCCTACTCATATGAAGAACTTTGGTTTTTAATTCCATACATATATGCATGTACATGTACATGTACATGTATATGTATATGTATATGTGTGTGTATGCATATGTGTATGTGTATGTGTATGTGTATGGAAGAAACCACTTGTTAATAATCTTTTATCTTTTTAATTTTGGGGAGGCAAATAGATGTGCCGTGTGTACATATTTAGGTAATTTCAGCAAATAATTGCCAGTTTACAGCTAATTAACCATAGAAAAAAAGGCTCTATGCTTCCAAGACAGTTCAAGGACATTAAAAGACTCATTCCATGTCATGCTTCTAGAAGAGCTGTTTTGTCACACAAAAAGCAGTTTGAGTCAACCGTGAGTCTAGATCATCTGATGAAAACCAAGGTGTAAAGAGTAAAACTGTGAATGAAAATAACATGACAAGATATGCATGTCTTATGGCATTGGCTTCTGTAATGGAGAAGTGATTTCAGGCTTCTTTCATATCAGTTGAAACCTGGTCAATGTAGTTATTGAGATCAAGACATGACTTAACTCAGATTAGAATCTCGCAAAGTTCTTTCTTGTCTTTTTAGAAAATTAACCATTCAGATATCCCTACACTGGCATTTAGGCTTATATTGCAAGGATAGGTAATAACAACAATGAAGAACCCCCTCAAAACTACCAAACCGAAAAAAAAGAAAATCACAAATTAACTAGATATCATTCTACTACATGATTTACAAATCTGTAAACTCCTTGATTTTGAAGGAACATCTTTTGAAAGTTCAAACTTCACTGGTTTATTTTAAGACCTTGTGTCCTTGTTTCATTTCTTCTAATATGTTGCACCATATCACAAGAAGTAAAAAAAAGTAAGGGCATATAGCTGCTATCATGTATTATAGTAATTAGCATTCCTCTATCTTTTCAATCAGGCAAGGAATACTGGGATTAACTTTACATATTTTTAACATTCAATTAGAGAAATTACAGTTTTAGGTTTGAATTTAGCAGTACATGTTTAGAGCTTCTTCACTGCGTTAAATTTGTTGGTATATACAAACATTAGTTTAGTAATTGGCTGAGAGATATTTTTATGCTAAATAAGTTCTAATGTGGAACATTGAAAAAAGCAATGTACAATGCAGAAACAGGGTACACATGTGCATATATATTTCCATTTTATTGTAGGTTAATGCATACATCATCTTAACATATGTCTCTTAATCAAACACAAATCAAAGTTGGCCACCTTCAGGATTTTGTTGATGGTTAGCCAAATTATTCTGGACATAGTGGAATATGTAGATTTCTCTGTGTAGACTTGCACATAAATTAGTTCAATTTCAATTGAAGTATTGCTTCATCAATCAGTAATGCCCCAGAGGCCAGTTATGACTGTTACAGAAATACATCTTTAGAGCAGAGTAATGTTTCATCATTATATTTGTGTCATGATTACTCTGACAGGTTAATTTCAAAGATAAGTTATTGAAAATTCAGGCATATTTATCAAATAGACAAATGAGAATGCTGTGTATATTCATTTTCTGAAACAAGAAGACAAAATTATTGATTGAAGAGTTGACAAGGTCTGAAGTTGAAAAAATTTGCTAAATTCTGTGTCAGGAATTTCTTAACGTCCAACAATGTGAAGAAATGAAAAACAAAAGTGAGTCTTCACTGAAACCATCAACAAATTCTGTGGAATTCCCAAAGCCCAGAAAATACTTGTGCATTTCTAGCTCTCTCAGTTATAGAAAAGTCATTAAAAGCAGAATACATCTACTTTTTGCTTTTGGAGCATTCAAAAAAAACATTTTTCCTTTACACTTGTCGCACAAATAGAATGGCCTTCACACTCTTTACTTAAAGGATTCCTACACAAAATCCTTTGGAGGTAACAGCCAACATGTCATTCCAATGTGCTAGACATTGGAGGGAAGGAAATAAATAGCCTATTTCTATAAACACTATAAATTCTTCAACTTGTCTAGAAGGCCTGAATGCAAATGCTGGTCACAATAAATTTTTGGTTCTTCAACTTAAAACTTCAAATACATTTTTGCTGTTCATTAGAGGTATTTATTTCACAGAATTCTAGAAGAAATTGGGTTGGAAAAGACCTCTGGGATCATCAAGTCCAACCTATGCCTTAACACCATCTTGTCAAATAGACCGCGGCACTAAGTGCCATACCCAATCTTAAAAACCTCCGTGGATGGTGACTCAACCAACTTCCTGGGCAGCCCATTCCAATGCCCAATCACCCTTTCTTTGAAGAACTTCTACCTAATGCCTAATCTAAACCTCCCCTAGTGCAACTTAAGACTATGTCCTCTTGTCCTACCACCAGTTGCCTGGGAGATCGACTCTGACCGGGCAACAATGTCTTTCAGGATGTTGCAGAGAGAGGTAAGGTCTGCCCTGAGTCTCCTCCTGTCCAGGCTAAACAATCCTAGCTCCCTCAGTTGCTCCTCACAGGACATGTGCTTCAGACCCTTCACCAGCTCCATTGCCCTTCTCTGGACACACTCCAGCACCTCAATGTCCTTCCTGAATTGAGGGCCCCAGAACTGACACAGTACTTGAGGTGTGGCATCACCAATGCCAACTACACTTCCCTGGTTCTGCTGGTCGTACTATTCCTGATACAGGTCAGGATGCCACTGGCTTTCTTGGCCACCTGGGCACATTGCTGGCTCCTGTTCAGCAGGCATCTGACCTGCCCCCCCGGGTCTTTTTCTGTTGGGCCTCATTCCAGCCATTCTACCCCTAACCTGTAATGCTCCGTGGGACTGTTGTGAACTAAGTGCAGGACCTGGTACTTGGTCTTGTTGAACCTCATGCTATTGGTCTTGGACCATCTCTCCAGACTGTGTAGACTACACTGCAGAGCCTTCCTATTTTCCGACCCAACTTGGTGTCATCCATGAATTTGCTAATGATAGACTCAATCCCACATCCAGACCATCAGTAAAGATATTAAACAGGGCTTGGCCCAACACTGATCCCTGGGGGTCACCACTAGTGACTGAACATCAACTGGATGCAGCACCATTCCCCAGCACTCTCTGGGCATAGCCATCCAGCCCGTTCTCTTGTGAAGAGTTCCTCACAAGAACATTTCTGAATGAGGCAAGCCAGAGAAACAAAAATACTAGGAATGTTTCTATAAATATATCAATAGCAAATGGAAGGCTAAGGCAAGTCTCCACCCTTTATGGATTTAAGGGGAAGTTATTAACAAAGAATGAGGAAAAGGTTGAAGTACTGCCTTTGCCTCAGTCTTTAATAGCAAGACCAGTTGTTCTCCTGATAAGAATCAGCTCTCATACCAGATATATCATAATGGAAGAGTCTAAAACCTTGAACTAGATTTGAAAAATCTGTTCAGTATTTATACCTGCTTATGGTTAACTTCATGGGAAAAAAATGACAAGCACAGAAAATAATTAACTCTCCCCTAAAAGTGTATATGTGTACATATTTATGTGTTTAACATGACTATCTAGTTTTTAATTCGCTAGATTTGCAATTTCATAAGATTTAGCACAGAGTTAATTTTTCATTTATTCTATATAACATATCTGTTAAACTTTCATTTAAGCTAGCTACCTGTATCCAAAAATATCAAGACAAACAAAAGGCACAAACAAGGATGTTATCAGGAACTATTCTTTGCATAGTGTTGCAAGTTTTCTTGTAATTGAAAAGCTTTCAAAATTAACAGATATTTAATCTTAAGTAAAATATTTGTCATCACTTGATACAATTGCAAGAACAGAACTTCTATATGCATACAGAAATGATGCATTAAATCTTCCCAGTCAACTCACTTGCCTTTGTGGTTTAGAACATGTCTATATGTCCTGATATCTTATTTAAAATGAGGTTGAATGTGCCTACAAGAGGCATTCCTAAGGTTAACTCATCAGTCTTTCTAGGAGCTTCATGTTGCACATGACAATGATGATGACAGAAAAAAAGCTGTAGGGGGAAAATAAAAATAGATTATTAAATGCAGGTTATATCTATCCCCCAACAGTCACAGCTTGAGCTTTTATTCTCTCATCCTGAAGTCCTGATTCCACTAACTGTACTGAAGCCTATTTCTCATAGCTGTTTTTTCTGAAGCAGTTACTGACTTAAAATGTACAAACACACATTCATTAAACACACCTGGAATTTTTTTTTTCTCAGACTGTGTCAACAAACGTCTCTTTTGATAGGATTTTGGAAAGTGTTTGTGCATGACTGCATGCTTCAAACTCAAGATTGTTCTTTGGCTGGATAGTCAGTGCAATTTGGTGAAAGAAAACAGAGGGAAGCTTACAGAGTTAGATAAGCACCAGCAAATGTATTTGATGCAAGGGAGTTTTTTTCTTTCAAAGATTTTAACTTCTGTTAATCTTCATAATACTGCATTTTCAATTGCCCTTCTCACTGTTAGTAGTATAAAAAATAAAGACTCTGCCTTTTTGACCTGATTCGAGTTACTTGCTTTGGAGTAGTTCAATCAGGACTGTCTATTCAGGGTGCCAAGACAGCAAGATCTGTTGGTTGCTACACCTACACAGATTGTCC
The DNA here is from genome assembly GCA_013396695.1 of Sakesphorus luctuosus. Taxonomy (NCBI): domain Eukaryota; kingdom Metazoa; phylum Chordata; class Aves; order Passeriformes; family Thamnophilidae; genus Sakesphorus; species Sakesphorus luctuosus. The sequence continues at coordinate 61,033 of VWZD01013285.1, read as the reverse complement.
TTTCACCCTTCTATGACTCATGCATAGGGAGATGCTGAGGCCTGTGCTATGAACTACAAATGAATTCCCAAATATTCAATTTTTTTAACCAAGATTTTTCACATGTGATAAAAGACTATAAGCATGTTAACAATTAATTTTTCAAATTAATCAAGCCTGGTATAACATGTTTTGTGTCCTTCCATCAATGCTGTGATGGAGACAGGAAAACATTCTTCAGTGTCATGTCTTTCTTCATAAAAAAAAGACATAAGGAAACAAAACCTCCACTTGTGAAATGAGGCCCTAAACATCACAGTATATTGATGCAGGATGTATTTTATGCTCTGTGCCCACAACTTACCCTCTGTATGTGCTGTAATCATCAAAAGATGTAGCAACACATTTTGTTCCTGCTTGGAAGAACAGAAAAATGGCTCCCACGGCACATTACTGCAACATGCCCTGAAGAGTCTTACAGTAGGAAGACTCTTTTTACTGAGAAACTGTTTGTCTATTCCTTCACTCTGTATCATTACTTGTGCCATAACATGAGACCTGATAATGTACTGAGGCCTCTTATGCCTAGTATTATACACATAATGAGAAAACAGACCTGCCCTGTAACAGAAAGGTCAGCATTTAGCATTACAACTTTTGCAATAATTTTACCCTAATTTTCTGTTTGCTGTACAATCACTGAAAGCAAGATGATTGACTTTAGCAAAGAATCGTTATGAAATGATGAGTGTTTTGGTATCATGCAATGTGATACAGTCCTTTCTTTTTTTGGATCAACTTTTAATTTAAAATAGATTTTTCCGTAGCATGTGAAGGTCAGTGAACAGAAGTTTTTCTCCATGAAATACAGGAGCAACTTTTCTATTTCCTGTGATGCATATAGATCTTCTTGGTGAACTACTGAACAGCTCTAGCAGCACAGAAAAACTGCATTTGAGGCATTTTTCAGCATGGTAAGAAAGGAAAAGTGCATTGGTCTAATTCAGGAAAACTCACGGAAAATGTTGAAAAGATTCAAATATGATTTGGAGTTGTATAGTCAATATTTCTGAATACTATATTGGTTTATAAATTTGCTTGAATTGCTGGACCTATATAGGGCAATTTTAAATGATATCTTGTAAAGAATCAAAGGATCAAATCTGGGCTGCTGCACAGCAGAAGAAATAAGAGTGGCAGATTACTGGGTGAGACACATGCAGAAGGTATGTTTTTTTAATTCTTTCCCTCTCTGCCTCCAAACACATATATTTAAATAAAATCCAGACTGTGATAACAATAGTTTTACCTGCACTTCCCAAATGTTATTGGCTCAGGATCTGACAGCACACTTCATCCACAAACACAGAGGATGAACTGCACCAAGATGTGTTTCTTCCTCAAAATTTCTTCCACCTCTCAACTAATTTGCTTACTCCTTTATCCATATAGAAGCACTCTGACTACACTATAGTTTTCCTCCCAATTCACTTTCTTTTGTTCTCTTCATAGTGGAACAAATAAACTCTCATTCAGTTTTGCAGAGTTAAAAAGGGTACATTCAGCCAGTAGCTGCTTCACAAATAACCTATCTCCAGAAAAGAGAAAAAAAAAATGGATGCAGGTTGAATGAAATCCTCTTGTGCACCAGATGGATTGCCATCTTAAAAATTCAACATGACTGAGCAATGTGCAATCACAGCCCAGAAAGCCAAGGGTATTCTGGGCTGCATCAAAAGAAATATGACAGGAAGGTAAAAAGAGGTGATTCTCCCCTCTAGTCTGCTCTCTGGAGTACCATGTCCAGCTCTGGGGCCCCCAACATAAGAAGAACTTGGATCTGCTAGAGTAAGTGGGCCATGAAGATGATCATAGGACTGGAACATCTCTCCTATGAAGACAGGCTGAGAGAGTTGTCGATGATCAGCCTGGAGAGGAGAAGGCTCTGGGTAGATTTTCCAGTGGCCTTCCAGAAAAGCTGGAGAGGGACTTTTTACAAGGGCATGCAGTGACAGGACATGGAGAAATGTCTTCAAACTGATAGCGGGTAGATTTAGATGAAATATAAGGAAGAAATTCTTTATTGTGAGGATAGTAAGACACTAGAACAGGTTGCCCAGAGAAGCTGTGGATTCTCCACCCCTGGAAATATACAACGCCATGTGGAAGGTGTCCCTGACAGTAGCCCTTGAAACCATATGATCTTTAAAGTTGCTTGAAACTCAAACTATTCAACAATTTTTTGATATTTTCCTTTAAGAATGCATTTTAAAGGCTACTGTATTCATGAAGTCATTAAGTGATGAGCATTACATACTCAAATTTGGCCTACCTACTGAAGAAAATGCACTTGCTCTGTCTTCTGACTGGGAATGGAAGAATCATAGGAGTCCATTCTAGGAAAGATAAAAGCTTAATGAATATATTTTTATAGTCATGAGAAGAAGAGGAACTCACTGAACTAGAGAAAGAAAGCCTCAGAGGAAAAATGGCCTTATGCCAATGTCATGTCTCAGAGTATTCAATGCTTTGAAAAAAGCATGTTTTAGTTTCTATGTAATTAAGCCTTCTGATTCCTCATTTTTCCAAATGGTTGTGAGTTCACTTTTTATACAATATAATGTTTAATATTAATCTTGATCTATTATGTATAAAGTAGTCAATAATGCATATCATATAGATGTCTTCTCTGTGCTTCATTTAAGCAACAGCAATGTGTGGAATAGATGATTATTTGAGCCAAACAGCAAGGCACATTGATTTACATGAGCTCAAAATGTGCTTTGGTGACTGTAAATCAGAGACGTATATTTAAGTCAAATGAGATCAGAGAAGGATTTAGAGTACTTAAAAAACATTCTATCTTCAGTGTCAGACAAACAGAAGCTCCAACATTTCAGTAACTGTGAAACTAAGCACAGGGAAGGATGTAGGACTATTATTACCCACAATGACATTTTGCCTTGGAAAGCAGTGATTCATAGAAGGATTTAGGGGTCATTGCAGCTAATAAGCATGCCCTTTTATAACAGTACTGCAGTGAAAGGGTCTAATGAAGTCGTTTTATACATATATACATACATAGTGGATAATACAAAAAAAAACCCACCCCAAAATAATTTGGCCTCTTTACATACCACTGGCAAAACTGTTTCTGGAATACTGTTCTCTGTTTTAGTGTCCTTGCAACAAGACAGATAAAGTCATGTTGAACACAGTTTAAACAAGAGGTACATGGAGATCAAGCACTGAGTATAAACCTTATGATGCAAAATTGGGCTTACTGATGCAAGAAGTGTGCCCCATCATTACTCCATCAGTACTGGTGTGTATGATTCTTTAAGGAGGAACTTCTTGGGGATAAGATAAAGAGCGGCAGTCCTGGCAACAGTGATCACAAAACACTGGAACTCAAGATCTTGAGGGGATGGAGTAACTGAAGCAATAGAGTACAGATCCTGGTTTTGAAACAAATTATGGCTGAGCACATAAGGACAGAGGGACCCCAAACATAGGAGAAAATCACAGTCACCCAATGAGCACGATTTTTTGTCAAATACAAGATGAGTCACCTAAATGCTTGAACATGTGATGATTTTAGTACCACTGCATCCTGGGAAAAAAATGCAAAACTGCTTTTGCTTGTATAGCTTTTTGACAGATTTTTAAATCTAGAGCACCTGAAGAAGATAGTCTTTCCATTATGCCTCTAATTCAATAGTAATGTAGGGCTTTTTAAAAACAATCAATCAGAAAAGTGAAGTTGAATACCCTTTCCTCCAAAATAAATGTCAAATTATAACAGAAATAAACATTTTCATAGTTAATTTTCTTAACAATCAAAAATCATCCCAAAATTGAAAATATATACTGACAAAGGAATTTTTAATATTTGCAAGGTATATAAAATTATATTGAAATGCATTTATGATGGAAATTATGCAACATTTCATAGAGTTTATTTTCTTAATGATTAGAAACTTTTAACTTTTTTTTTATTTATTTAAGAGTAAGGCCACTTAGCCCATGATGCAATCTGAAAGGCGTTCCTCCTTCCAACATAGATGTGAAGTTTTTAAAAACACTTATGTTTTAAAAGTTTCCATTTTTCCTATGTAAAATTTCCAGGTTTCTCAGTTGTGTAGTAAAACGATTTCAAGAGAATGGATGATAATTCTTTCTTTCTAATTAAGGACGTTGTATTAGTTTCCAAAAACATGTTACAGATGCAAGTAGATTTCAACGACTGTAGAAAACAAACACAGGACTTTCATATTTAGAGCAGCACTGCTGAAAAACAATACCAAGAAATAAAAAAAATATAGTAATATGCCAGTATTTGAGCAAAAATGCACTAATAATTTAAATGAGTATTTTCCCAATAGATAAATATCTAATCACAAAGGCACCTTCAAATATTTTCTCCAAGTTATTTGTGCTTCTTTCAGAGTTGAAAATTAGAATCCAAGACCATTCCTCAGTCAGGGAATTATGATATTATTCTCTTAGTGTTATTATTCAGATAAGTAACCAAAGACAGCTAGATCTGAACTGCTAATTGGAGGTGCTGACTTAGTCAGGATGAACGAAATCTTTGATCCAGTGGAAGGTGCCCCCGTCCCTGGCAGGGAGTGTTGGAACTAAATGATCTTTAAGCTGCCTTCCAACCCAAATCCTCATATGACTCTGTGATCTTGGACTTTTGTGCCATCAGTTGTGCACTTTTAAAATATAATAGAATTGTTGGTTCTTAAATAATTTATTCTTTTGATGACAAGCTATTACAGTGAAACATTCAAAGTGAGTTTTAGTTGACAGAAGCAAAACTTAAAACAAATTCATCTTTGTGTTTGACCTCACCATAATGTTTAAACAATGAGAATTGACAGGGGGTGAGTAATGAAGCTATAATTCACACCTTGTGCATGAGTAGGTACAACAGTAGATTCCGAGTGTTGTTAAATTCACAAGGTGTGAAATATTATACCATAACTCAACAACCAGTCAGTTCTAAATTTAACACAAATAAATAGAATTGGAACAAGGTAAAACAACAACAAGCAGCAAAACTTGATATTACCAGCTTGATAATATTGTGTAATATTACATCTAAAAAGTGAAGCTACTATGTATGCTTTACTCATGCAGAAAAGATAAATCAACATTTTCCTGTAGGTTTGCAGAGGATTCAGAAGTGCCTCCCTACATGCTGCCAGACCAGGTGAGCTCAGAGTGATTTAAGCTATGTTTGCTCTTAGCTGCTTGTTGGCTGCTGTGAGATGCATTGGTTAGTCCTCTAGCAGCACCTGGGCAAGAGTAGCCCAGCCAGAAGAGCTAGAGTGTTTGGGCAGAGATAGGAAAACACCAAGGAGAAGATTTTAAAATTCTGATGACGTGAGTGGTAGGTGATGTAGGTAGCATGTGGGGCTGTGTTACCATGTCNAAAAGTCTGGCGGAAGATACATCAGAAGTCTTTTTCATTATCACCTTTGAAAAAAATCATACATTCTGAGGTTTTAATTTTGTATTTCTAACTATCTTCATTGCATGTGTGTTTGACTTTTCATTAGGAAAAGACTCTCCAAATGCTCCAAAATATTAGCTTAAAAAAATAAAGAAACATATAAAGGTATTAATTTNACCAGCTTCATTGCCCTTCTTTGACTGCACTTACCTTTCTTTACACATTGAACTTGGATTTTAAATCTAAGTCGTTCAGAGAATATGTTTTCTTTCTCTTTAACTGTCTTTTCTCCAAGTCTCTATTTCTCATCTTTTCATGTAGTTTACCNTTTTTTTTTATATATATATATATAGCTTCTAAGTCACTGACTGCTGATCGAAACTAAGTAGTCAGTGTCCATGGATTTTTCAAAAGATTATTAAACTCTCTACGTGTCTGGTCTTCAGCATAAAGGGAGGATAAAAAGCTGTAGAAATTCCTTGCTTCTTTAGGGGTTTTAACATATCTTGACAGTCTGTTGAACTACTTCTTTGTCATTAGTCCAGTTCAGAATAATATTTTCATTGAAAGTTTCATGTAAGAATCATTATTTTCTGGTAATGGTTATTTAGTCTTTCAATAAGATCTTCATACACTTTTCTCTCAGAAATTCAAGAAACTTATGTTGTTTTTTTCTCATTATAGTGAGGAAACATTAAATGAAGTCAAATCTCAATCCAGAATATGAAATAAAGGCTTCAAAACACAAGTGAATTCAATCAATCAGTTAGCCAGTCAGGAGCTTATTTTCTCCAGTTGCACTGAAAGTAGTTAGGAGCAACTACTCTGGACCTGATATAGATTCTGTCATTGGGGTTTTTTTCAGTCTCTAGAAAGTTCATAATTAGGGGATTTTGATTTAGCTTTTAACACAGATTTCTCTGAGGAATATAAATATTTAGTTTGTATTCAGATGCTGAAATTGTTGTCTCTTAATTCCTTTCCTGTGTACATAAAAAAGTCTGGTGGACGATACATCAGAAGTCTTTTTCATTATCACCTTTGAAAAAAATCATACATTCTGAGGTTTTAATTTTGTATTTCTAACTATCTTCATTGCATGTGTGTTTGACTTTTCATTAGGAAAAGACTCTCCAAATGCTCCAAAATATTAGCTTAAAAAAATAAAGAAACATATAAAGGTATTAATTTGTGTTATTCATTACACAATCCTGCATATATTTTCATTTAAGAACATGATTAGCATTGAATTTGTTACAGCTATAGGAAAAATGAAGTATTCACAGGTTACACTAATAGGACTCAGAAGAGTCTTAATGCAGCTAGAATTCAGTAGACAGAATGTGAAAAATTAATGTTTTAATAAATATGTCTCTTAAAATTTTAAATGTCCCATCTAATTCTGAGCAATGGAAGAACTAAATGGAAAGGTTTTGGTGAGGGCTGGAGTGTATTTCTGTTTTTCATAGAAAGAAAGTTCAGAGAAAATGTATTTCTAAAAGAGAAAGAAAACAAATTATTGAATATCATTATACATGTAGAAGAATTATTCTGTGTGCTCCTTCCTCAACTTAAATAAACAAATTGTTATGTATATATAATAATACACCACAAAAAAATGATGATTTAATATGCAAGTAAATGGTTAAACAGGTTGTAAGGATATTTTAACCCCTTTCATCATATTTATATCTTAGAACACGTTCATAACAGTAACATACTTATGAGATACATTCATTGTTTATCAAACTCTATAAAATAATCATTAATGTATGTTTGTTTAAAATGTGCCTAATACAATTTTTATGCCCACTTAACATAAAATAGCTAATACACTCCATGGTTCAAAGACAACAAAAACTGTAGGTTCCAGCATAATCAGTGGTTGGTTGGTTTGACAGAAAAGGCTTAGAACTAATTATCTAACCCCTCTCCTCTTTTGTAAAATATTTCTAGAAACAAATACCTGCAACTTAAAAAAAGGCAATCAGTAGTTGTAGTACTTTAGGCTGTTAAAACAATTTAATGTAATCTTATCAGTTAAATCTGCATAATTGAACACTTCAAACAAGTGTTACAATGTAAGAATCAGCAACTTTACTTATTTCTTCAGAAGAACATGAAAAATGAATAGACATGGAAATTAGGTACTTTCTATTGCATGGAAAAGGCAATGTAGTGGAAGACAAATTAGACAAGTAGCAAAATGCTTAATCTTCAGTCTGGTAGTAAGTAACATAGTCTCTGATGTGAATCAAGGCCTTGGATAATAAAACATTTTTAAAAAGTAAAGAAAAAGTGCAAGTGTGTTCTGTTCTTAAGCATCAGGACAACATTTGGAATAAACTGTTTGGATTGCCAGAATTACTTTAGTGGTTCTTGCTATTTATATTGAGAGGAACTACTGGACTAATACCTTTGGGTANTTTCTCCTCTGGCTGTGAATTATATGCATCATAGAGAGAGTTAACATAATTTTCCTGATTTGTTAGAGATACTAAAAATTTAAGAAATTTATGGATTAGGACATCCCTTTAGAATGTATAGAATTATGGACAATTTCAGTGACTTTCGTATGTGTCTACTTTGTATCTTATGCTCTCACACACACACAAAAAAAAGAGAAATATTAATAGGTGTTAGTTTGTAGTGCAGTACATTAATATGTAGAAACCACTGTGAAATTTTGCATGCTTATTGATAATTAGCTATTTCCAATATTTTTCCCATATTTTAAGACCTTTCATCTCATGTGAACAAAAGAGTAGCTTTCCAGAAAGAACAGGATTGTTATACCAAGATAACACAGAAGAGCTCACAATCTCACATAAGTTTGCTGTGGGAGTCAGCTGTCCATAGACAATAGAAAGTAGTTCTAGCTGCTGTATAATACTAGAGAGACAGTGACGAGTGCATGCATACAACAGATTAAACGAATAATTGACAAACATTAGAATGCCAATGTGGTAGCAAATTTTAGAAGACATGGATTTAATGGGATTTAAAGATGAAGACTACACTACCTGTTAGATACTTAAGACTTTTCCTTCTTTAAGTCTTATCAGTCTTGCGTATTTTGGGTTTTACAAAAATAAGTTTCTTAATAATTTTTTAAATTTTATTAAAACTGTCACTGTTTGCTACTACCTTTAAATGGCTCCATGAAAATGGATATGTCTTAATGATCACTATAAAATTATTTTGATTAATAGAATCATTAGCACCTTCTTCTGACCATTAGGTTTAACACAGGTTTTTATTAACCAGTTAGAAGTGTTAGATGGATTCATTGTTTGTAACTAACATTAGTTGTCTTCACTCCAGTCAGTGATTTCTAATGTCCTTTGACAGAAGGGTGCATTGCTGGCTTCTGGCTAACTTGTTGTCCATCAGGTTCCCTAGTCCTTCACAGATCTGATTTACAGCCTGCTGAATATAAATGTGAATTGTTACATGAGGTTATTCCTTGCCAAGTATAATACTTGAAATTTCATTTTCTTGAACTTTGAGAGGTTCCTGTTCATTTTTTTCTCCAGCCTGTTGAGATTTCTCTGGATGGCAGCACATCCATCTAGTCTATCTGCCCCTCTCCCCAGTTTTGTTTGGAAAGTTTCTGAGTGTAATCTGTCCCTTTATCTTGTCATTAAGCAAGACATTAAATAGTACTGGTCCCTAGGGTACATCAATGGTGACTGGTTTCCAGATGAACTTCATGCTGCTAATCACAATCCTTTAAGACCAGCAGTACAGCCTATTTTCAATTTGCCTCATTGTCCATTTAGCTAACCTGTAGTTCATCAATTTGTCAAATGGGGATATTAGAGCAGACAGTGANTGTTATTCATTACACAATCCTGCATATATTTTCATTTAAGAACATGATTAGCATTGAATTTGTTACAGCTATAGGAAAAATGAAGTATTCACAGGTTACACTAATAGGACTCAGAAGAGTCTTAATGCAGCTAGAATTCAGTAGACAGAATGTGAAAAATTAATGTTTTAATAAATATGTCTCTTAAAATTTTAAATGTCCCATCTAATTCTGAGCAATGGAAGAACTAAATGGAAAGGTTTTGGTGAGGGCTGGAGTGTATTTCTGTTTTTCATAGAAAGAAAGTTCAGAGAAAATGTATTTCTAAAAGAGAAAGAAAACAAATTATTGAATATCATTATACATGTAGAAGAATTATTCTGTGTGCTCCTTCCTCAACTTAAATAAACAAATTGTTATGTATATATAATAATACACCACAAAAAAATGATGATTTAATATGCAAGTAAATGGTTAAACAGGTTGTAAGGATATTTTAACCCCTTTCATCATATTTATATCTTAGAACACGTTCATAACAGTAACATACTTATGAGATACATTCATTGTTTATCAAACTCTATAAAATAATCATTAATGTATGTTTGTTTAAAATGTGCCTAATACAATTTTTATGCCCACTTAACATAAAATAGCTAATACACTCCATGGTTCAAAGACAACAAAAACTGTAGGTTCCAGCATAATCAGTGGTTGGTTGGTTTGACAGAAAAGGCTTAGAACTAATTATCTAACCCCTCTCCTCTTTTGTAAAATATTTCTAGAAACAAATACCTGCAACTTAAAAAAAGGCAATCAGTAGTTGTAGTACTTTAGGCTGTTAAAACAATTTAATGTAATCTTATCAGTTAAATCTGCATAATTGAACACTTCAAACAAGTGTTACAATGTAAGAATCAGCAACTTTACTTATTTCTTCAGAAGAACATGAAAAATGAATAGACATGGAAATTAGGTACTTTCTATTGCATGGAAAAGGCAATGTAGTGGAAGACAAATTAGACAAGTAGCAAAATGCTTAATCTTCAGTCTGGTAGTAAGTAACATAGTCTCTGATGTGAATCAAGGCCTTGGATAATAAAACATTTTTAAAAAGTAAAGAAAAAGTGCAAGTGTGTTCTGTTCTTAAGCATCAGGACAACATTTGGAATAAACTGTTTGGATTGCCAGAATTACTTTAGTGGTTCTTGCTATTTATATTGAGAGGAACTACTGGACTAATACCTTTGGGTACTAAGAATGGCATAGAACATTCAAAAATACATGACACATCAATGGCTTCACTTTTAAAATTATTTTTAATATTTAATGTTTAATATTTTTCATTATTTTAATATATATTTTAGAACAATAGAATTAGATTCTCCTCATAAGTCTTTTGTTCCAGATCCTTCACCAGCTTCATTGCCCTTCTTTGACTGCACTTACCTTTCTTTACACATTGAACTTGGATTTTAAATCTAAGTCGTTCAGAGAATATGTTTTCTTTCTCTTTAACTGTCTTTTCTCCAAGTCTCTATTTCTCATCTTTTCATGTAGTTTACCTAACCTTCATGTTTTGTTTTTCTTTTCACAAGCAGTATTAA
>VWZD01013285.1:34393-49998 GCA_013396695.1 Sakesphorus luctuosus | reverse complement strand
ATTAGAATGCCAATGTGGTAGCAAATTTTAGAAGACATGGATTTAATGGGATTTAAAGATGAAGACTACACTACCTGTTAGATACTTAAGACTTTTCCTTCTTTAAGTCTTATCAGTCTTGCGTATTTTGGGTTTTACAAAAATAAGTTTCTTAATAATTTTTTAAATTTTATTAAAACTGTCACTGTTTGCTACTACCTTTAAATGGCTCCATGAAAATGGATATGTCTTAATGATCACTATAAAATTATTTTGATTAATAGAATCATTAGCACCTTCTTCTGACCATTAGGTTTAACACAGGTTTTTATTAACCAGTTAGAAGTGTTAGATGGATTCATTGTTTGTAACTAACATTAGTTGTCTTCACTCCAGTCAGTGATTTCTAATGTCCTTTGACAGAAGGGTGCATTGCTGGCTTCTGGCTAACTTGTTGTCCATCAGGTTCCCTAGTCCTTCACAGATCTGATTTACAGCCTGCTGAATATAAATGTGAATTGTTACATGAGGTTATTCCTTGCCAAGTATAATACTTGAAATTTCATTTTCTTGAACTTTGAGAGGTTCCTGTTCATTTTTTTCTCCAGCCTGTTGAGATTTCTCTGGATGGCAGCACATCCATCTAGTCTATCTGCCCCTCTCCCCAGTTTTGTTTGGAAAGTTTCTGAGTGTAATCTGTCCCTTTATCTTGTCATTAAGCAAGACATTAAATAGTACTGGTCCCTAGGGTACATCAATGGTGACTGGTTTCCAGATGAACTTCATGCTGCTAATCACAATCCTTTAAGACCAGCAGTACAGCCTATTTTCAATTTGCCTCATTGTCCATTTAGCTAACCTGTAGTTCATCAATTTGTCAAATGGGGATATTAGAGCAGACAGTGATGAAAGCCTTGCTAAAGTCAAGATCTCCTATCCACAAAACCACTCATTTCATTAAAAAAGGCTATCAGCTTGGTTAGGCAGTATTTTGCTTTTAGGAAATCTGTGCTGTTGATCAACTCCCAATCACTTTCTTGTCCTTTTCAAACTTGAGTTTTGACAGGAGTTCCTTATTCATCTGCAGGCCTCCTGTGTGCTTGGCCTTATTTTTCGCTCATTGAAATGAACCATTCTCAAGCTTGAAGAATACGACATTGGAAAAGATGAGGTGATTCCTCTTGTCTCCTGGACTATGACCCATTGATTCCTGCAAGAAGGTCTCTGAACAGGGAAAAGTGTGCTGCCCTGATTTCCAGAATTGTGATCCTACTGTTTAGCTTGTTCATTTCTCTGAAGATCCTGGACTCCACCATGTCCTGATCACTGCATCCAAAGCTGTCTTAAAACCTTAATACTCCTCAACAGACCTTTTTTGTTTGTAAATACCATATCCAGCAGAACACCTTCCCTATATCCATATCCAAATCCACACCTGTGTCCCTTCATTGCAGTACTCCAGCTGTATGATTCACCACACCTCTGTGAACCCATATATCTGCCCTGAACCTTTATACAGACCTGTAGTTCCTTCTCTGTATATCCCATTCTGTGTGTATCGAGTTCTCATTTTCCAGGAAAATACTGTGAGGTTCCTTTTATACTGTTCTCTTAGCACCTCTTTATTTGTGTGCAGAGGCTTGGTTTCTTCCCTGTTTTGTTGATGATGCATTTCATGCCCACATCACATTGCTTCCTTTGCTTGAAAACCTGGTTCTCTGCTTCTTCACTTGTTTGTGAGTTGTCAACTCCCTCACCCCATCACCCTCATTTTAAATCTTTCCTAACCAGATTTGCCAGCCTCTTGCCCTTGCTCTTCTTAGACAAGGAAGGTATATGCAAACTTAATAATTGTGCCCATAAATTATATAATTCTTGTATCCTACAGAATGTTCAACTTGTTCCTGTTTTCTTAATCTTTCCCAATATCCTACCCTTATCAGAGTGGGTAAAATAGTAAATACCAGATGAGGTTACAAAACAAATAAAACTAATAGAAACAAATAAACATCTCCTTTGTCCTAAAGAGAGTCAGGCACTAACAATTTTTAGTCCTTATAGTAGAACATATTTTAATACCACATGCAAGAAAATACACTGAGGTTACATTACAGCCATGTACAGCGAGCTCTTTCTTGTTCTTTTCGTCTTGGAATATCAACTAACAGTTTCTATACACCTCAAATGTTGGCAAGTTGGCATATTCTGTGATTCTCATCTTCCCTCATCTTTGCTCCTCTCTGCTTATCTCTGCTCGCCTCTCCTCATCTCCCCTCCCCTCTCATCATCTCCCCTGCCCTCCCCTCCCCTCTCCTCACACACCACTGTGAAGAGCCTGACTCCATCTACTTTGTAACCTCTTCAGAGTTACCAGGGCTGCCAACCATCTGCCCAAAGACAGCTTCTTTCCAAACTGATCCAGTCTGGCTCCCTCAGACACTTTTCCAAGGGAAGTGCTTCAGGACCTGATCATTGTATATTTGTGCTGAATGCACTCCAGTTTATCAATGTTTTTCTTCTACTTGGGGCTGAAACCGGATACTGTATCATTCCAATAATATATTTTAACTAAATAATAGATATTTCATTAAATGACCTGCCACAGTGCTTTCAATTACAATTAAAAATATTTTCAACTGTAATTTTTTCATATGTTTCAAAACTGCATCAGAAGAAAGCATCTTAAGCTACTGCAACTGGAGAACAGCATCTCCTAAAAAAGAAAGTACCAGGAAAATGAATGAAGTCATTGATGATAAAATGAAGTAATAATAAAAATCCTATGTAAAGCAGTAGAAAAAGTACAAGAGAAAAACACAAGGAAAGAAAATCCATCGAATGGTATCCAACAGGAATTTAACACCTCTGTTTTAGTCAATCTTTAAGGAAAAGGTCCTTGTGGATAATAAGGAAATACTGGTGCCTTGTGCTTTAACTGTTCTGTACTCTTCCCAGAGTGGCGGTTTTGAATATGATAAATTACTATAGAGGCTTTAGTCTGACTTGATGTCAGTTTGTCCTGAATTGAAAGAGAAAGTTCAGTATCATAGCACTCCTGAAAGGCAGTGCCTTATTATTCAAGACAAGTGCTGTATCTGTTTTCAAGGGTGAAGTTATCTAAAGACAGCATTTAGTGACAGGACAAGAGGAAATGGTTTCAAACTGAAAAAGAGTAGGTTGAGATTTGATATTAGAAAAAAATATTCACTGCAAGGTTGGTGTGGCACTGGAACAGGTTGCCCAGAGAAGCTGTGGATACCCAATCCCTGGAAATGATCAAGGCCAGGTTTGGTGGAGGTCTTAGCCACCTCCTAGTGAAAGGTGACCAGGCCCAAGTCAGGGGAGTTGGAACTAGATGATCTTTAAGGTTCACACCAACCCAAAGAGTGCCACAGTTTTATGATTATGATATGTACTTGAAGTCCTCTTGTTTCAAGTGAGGGGTCTGGAAGAAGTCATATCACTGCAAGCTTGTGAAATAAGAGTGACTTACTGTGCAAATTGAGAATTAAAAATCCATTATTAGTGCCAAATAACAGAACTGTTATGTACTTTTCATATGCAATATTGAAAACTACTGTGAAAATGCTTTCCTTTTGACATGTCCCCTGCTGGTTTCTCAGGTGGTCTTTAGGGACTTTTGACAAGTTTGAGAACTGTAGATAGAGTCAGAAAAGAGGTCATCTCAGTAAAAACTGCTTGAGAGAATAAAGATTTCTATATCAGATACTATCTAATTTTGCTACATATCTGGAATCTTACTCAAATGATAGCATAAGTAGCAGCATATGCCAATTTTGCAGTCTGTTAAAGAATGCACTGATTATAGCAATAATTGTATTTTTTTTTTTAAGTCATGATAACTAGCGTCTGGAAGACTGTAAAATATTGAAGTTTGTTGAATTAGGAAACAAACAAACCAAGGATCCCTCGTGAAAACATTTTTTAATTATTATGACAATTAGATTTCTACAATTTTTTACCTGTCATAACATGAAATACACTGTTGTTTTTTTCAAATGATAATTTAAAAATTTTAACCACCGCTAAAACATTCTCATATTTAAATCTTCTTGAGAGGTGAAAGTAATTGTCAAATTTTAGTGTGGATTACACAATATGCAGATTAATTAAAAGAAGAAGTTTATACTGCATTTCAAAAGATTATTTTGCCAGCATTTATTCAGAAACTGATTTCTGATATTAATCTTGCTATTGACATCAGAAAGGGCAGACTGAGCTGTTTTCTTCCTGTTTTATTTCCCTGGAGTTTGTTCTTAGGAAATACTTACTTGATCAGAGTGGAGTGTAATGATGAAAAAGTCTCCTGGACACCGCTGTTTTTTCTAAGGGTAAGACTTATCCTATCATTAAGCTCTACAGCTGGTTTTTCCTCTCATTTCTTCTCAGGGAAAAAGTGCAAACAGAGGAGTGGGAAACTCAGGCCACTAAAAGGTCAACCAGAAGGATTCAGTCTTCCCTTTAAAGCATGAAGATTTCTTCTGGCTGTGAGCACTAGACCTAGAGCCCCTGCTTCTGTAATCTCAGAGATTGTTACCGTGTACATTACCGGACTACAATTGCAGTTTGAAAGTAAACTTTGGCCAAAGTGTAGCAGCTCACTCACCTTGGAAGGGTTTCAAAGATTGGTTAGTGGCAGTTTGACTGGAGATAAGACTCAGGTCCCCAGATTTAGAGCTGTAGTAAATACGGGAGAAACAGTCAATATAGAGGCAAGAGCAGATTGTGCATAAAAAGCAAATCAGAAATTCCTTTTAATCTTTTACTATAAAAGGATATGGTAACTTATGTTTCTGGAATTAAATATACTATTGGCTGAACTGGAAAAATGGGCTACTATGAGCAGGGTGGTTTTAATCACTTCTTCCTGAATCTTTAACATCTGCTAGTAGCCATAGGGTCAGTGACAGGAGACTGAGCTCTTGTCTATTGTCACAATAGCTGAGCAATGACCCTATAGACCTGACACTGGTGAGGAGACCTTAAGTCCATGCCTGTAGGTCTGCATGTTTTAATTTGTCCTGAAAATTTATTTCAGGGTTCTAAAATTAAATGAGAAGAGTTAGATTTTTCTTTAAGGCATATTTATGTCAGGGGGGGGGTTCCAAAAATTCAGTAACTTCTTCCTTAATTTCTGGGTACATGTTTGTCCTCTGGAGCTGTATGTCTCTGTGAGAAAGAATAACTTAAGAAAATGGAGTTCTTGAAGGCACATGTTATAAGACATCAAAATGTCTTGCTTTAAGCTTGGTTATTCCTGCTTATTTTCCAAAGAGAAGTAAATAACAAATCTGTTCTACTCTGGTATGTGAAAGGCATAGCAATGTGATATCTAGTAGAACTGACTAAAATATCTAAAGTTTTAAGCTCTAGGAAATCCTTTTAAACATTTTGAGATAAGCATGGATTAGAAACCAAAGAGATCAAATGAGCACAATTATGTAGAGTATTGTTGCAGAGGGTCTTGGGAATGCTGTTTGTTTTTTGTATGTATAGGTATTTCTTTCTGTCAGCTAATACTTTAATAATAATAAGAAAGGACTTGTTATCACTATGAGAGCCTGAATTGCACTTGAAAAATTGTCTTTAGCCAAACATTCTTTATAGGACATAATTGGGAGAAGTCATGCTAAGTCCCAGCAGTTGCATCAAACTGAGGGCTACTTAGAAAAATATTCTTACCATGTAGCTGACAGAAAGAGCAGTAGTATAGATGTGCCAGATTGATCTAATATGAAGCGTGATTCTACTTCAACTCTAATACAAATGGGAATAGCAGGTACAAGCTCTGTACTATATGCCAAAATAAAGTCACTTGAAGAGCTATACTGAATACTTATAAAACACCCCAAGGAAAAAAAAACAAAACCTCTCAGTTCACAAAAAAAGTGCAAAGTAAGCAGGAGGAGGCTTGTTATGGCAAAAATAATAGTGGAAAGAAGAAAGGGCACCCCTCTGTTTCTCATCTAATGATTTCAGTTTGTAGTAACATGTACAGGTTACTTGGGCACATCCCATTGATGTTCCATCTTTAAACTTGTTTTAATTTAGGTATATAGCTCATGGATAAAATTTAGGATATTATTAAAAAGATAATCTTTAATTCTGTGAATAACCAGAAGAGACAGGTGCCTTTGAAGACCTGTACTGGGACAGTCTTTCTGCCTAAATGTTCAAATGTAAGCAGGTACAACCTTTTTCTGCAGATTTTCAGAGGTATCCATTTCTCTCCAGTCACTATTGGTATTTTATTTCAGAGCACTGCTTTGCTCTGCTGCCATCTAAATTTTAGGTGTAAATGCATGGATGGAACCATTCAAGTTAGTCAAGCAGACTCACCATGAATTGGCAGTAGAACTGAGGGATATATGCTGGTGCAGAGATGTACAGTTTGTACCTATCAGACATTAGCAAAATTACATGTTTATTAAATAAATAGAATTACTAGTTTCAAAAACTAAGGACCTAAATATGTCAGACTCACCTGAAATGTGATAATAAATTTGTTCAATGTTCTTTCACTTTGTGAAGCTCCAAATACATAAATTGCTGTTATTATTATACTCCTATATATTATCCAGCAAGGTAATAGTTTTTCTCTGCAAGGTGTAGAGCTGGAAGGAAAGAAATTACAATGGGACTGATCAAATTAATTTAAACAGTAGAATTGCACAAGGAGCAGACATTGCTGCATGCAAAAGTGCAAGGATCAAGGTTGCAGACTTTTTCTCAGGTGGTACATTGGACTCTTCTCTTTGGAATGGCTGTGCTGATAAGACTTTTCTTATAATGTTTTATAGTTTATTTGAAGCATATGGCATGTGACAGGGGTTAGGTTTCACTCTTCTCAGGAAACATACAGCTGTAGAAGTACAATGGCCATCACAAGATAGCTGAACCTGTATCTTACTGCATTCTCTTTAGTTTTATTTAATTTGCTTTTATTTTCTTTTATAGTGGGGAAATATAATTGCCACTCCTTTACATTCTTCCTTGTGATGTCAAGTCACAGTAATATAATTTATAATCAAAGCAGCAAAAATACAAGAGATTTATAAATTCAATTGGATNAGCAGAAATACAAGAGATTTATAAATTCAGTTGGATAAAGGACATGCCAATCATCTCTGACCTTGTCTTTGAATGATTAACTCATCCATTTTGAGTGCATTTCTGCTCAATCTAGCAATAGCTCCTGTACAAAATTTTGTGAATTAGTTACCTCAGACCTGCAGACCCATTTAGAACAAACTGGATATTTTTGACATCTCCCAGCTCCATAAATTGTCAGTGGCAGAGATACCAAAGGGCAGAGTCAATCTGAGTCACATTTAACATCCTGTCTAAAGGAACACTAAAATCCCAGCTTTTAACCAAATATGTTAAAATATTATGAGCCTCAAGACACTATGAACCATCTTGTTTTCAGGAAGCAATTGCCCATTAAAACAGAAAGGAAGCAAAATGGATTACAAGAAATTAAGAAGACTTATTAGTACTAGATATTAAGATAAAATCAATGGATAAGAAACTTATACTGCTCTCAATATAAGAGTTTATCTTCTATGGTGTCCAGGGATTCATAGATGATGAAGACATTTGAAAGCCTTATTTTTTTCCCATGTCCACAGGTCAGTTTTGTAGTTTGGAATTTGTAAGAGAAACATACTTCCACTCACTCCAAGTTTCTGTTACCAAATTGGAAGATACTTTGCTGGTTTTTCCTGTTTGCAGAAAAAATTAGGTAGCCTAGTTTTCAGGAGCAACTCTTCATACACTTCTATCCATAGGGAGAACTGAAGTTACTTTTGGGAAGAATTAGGATCCTTATGCTTTCTCACAGTCTTGGAATTTAGTAGCTAGGTATTCAACATACTGCTTTTACTATTAAGGATAAGTAAAAGATTCCAAAGCATCTGTTTCACATTAAGAACTTCTCATAATGCCTTTTTTATCAAGGGATACTCTAACCTGTAAGCTTTGGTATAGAATGACAGATCTGAAGGAAATGAAATTTGGCTTTAGAACTCAGGTATTTCACACATTAATATTCTCTTTATTCAGAACTCTGATTTGACTCAGCTTCTGTGATCTGTGGACAATACCTATTCTGCCTGCACCAATTGAGTATTTCAGCCACCATGTTCTTCCACTAATCGCCCAGATTACTAGGTCAGTAAAGCTCAAGAGAGAAGCAAACAAGAATTAAAATGGGGAGGGAAGTGGTAACCCTCTAACAGCTGCTAAGGTTAAGCAAGCAGGGTGTTTGAGTTTTTTCTTCAAAAATAATTCTTCAGACTCCATATGATGAATTTGAAAAGGAGTTCACATGAAGGAAGAAATGTAGAGTTTGAATTAAGCAGGAAAATCATCAAATGGTTTGGGGTGGAAGCGACTTTAAAAATCCTCTAGTTCCAACTACCCTGCCATGGACCTGGACACTTTTCATTAGACCAGATTGCTAAGAGTTCCATCCAACAAGGCTTTGAACACTTCCAGTGATGGGGCATCCACAAATTTTCTGGGCAACCTGTTGCAATGCCTCACCACTCTCACAGTAAAGACTTTTTTTCTTAATATAGAATATAAAACTACTTTTTTTCAGTTTAAAACCATTCCAGCTTTTCCCATCACTATGTGCTCTTGTAAATAGTTTCTCTCCATCTCTCTTGTAAGCTCCCATCAGGTACTGGAAGGCCACAATTCGGTCACCACAAAGTCTTCTCTTTTCCAGGCTGAGCAATCTCAATTCTTTCAGTCTTTCCTTATAGGAGAGGTGCTTCATCTCTCTAATAGATTTGGTGGCTCCTCTGGACTCACTCCTTCCTGTGCTGTGGATCCCAGACCTGGATGCAGCACTCCAGGTGGGCTCTCACCAGAGCAGAGCAAAGGGGCAGAGTCACATTCCTTGACCTGCTGGTCACACTTCTTTTGATGCAGCCCAGGAGACAGTTAGCTTTTTGGGCTTCAAGCACACAATGTAGGCTTGTGTTCAGCCTCTTATCCATAAGCACCCCCAAGTCATAATGGAGGACTACCTTATGAAAGTCAGCAGAATATGTGATGTTTTGACAAGGAAACTGTTTCCAATTCTACCTTAGATTCTAAATGTAGTTCAAAAGATTTTGGTGATTAAAACCAAGTTACGAAAATTATGTTAAATTATATTTCAGGTCTAGAAGAATATGCTTTTCCCATATTGCCTTAACTGAAAACTAATAAACATAAATTCAATTTACTGAAAAAATGGTTCAGAGGAAATTATTATCAAAAGCTGCAATATGAGATGGTGAATTTAAGCCCTGTAAAACTACTAAAGATATACTTTATTGGTCTTTCTTGCTCTGCCTTTTAGAGGATATAACTGATATTTTTCAAATGTGAAATTAAGTTTAAGGAGAAAAAAGCCAAAAAGTGATAATTGATGATTATTTCTAAAAACACTGCTGATGACAAAGTACTGGGTTTGAGCTACAAATACTCTTCTCTTCTGTCCAAATCTGCACAGTAACACTTTATCTTACCTCATATATGTTTGCTAAAGTCAGTGCTGAGTATATTTTGATGAGAAACTAGAGCATATGCCTGATATACCAATACATAACCATATATGTGTCACAAACATTGTCAAATGAGAGGTGTTAGAGACAGCTGCATATAACTTGATGTGAAAAACTTCAGTATGAGAAGAACTAAAGAAAATGTCTTTATTTTAATTTTCTGGCCTGTCATTTTTTCTAACAGTAGTTCTACAGAGCTCTCAGTTCAAGTACTATTTTTGCATACAGTATGCCTGTGATGCTGTCACCAAAGTGTGGTGCAGTGAGATGTAGGCTAATCTGTGCTGAGTTCTCATCTTCCACAGACTAAGTTACTCAGCTTAATGTTAGGCTAAGTGTGTCTTCACACTGACACAATAAAAAAGCTTGCCAAGGAACTAGTCTTCCTTTTGTCAACAATGGAATATGAATTGCAATTAGGTTTTCACATGGAACAGATTTAGAAACCTTTGAGGGGGACTCTGAAAGAGATTTGGAGTCTTGGAGTCTTCTCATGTTTTTATAACTGTGTTATTTATGAAAGAGGTGTAATTGTGGCTAAAAGGAGTTGGTTTTGTGTCTAGTTCACTTGGACCAAGTTTTGTCTTTTTATTTGTAATTGTCTAGATGAAAAATAAAAGGGAATGGCATCAAAAAATTAAAAACATGTTGTGTTTTTCTCAAGTAAAATAAAATTGATTGTAGAACTTATTCTTTCAAGAAATTGTCAGGATATCTGAATTTCCCTTCTGAAATTCCTGGACTGAATGAAACCCATAATGGCTCATATGAAGGATTTAAAAAGACACCAAGAAAGACAGTTTGATATTTTAGATTCTTCAGAATATGAGAAGATGCATGGAGATGAGCTGGGTCCCAAGAGGAAATCTATCGGTCTGTAGATCTGTTTTGCTTGTAGATCAGGCAAAACTGAAACAAAGTGAGAAGGTGCATTTCAGAGATTAAATATAGCTTTTCATAGGAAAAACTCTGTAATATTAAAACTGGAATTTTCTTCAAATGTATTATGAAGCAGTGAATATTAAAATAAAGCAATATTCATTTAAATAATGTACTGTCTTATGTGTAGGAAGATATTATTCTTTTTTAACCTATGTAATCAACAGACTCATTTTTCTTTATGTGTGACCTAAATGCCAGTGTAAATTGTATTAATTTCTCCTCTAATTGTGTTCCAATTTTAAAATTACAAATGTAAATTTTGGTTCATTAGAGGCTGTATTTTCATACAAGCCCATAGTTATGGTCAACAAGAAAACGAATAGAATTTATTAAATGAGTAGAATATTATACCTTTGAATATCTGGGCACTTCTGAAATTTCAGTTAATTTAACTCAGAGCAGAATTCTCTATTCACATAGAAACAAAGTGTAAGAGATATAATCCTTCATACACTTTCATGGAGAAGTTTGACCTGAACGTATTAGATTGTTTTTTCAGTTCAGATGGAAAGTAAAGCAAACAATGATCTCACTACCTAATCCTTCCATATAAAAAATTTAAGAAATTTTAGGTAATTTAAAATAAGAATACAGAGAGATCAAATTTAAAAATTACTTCTAAGATATATTTGAAATGGGGCTTTGAACTCATCTTGAAGGCTGATTTCCTGGTTTTGCATAGACTTATTTTTCAGTTTTCGTAAGTGTTTTCTCAGTTTTGACATCTGTTAAATATGTATATCTATAGTTTCCAGTTTAATTAGTCTCTTCCAGGGTTTAATATATATATACTGATTTCCTATACATTTTTGGATGAATAATGGAAAAGGATTGCATCCCTCTGTCTGCCTTGAAAATAAAATTCAAAATTTCTCAGTCACAGATGTAAATTATTTTTAGGTAAACATATAAGCTAAACTTAATCCTTTTGATTCAGGATCAACAATGTATTAAATATATTCTGCTTTTCAGATGATGTACTGTGAAATATTTCTTCAAAATATGTAAATTGCTCTTCTAAAGTGATCCACTTACCTTTTAGGAAATACAAGCATTATATGAAACCTGCATGTTTAGGAATGGCACTTGTAACTTCCAAAACTTGCTATATAACTCACAAAACTTACTATATAAATCACTTTGACATTTTAGATAAATATCATATTCACTCTTCTTTTCTGAAAAGGAATACAGAGAGTTCCTTTTAGCATGGGAAAGATAAAAAATATTTGAGTGCATTTTTTATAGATGTATAGACACAAACCGAAATAAAAGTTTTCAGGGTTTTAACTTTGATTTCATCACTATGGAAATGACCTCGCAATTTAGAGTGTCCAAAACTTTAAACAACCATGGCTGCTTCTGCTTACATATTCATCTTAGTTTTATAATGCCATTGGTGTTACATATTTGATTCATGTATTTAATGCAGATATTATGGAGCACAGTGTCTTGAATGAGTTCACTGGATTTATTTTTCTACAAAGTCTTAGATTGGATTAATGCAATAACCTTTTATCTTTAAATTCGAATATAGCAATGGATCTGTATTTGCAAAATTGTTGTCATGAGCTCACTTTAAGTAATGCTTATTAAAGGAAATTTAAGAAATATTCCTTTTAGCAGCTTCACACAGATCATAGTACAGGAGATCAGGAAGGTTATGGGAGAAAATGCCACAGAGTCTCTTTAATGGATTCAAAGGAATAGTTTATTTATCTTTACTCTACAGCCTCTCCTCCTGAGGAGGAAGGGGAAAAAAAAAAGAAAGGAAAACAAGTACATTATTCAATGCCTGCAATAATTCCTAATGTCCCTCCTGGAGAGTCCATATCTACCCTGCAAACATTAATGTTCCCTATCAAAAGGCAGTATAACTTAATAGCATTCTCCACAGTGTCCCTTGAAAGACAGTGAGACATACAAGATTCTTAAGGTGAGTCACCCAGTTTGGTGGGTTTTCCTTTTATTGTTTTGAATGTACACATACAAATATGCACCTCCTTTTCCACTTATACTCCTTTTTACGTATAACAACTGGGTGAAGTACCAAATAATTAGTTGACTTATTCTTTCATTCATTGATGGACAAATTTCATATAAACCCAAGACCTTCTGTTTATGAAAATAGTACAAATTTTGGGTGTGATGATCCCGTAAAATGTTGTAAAAACATTATAAACCTTCATTTATTTTGGGAAGCTAATTTATGTGAGTGGGGTTCAATTCCTCTGCTATTAACAATAAAATGCATTTGTAGGAGTGTTTCTAAGAGGTGAATTAAGAAAACAAAAAGCTACCACTCACAGACTTATACTGCAAATCTCTTCTTAAGACTTACACTCACCTGTTCCAGGAGCAGAATAAACTCATTCGGTGAACCATTCACAGAAAAAAAAATGAGAAAAATAATTGTAAATATAGGAAAAGTGAATTCACCAGAACAATGCAGTAAAACTGCAGTAAAATGTCAATGAGGTAACAAATTGAAGAACCATGAAATCAAAGAATCATAGGATTGCTGAGGGTGACAAGAACTTCTGGAGATCATGTAGACCAAAATTTTGCCTCAAAACAGAATCAGCTAGAGCTTCTTGTTCACTACTGTGTTGAGCTGGTCTTGAACATCTCCAAAAATAAAGACTCCACAACTTTGGGCCAATTATGATTTGATCACACTCCCATGTAAAAAATGAAATTTCTTGTATTTCAGTTTGTTGTTCTTTCACTGAGCATGACTGACTTTAGCTCTTTAGTCCCGCATCAAGATTTTATAAGCATAGATATAATTCCCCCAGAGCCTTTTCTCCATCAGCTCACTGACAGTCTCTCACCATATAACAGATGTTCCAGTCCCTCAGAGACTGTGGCCCTTCACTGGATTTGCTCCAATATGTCCATGTTGCTCTTGTACTCAGAGCCCTGAATGGACACACCACCTAAGGTGTTTCTCACCAGGACTGAGCAAAGGGGAAGGGTCATCTTCCTCAATCTCCTGTCAAGCTTCTACAGCCTAACAGGCAATCTATGCCATAGGTGCACAATACAGACTCGTGGTCAGCTTGTCATCTGCCAAAATCCCTGCTCCTTTCCTGCAGAGCTACTTTCCAGACAGGCTTCCTCAGGCTATACCGGTGCATGGGATTATTACTCGTTAAAGTAGGACTCTAAAATTCCTTTTGTTGAACTCCATGACTTTCCTATCAGTCCATTTCTCCAGGTTGTTGAGCTCTCTTGAATCGTAGGACTGGTCTATCAGCCACTTCTAAAGAAGCAGCTACATTTTGCTGCATTTGTCTTAGGTAATTTTATAAAAGAGGAAAAAACCCCAAAATGTATTTTATTGCTGGATTTCACAGATGTTTAGATCCATGTCAAAAATGCAATACATAATTTGATGTTTCAAATTCATGTGATTAAGCAAATATAGCCCAGTGTTAAATCTGTAAGTAGCACTGCTGCTAACACTTAGCATTCTGCAAGCCTCAGTATGAATATGACCCAGTATGAGTTTGGAGTACCATATGTTCTATAAACAGGCAGAGCTTACATCATCTCATTGACTCAGGTAACTGGACATTTCAGATGGTCACATGAAACTGTTATGCTCTCTGGAATATTTTAATTTTATTTCAAAATTGCTTCTTTGCATGGGTCGTTGTTAGCTGACTGAAATAAGCATTCAGCCCCAGCTAAAATACTCAGCTAAAATGTTAGCAATTTATGCTGAGAGAGCAAGTAGTGCTTTCAATCCCCCATGTCTGGGTGTGTGCCATAACACTCAAATACATGTACTCTGTTTTCCATGAGAATAAATTCCATACATGGAGCAATAGAAATTTCTAAATATCACTTTTCCAAATATAAACATGATGATGAATTCAAGGCACGTTCATATGTTCCAGCATAGATTCAGATCTTTGTTTTCTTTCTGGCTGCTAGTATCTATTACTTTATTTTAGGTTATGATAAGGACTCAATTATGAGGGCTTAGTGAATTTATTTGTAAACTCTGGTTCACATTTTTCATGATCTTCCACCTGAGGATATAGTCTAGTATGGAAGAAAGAGATAAGCAATAGAGAAAGTATCTAGAAATCTCTCAGATAAAGAAGACTGACATCCACCTTTTATGCATCAGATAACAGATATTTCCAACTGATGCTTCTTGTAAAGAAGTTCTTGAGGCCACTCTGTAAATACTGGTGACCTCTACTCTCTCTCTCTCTCTCTAAAACTTAGTCTAAGCTTACCATCAGTATGCACGAAGATGAAATTGTCTCAAACTCTAATGCATACTTGCCAAATGCTCTGTTTCTATTTATGCGACAGATATGACACACTGACTTGAGTTTTAATAGATTACAGACATAATTTTACTGGTAGGAAATAAGAAATATTGTGAAATATTATGACTAAACACCTTAAATCTAGAGGATCTGTAATGCAATGTTTTGAAGAAATCAGTAATGATATTATGAGACTGATATTTAGAAAAGCTGAAGAGTCAAATTAAAGGTAATTTTTAATGTTGACGAATTATGGCAGATCCTATTTGACAGGAGTTCTGTCAACCAAAACACAGTCTATTAGAATGTCATAATTAGATTATCCAATTTAAGAACTACAATTTAAAAAAAAAGATTCTTTAAATTCATATATAAACAGCATCAAAAGTGAAAGGTCACATAACTGAATGTATTCGTATCCAGAAGATATGCAAACTGTATCTAAAAGCAAAAGGCATCAATATTTGATATACAGGATGTCATGGTTTAACCCCAGCTGGTGACTAAGTGTTACACTTCTGCTCACTCACTCCCTCTTTGCCCTAGTGGGATGGGGAAAACTAAAACTCCTGAGTTGAAATAAGAACAGTTGAATTAGACAGTACAATAATAAGAATTGAAACAAAGTAAAGTATAATAACACTAAGAATACTAATGATAGTATCAGTAATATTTGTTCTATGCAAAAAATGAATTGTATGAATGAATGCAATGAAAAGAAGAGAGAGAGAAAGAGAGAAAAAACCAAGAAAACAAGTGATGTACAATACAATTGCTCCCCACCTGCTAACCAGAGCCCATCCCATCCCCAAAC
>VWZD01013285.1:0-34310 GCA_013396695.1 Sakesphorus luctuosus | reverse complement strand
TACTGAGTATGCTGTTCCATAGTAGGGAATATCCCTTTGGATTGTTTGGATCACCTGTCCTGACCATGCTCCTTCCCAGCTTTTTGTGTAGCTCCTCACTGGCACAGCATGAGACCCTGAAAATTTGTTATTGACATTGTTCTCGTACTCAATCCAAAAAATGGCACTGTACCAGCTACTAAGAAAAAAACCTAACTCTATCCCAGCTAAACCAGAACACTGCATCTTGTCCACATAATATTACTGCTATAAAAGGGGAAACCTACAGATGAAAAAAGACACCTTCAAACTTTTCCTGAAAAACGAGAAAGAAGTCAGATTCAAAGTCAAAGAAGTTAGAAATAGATGATAGATAAAACAAGGGAATTAAACAACATCAAATAAGTCCTTTGGAAAAACCATACTTGAAATAAAACCTCGTGAGATGTTTCAGGATATCAAGACAAAAGAATAAAAATAAAATTCCATAACAGGATGACATAGATTTTTTTTAACTTTTCATATTACCTATTTTCCTTTTGAGAGTGAGGCATATGGATAGTTGGACTTTTAGAATCATAGAATCATTTAGGTTGGAAAAGATCTTAAGATTACTGAGTTCAATTGTTAATATAGCATGGACAAATCCACCACTAAACCATGTCCTTAAGTGCCACATCCACACACTTGTTAAATACCCCTAGCGATGGAGACTTAACTACAAAGTAAGGGTGAAAACAAGCTTTGTTTTCTACTGTTTGCTTCTTCCTAAAGATTCATAGTAGTTCTCAATCCTGACTTTGCATTTTTCAGGACTAGGAAGAGTACCATGACTACATGCATCAACTTTGCAGAAAAGTGTGTTATTTGTTTGCTAGTTCATCAGCTGAAACATCTGACTTTTGCTTTTGGAAACATGTCATCTGGATTTGCTTTAGTATTTTTCATGCAAGTATCTTGGATACACTGAAGATGAGCACCACTTAAATGAGTGGGGCAGTTCCCAACTGCAGGTAAAGCACAACTCAAGCTTTGATGAATAAATCTATGCCATGATAACTTTGCCAATCACCTATCTATTGATGTGCTCATGCAGAGTTACCATTGAGGGTATTTGCCAAGCACAACATTCTGGCACCAATGAGCTGGAAATAGGTTCACAGACACTGTGGATGGTTATTGATCCTTTGAGTCATGACAGAAAATCTACAGCAGCAAGGGGTAGCTTATGTCCCATCAGTACATATTTCTAATTTATGTTTTTGTCACCTAGGAAGCCCATGACAAACAACATTTCTTGCACAATAGAACTGGCATGGTATTAAATTTTCCTTTTCTTGACTGTATTCCAACAAGCCCAGTGAAATTTTTAAGGGATCAGAGATAGATTTTACAAAAAATTAAGGGTCTGCTCTTTTGTGATGCATAAGCATATCACGTGAAATGAAGCTAAGCCCTCTGAAATAATATGAATAGAATAATGTCTTATAACACCATATTCAGGAAAAAGCTTATCTGTGCTAATTCTTCCTCATATTCTCTTCCCCAAATTTGTTCTCTGTTTTTGGTTTTATAGCAGGTCTAGAAATCTGAATATTTAAAACCATTTTAGTTATATAAGCAGAAGATTGAAGTGCCTTTTTTTCCCCCGACATTGAGCAATGGTAGTTATCTATCAGTACCCAGCCAATACTGCCACAAGACCATTCATTGCAGACTATTATGTTTCATGGATAGTGTCTTTAATATTTTTGCATGGTAAAGATAATGTTAGTGAATAGAATAAGAGGAGTTTTAATTCTCTACCTTAATTTTCATTATTTTTTCTCCTTACCTTCCCTCCACAAGTTAAACCCAACATCTCTGTGTCGAGAAGACTTGCTGTCAGCCATGTACTTCATGGGTGCCAAGAGTGGCACATAGGTACAGTTTGAACAGCAAACAACAGTGTTAATTGAGTACTGGAAGTAAAATTTTTTTAAGGAAGCAGATAATGGAAAAAACCAAAGCGACAGATAAACTTTCTTTTCAGAGCCATAATACAGCTCAAAAAGAAAGAGATTTAAGTTTTGTGGTTATGTAATGCATATATCTTTGCATAAAATATTAACTGAGTGGTTCAATAATTTCCTACCTAAATCAGTTACAAGTGACTACAAAACAGCTACCTTTGTTTAGTGTATAAACTCTTTTACAGGAATTAAAACTAGAGTGAAAAGAAGAAAAGCAATTAGCTTGGCATGCATGGAATAGATAAACAGTGGGACAGAGAAGGGCTGTGCCAAGTTAAAAAAATTGCAGTGGAAAGGGCTTATGAGTCAGTATAGCCAAGAAGTTTAAAAAGGTGTTCCATTCCATTTGTATTATTTTGAACACAAGCAGTTAGAATATACTTTATGTATTTTGTTAGGCAATTGTATAAATCCATAAAGGACAAAACTAATTTTCTGGGTTCTATAAGGAAATAAAAAACAAATTCGCTGTACCAGAGCTGAAACTAACTAGATCTTCATTAAATTATTTCCTCCTCTTTTTATGTTTAGCCTTCAGACAGGTATGTGATAAACTGCATCTCCACTTTTATAACACAGAAAATAAGATTTTGTCAGACTCTCTCAGAGAGAAAATTGTCAAGTGTACAAACACTTGGTGAAAGTCATGAGAGAGTTGAGGGTTGTAAAGGGAGAAAGAAGATTGTGAGGCTGGCAAGTGGCAGAAGGAAACCATTGGTTTCACAAATGGAAAAAAGAAGGTAATAAAATATATTCTCCACTTCTGGTTCTTTACAGTGAATTTATTTTCTCTTTCAGTTTAAGATTATCTCAAAAGAAGCCTCTGCTATTAATTCAGGTTGGGATTTTACAGAGTCTTTGTTGGCTTATCTGCGCTTTCATTAGGAGCAGTGAAAAGTTTACTCTTCAACTTAATCAGACTTAAAACATTCGTAACTGCTCTTGAAAATCTCTTGGTAGGCTATCTTTAGGATTTCCTACAATTGAAATAAAATCTGAATGCTTTAGAGTAGAAATACTTAACTTCTTGTAATAGCCCACCCACTAAGTCCACTTGTCAATGTGCTACTAGTATCACCCCAATACATAACAGTACTGGAAAAGAGAACTACACTATCATGAAGCAGTATAATGCTTTTTGAGATGTAATCTACATCTTAAAAGAGATATAAAGTGTCTTCTCATGGTAGTTTGGTTTGGGTTTTTTTGGGGGGAGGTATGTTTGGGTTTTTTGTTGTTTTCTTTCAGGTCTTTTTTGGTGTTGTGTTGTTTTGTGTTTTGGTTCTTTTTTTTTGGTTGGTTGGTTGGTTTGGGTTTTTGTTGTTTTGTTGGGTTGTGGATTTTTGTTGGTTTGTTTGGTTTTTTTCCCCTGAGGTTTTTTTTTTTTGTTGTTGTTGTTCTTTTTTATTTTATCAAAGGAAACAAATTCAGGTTCCTTCAGTCTTTTGTTTATAACATCTCAGGATTCTATCTGTGCTTTTTCACCATATAAGTTTCACTGGATATATATGAAATTGTTCATGTGATAAAATGTGCAATAATCCTTTCACTGAAAGGTTCAGTCATCCAACACATCCACAGCATAATGACAGACAGTCAGGCAAATAGTAGAACACACTGATCTCACAAATCTGAGTACAAATTACTGGCTCACCTCTTTTGTGAATGCAGTTTCAAGCTACTTTTGACCAACAGAAGACCTCTGGCCCACAGAACAGTCTTACATTCCAGGAGGGAATCCTAGCTTCTAATTAGTTGAAGGCAGTCAGCAGGCAAGGAAGGTGTTCACTTCTACTCTGCATGCTTAAAAGAACTTTTTTTTCTTTATTAATACTGTTTTGATGAGAGATGCATATCTGTTCCCGGAAAACATGAGCTATATACAGTTAACCGTGCTTGCCACTAGGATACTTTCCTGATGGCTCTGCTGTCACCGTGGTTCTTGCATTTTGGGCTACAAAGTGCCTTTCAGAGAGGATGCCTCATGGCCTGCTGGTTACAGTACCCTCACATGATTCCATTGTGTAACTAGAGAGCAGAAGGCAGGCAACATCCCTGCAAGAGCAGCAATATTTCCCTTCATAAGATCATTCCAAGTCTAGGCAGACTGAAAGCCAAGTGAATGGAGACACTCATATTTCCCACTGTTTCCTATACTCATAAGCACATGGAATTTGTACCTTGAGAAACACTTAAACTGTCCCCAGGGGTTGTTAACCAAGTCCTAAGCACTTGAAATTTGATGACAGGCATCTAAACCACACAGATCTCTTTCAATCCAAAGAACTCACCACATAAATTTTCCAAACACAGCATTTCTCTGCAAACTTTGAAAAAGATGTCACAATTGGAGAAAAGACATTTACATGGATTTAAACAACTATTTCTCAATAGCTACCTTTGGTTTATTATGCAGTCCATTTCTGAAATATTTACAATGTCTGTTTTGCCATTAACATGGAGGATACAATGAAAGTGATTCTAGTAATTAACAGTTTAAATACCTTTTAATCCAAAGCTACTGTTTCAGAATGAAGAAATAATTGCCAACCAGGTGCTTGCTTAATCATTGTGTTAAATATTATGTAGGCAAGACTCCAGAAATTGGTTCAAGCAAAAGCAAAAGCTGAGGAATTAACCCTCCAGACTAAGGTTTTGTAGGGTGAAAAAAATAAGTAAGTCTCTTGTAACCCTATGAATAATTTTCTGTTTTCTTCTGTGCCTTCTTTCTCCAGGCTTTAGAAGGAAAAATTAACTCTACCAAACCCCGCACAATTACTCAAAACTTTAGTAATGAATGTAGTGCTTATGAGTTTATGTTGATCAGATGCAACTTGAGGCTAAGATCAGTGTTTGTTCACAGCAGAAGACTGTACTTGTTCAAAAATTCACTACAGCATGTATGGATTTCTTCACCACTTTGTCATTCCTTTCCTTATTAATTTCTATTCAGAAGATAATGGTTGTTCTCTCACTTTCAATTTCTATTCAGAAATTTCTGTCCCACCAAAATATCTCTGAGTAAGAAGGCATTTTGTCTCAAAAACTCTTGGAGAATTCTTTTGTCACATAATAAGTACAGCAGAAAATATCCCAGTTGGGCAGACACAGAGTGAGAATGCGGTATAATGCAGCTCTTATGAGTTCTACCTAGAATATTTACAGGTGTTTTCAGTGTTAGCTGTTCATAATAGCTAACTAATTAGCATATTCATATTCAGCTAAGTGTTGCTTCAGCAATCATTTTTTCATAATTATTACTGCTTTGGATAAATCAAATCTGGAACTGGAGCTCTTCAGTCTCATTTTCCATAAAGTTCTTCTGTGTATGAAGAGCAGGGAAATAGTTGAGCTTAAATTTCTCCAGGCATGATTTCTATGTCTTTTCCAGCATTCTACTTGACCTAAAAGTACATTTTGCTTTTAAATAGTATGTAATGTTAATTAAGACACTTTTCTCACAATAAATTTGTAATCACTACTATATCATACATGGAAATAAACAAAAGTGGAGTCTTCAAAAAAATTCGGAAACAGCTATGACTCTGAATTAATTACTTTTCCAAAAATCCAGGAAAGAAGCAGTTGAAAGAGAGCAGGTTTAGATCAGATGTTAGGAAGAAATTCTTTACTGTAAGGGTGATGAGGCACTGAAACTGAGGTTGCTGAGAGAAGTTTTGGCTGCCCCATCCTTAGAAATGTTCAAGGCCAGGATGGAGCTCTGAGCAACCTGGTCTAGTGGAAGATATCCCTGCCCGTGATAGATATCTGGGTCAAGTAGATTTGTGACCATCAGAGAAGTCAGAGACAAGTCGGGCAGCAGTGTGATTGAAGGCTCATCGAAGACAAAGGACTTTATCTTTGGTTACAGCTTCACTTTTATCTACTCCTATATATAACATGCCAGCATACTATTGGTTAGTTAGTTCACCTAACATACATGGAAAGAGCTTACTGGTTACAAAGTATCACACATTCTACAGGTGGCTCTCTGCTCCTTAAGGGTGCATTCGTCAATTACCTCAGACATCAGAGGATACACACACACACACTGTCAGCCCTACACATAGAGAGGCTGGAAACAGATGATCTTTAAGGTCCCTCCCATTTCAGACCATTTTATGGTGCTATAATATTCACTATTAATTTACTCTCTGAATGCATGCACTAGGCTACTAATGGCTATCTTGAAACATTGTCTCACTGTCCTAATACTTTTCAGAAGCGAAATAACATAACTTAGTTCAAGATCTTTAAATGTCTCTCATTTCTCAGTTATCCACTTTTCTCAAGATATAGACAGCATCCTCTACTAGAAACCAGGAAATTTCCTAGCATCTTGAAAAAGACAAAATTCATTTAATATTACTTTATCTATACTTCTATATTACTTCAGACACGTAATCCCCTATAATTTGGCCTTCAGTTAATGCAAAATTTAAATATTTTGCTGCTGAGAAGTGTTAAGACAGAGAGCAGAGGGTAAGAAATTGCATTCAGCTGTATTGTGCTATGAAGCATAGCAACAGTCCTCAACACATAGATCAAAATCTGTACTATCCTAATCTAGCTAAATCCCATAACTCCTAGGTCTACCTATGGGTTCAGGAGATCCATGTGTCTACTTCCACAGCTTTTCGTGTATAAGCTATAGAATGTTCACTCAAGTGCATTTTTGAGAATTAAGATATGCAGATTTAATTCCTGCAGATAGAAAAGTAAGTTATCTTCAAGAATATAGCACATAATTCTTTATAGCTTTGGCCTTTAGCTCCTTTTGCATGAGTTTTACCTCTTAAAATGTTGTGAGAATGATTACAATAAAGATAATGAAATACTCAGATGCTGTCATAAGGGGGCCTTACATATAGACTACTAAAATGGATAAGTTAAGATTAAACACTCCTCTGCTTCCTAACGATGTAATTAGAAAGCTTTTAAATTTAAATAAAACACCACTCAAAGTGCCTATTTCTGGCTTTGTGTGTGACCTAGAAGACATATAACTGTGAAGATCACTAAGAGAACCCATTGAATAATAATGAGAATAATAAGAAACCCACCAGTGCTGTAAATATGAAAGCATATTCCTCTGGCACTTGTTTTCATTTAAAGAATTTCATGTTTCTCCTCTAAAAGTCTGAAATAGTTGTTCCTGATATGCTGAAAGCTTCCAAATCCTCAACAAGTGAAATTATCCTTTTCTTCCATCCATGTTCATGTCATGATAATACAATGCGATAATTGCAGCCTACAACTAACTACACTTGCACTGTGGCAGCAGAGATTGGAGCAGACCCAGGCAATTTAATCTCCTGTACTTAAAAAAAAAATAATGTGAGAGAGAGAGGAAAAAAATAAACCCCAGAATATCAAAATATACTTTTGTTACCTATATGGCAGAAAAGAAATTACATGGTAGGAGAAGTTCCACTGCCTGGGATTTCAATAATGTTATTTTGAAGTCAAAAACAGCTGCTGCAAATATAGGGTATCTCACTTTCTTATTCTTGCTGAGCTATAATATAACACTGCATAAAATCTTCATGTCACAGTAGGTCAGAATGACTATGACTTCCAGCTTTCAAGCTTCTTTCTTGTAAGATCCCTATAAAACACATTTGTTCCTGAAAAAGAAGGTGGTTACATGAAGGACATCCTTCTATAATCAATCATAAATTTTGGCTAAGCAAAATCTACTGGCAGATTATGTGTATCATAGTGGGGATTTCAAAATTAAAAGTTAATGCCCCATTATTGGCCTGATTTTGCAGACATGTTGGGAGTAACTGGTTGTACTGGGTTTTCTTTAGATGGTATAATTTTCTTCATAGCAGCTCATTTCTCTGTGGGTTACAAACCAATGTTTTAACAGTGCTGAACAGTGCACAGCATCATGGCTTTCTCTGTTTCATACTCTACACATCCTGTCTTCTTTCCCCATGAGGAGTTTTGGGGTAGACAACAGCTTGGAGAGGATACAGAATTATAGATATTTTTAACATAGCACAGTTAGACACACTAGTATGCCGAATCCATGCCAACAACTTCTTTTTTATATGGCCTAAAGGGGAGTTAAAATTTTGGACCAGGAATAAATGCAACCAGCAACTAAAGCAAGTGCATAAACACTTTCACAAGAAAGAGTAGCCATGTACTATAAGAAATTTTTATCTAGCAGACAAGAATGCAACAATAACCAGAAAAAACCAAAGTCAGATAAATTCAAGGAACACTCAGAATAGTTAGTTATTCATTAGAATACAGCACAAAGAGAAACAAGCACAATTTTCATATTTTGATGTCTTCAGGTCAAAACAGGATGTCTCTCTGGAAGATGTACTTCCATCAAACACAAGTTACTTGTCTAAGTTAGGAATAAGTGAAATTTTATATCCTGTGACCTACTTGCATTTCCCATTGCAAAATCAAAGAAGCACCAAAATTGCCCTGCTAGATATAAATAAAACTCAGTAAAGAGTATCACGTCAGCTCTGAATAAAGAAACTATTTTTTGCTTTTTTGTATTACAAAGCTACCCACTAGTTTTCCCTCTACTATTTTCAGTGTCATCTCTGAAACTTGCAGTAGAGTATATTTGAGATAGCACAATATTTTCTATTTATATGTATTGAAAAGATGTTTTTAAAGAAACTGCTGCCTAAATATTGTCCATTTACTGACCCATAAGGTACATTGAGATTTCCTTCTTTTAATGGCCTGCCCATAACTGGATCCAATGTAGAATGAACTGACCTTGGCTTTCATATTTTTAACAATTTAGTCAGATTTAGTCAAATGTCACTATTTTTTCTCTACTATAATGACTCAGGCACTGATAAGGCTCAGGTGCCATAAAGATGAAATCTTATGAACTTCCTTGGTTTTGTCACCTGTCCTAATATAATGTGTATGTTTTAACTGATGTGATAACTCACTGTAGCTGCAACTCATTACTACTCACAAATTTGAATTTTTAAGTTCTGGATAATGCAACACTGAAGTAAGAAAGTCTGTTGAAAAATTGTCATCTAGTGTTCAAAGCATTTCTAATGCTTAAGGAAAAACTTCTTCTACCTAATGACAAAATCTTCTAAATTAGCTGTTTCAGTGTCATAACAGCAATGGGTAGAATTTAACTTTGGGTAAATATAGTTAAATATATATGTTGTGTACCTGAAGGATCTGTCACTCAAAGGCCATGTATCTGCTGAGGCCTTTTAAGTCTGCCAGCTATAACACTAAATGCATCTGCTTACGTACCTAAATCACTACAGTGCTTTCATTCACAGTATCATTTAAGGTATGCTGGGTCAGCCTGGCTCAGTGTTATGTTTTAGATTTGTGACTAAGACTATTGGTAGAACATCAGTGTTTTAGCTATTGCTAAGTAAAGGGTTTCTATGCTTCTTCCTCTGCCTGGTAAGTCACCTCGAGAGAGGCAAAAGATTGGGGGCAAAACAGCTTGGACAGGTGACCTAAACTGACCAAAGGGATAATCCATACCACAGTAATCACAGTGGTGTTGGATCAATGGTTGGACTTGATAATCTCAGAGGTCTCTTCCAACCAAGTTTATTCGGTGATTCTATGATAAAATAATGCATAATAAAAATGAGGTGAAGGGGTGTGTGTTTAAGGTATAGAGTAGGGGAGTTTTTTCAAAGTAGCCATTGTTTAGAGACCTTCTGGGCATTGACCTGGTGGTGGGAGGTAGTCCTTTACATTATTTGGGTCTGGTTGGGTTTTATTCTTCCTTTACTTATAAAGTGGTCTTTATCTTGACCTGTGAGTTTTTCTCACTTTTGCTTTCCTCCTTGCTGCAGGGGTAAGTGAGCAAACAGGCTGTGGGTGCTCAGTTGGCAGCCAAGGGAACCCACCACATAAGGTCATACAGAAAAACTACTTACTGTCATGGAAGAGTCTAGCAGTTTGAACCCTCTTGAAAAAAGGAGTGTTCTCAGTGCCTTAGTAATTGCCTCTCCATAAAATGAGGGCTCCTCGAGTCAGGGGGTGAACCCAGTAAAGGAAGGTTCTTAAAACACTTGTCTCCATGAATAGGAAAAAGACAATGACAGCACCACATGTTGCTACCTAGACACAGCCAAAAGGCCAAGTAAACGAATCATTGGGGAGCAGCAATTTTCACTTTTATGTCTCTGTGAAAAACACAATAAAAAATTAAATGTAATTCTGAGTTAGCAACAGTTATTGAAACAAGTGTGTTTGGACAAAATAATTTTAGGTAAAATACTAACATTTTGCACCAATGTTAATAGAAGTGCTGGGAGTGGACATTTTTCTAAAGTTTGCCATTAACTCCACTGACTTCCAAGTAAAACAAACCTGACTGTAATGGAAAACTAAGGACCTAATTCATATACTGACATCAAAATTGATCCCATTAAAATCTAGACTTTTATATCTTCATTGCCTACACATATAATTAGCAAAACATATGTGACTCTTAAATGGCCAGAATCAAGTGAGATAAACCTCTCCATTGCTCAAGGAAGATCCACTGAAATATCCTTTCATATTGCAGTGATATGCTACAAACCCAAAAGTGTTTCTGAGTATTTGTATAAAATGATGAAAAAAAATTATGGTATGCATGGTATATATATTACACATAGACATAAATACTTGCACAGTACAGAACGGCCAAAGATCATAAGCCTAGCAAGGTTTTTTACATTTTGAGCTGACAGTCAAAATATTCCTGTCCATCTCTTTCCTCATCTTTTGCTTTTGCCTGTATGCCTCTCTATATTACCTATAGATGAAAACTGAGCATATATTAAATCAATGAATGCAGAAATATAATGCTTTAGTAATTCTGGTATAACACTGTGCCTTGTTAAAATTTGCAGTTCAACACTATACTTAATTATGAAGAAAGAAAAAAGAGAATGTGTGCCAAAACTCAGTTTGATATTAGCAAAACACCCAGAAGATCCTACCATGAACTCATTATCATAGTTTCTTAAAGCTCAGATCACAGGAGACTATGAGATCTGTCACAAAACCCAAACAGGAAAGCAGTCTGAGTTAGTTTAGTTTGAATTTACTCTCTGATGCAGAGGATATCTTAAAAGAACTTG
Organism: Sakesphorus luctuosus; assembly: GCA_013396695.1. Taxonomy (NCBI): domain Eukaryota; kingdom Metazoa; phylum Chordata; class Aves; order Passeriformes; family Thamnophilidae; genus Sakesphorus; species Sakesphorus luctuosus. Next base: position 23,215 of record VWZD01013285.1, on the reverse strand, counting down.
TAATCTCAACTCACTCCTTTAGTTTTGTTTTAAATTTAAAATTATCTTTAACTATACTATTATGAGGCATGTCATGAAACTACTCATGTTTCCAAAGGTTTTAATGACTAAATCTTAACAATCTAATCCTGACAATAGCCAAATTCCCTTACATTATTCTGTTAATGTCATTCCCATTTTAACTAATATCGATTTATGAGTAACCACCATTAGGTATTTTCATATCTGAATTGCTAAATGAAAAACTATAACTTCACTATACTAACTTTTATAATTTAATATGCCAGTAAAATGTGAATTAAGATAGCAATATTTATTTTTCAAAAAAACAATCAGTAAATACTTCAGTGTAAGTGGCAAGTATACTTTACACAGACACTTTAGTTGCCACTGCCCTTAAACAGAGCAGAAACTCAAACTCTTAGCAGTCCCAGAGATATGACCCCAAAATCCTACCTTTCTGTAGAATTTATCTGTGGCTCTTATAGCTTATTCATGTATGTATAATTACAACAGTTATAATGACAGTTATTAACCATCATTTGATATTTTTGTGGGTGTGTGGATGAGTGGTGCCTTCAAATGTCAGTGAGCAATTCACATTTTTTCTAAAAATAGCAGCCTGCATCTTACCTCCCATGTATTCAATCCCATTTTATGGGTTTTATTGTCTATGGTCCAGAGGTCCAAGCTTTGGCATGGTCCAACTGAGTATCCTCAAATTACTCTTCTGAAGAAATTGTTAAGTTGTGAGGAAGACTAATGAGAAAGTTTATACAGTGGCATCACACAAGAGAAAAAAGGTAAACATATGGAGATAGTATTGGAGCAGGGATCATTAGTTTTTCAAGATCGAAGAGGAAAAACACCACTGTGGAAAGCTACAAAATTATAAAGAAAAAGAACCCTGGAAAATTAGGTAACAAATGGCAATTCAGCAACTTAAGCATCTCTTTCAGAGAGCAGTGGAGGATGACTGTTTTCTTCCTGACTGAACCTTAGCTAACCAGCAAAGACCTTTAAGATAATTCTTTGGGACAGGGAGCATAATACTGTTTCTACTAGCCCCTCCTTCCATCCTAGTTATCTTTTGTGCAAGCTAGCTAAAAGGAACAATTGCTTTGCATGTACAAAAGGTATGTATTCTACTTGCACTGTATTGGGAATTAGTAGTGTTGACATTTTGGTCTGTGTTTTTGCTCATGCCACCTGTGAAAGATTTATTCTTTTCCTGACAAGTTCTAGGGAACAAAAGCTAATAGAGTGAAGGCTTCTTTCTTGAAGACAGTTTGCATGAACTAAAGTTATTTGGGTCTCTCCTATTGGTTGCCAGTCTTTAGAGGACAGCTGAAGGTGGGAGCAAGGAGGAGCTTGAGACCTCTACCTGGGTTGTGCTGGCCACACCTCCCTGGGTAGACGTCACCAGCAGACTGAATAAAGGCGAGAGGCTGTGTGTGACTTGTTTTCTAAAAAAGGACAGAGAAAACACCTGCTGTCTGCCAACACCTAGAAGATGTAGTCCCTGACTTTGTGGGACTGCCCTGAGTCGGTAAAACAACCTACACGAGTAATCCTTGAGTAAGCAAGGGATATTTACAGGTAGGGCACCTGTTTTCCTCCTCTCTCTCCCTTCTCATTGGGTTCCCACTATTTGGTCACTTCTGTTAATAAAGGTACTGTGTTTCTGAACTCTTGATGGTGCTTAGTCTCACTTTTCCAGCATCTATAGAACCCACCCTGTAACATGCACATTATCCTTATACATGGCTAAAAAACTTCTGAAGAAAATGACCATGTTAAGAAGGGTTAACAAAGTACATTTTTAGTATGTTTAGTGATAATAAGTTGTGAGTCATTTAATCAAACTTTAGATGTCTATAATAAAGATATCTTCAGTGGACAAATCTGAGATAATTGTTACCTTTTGCATCAAGGAAGAAAAATAAGCAATTTCAGGGTACAATTCAACTGACCTATTTTAAACACAAATCTTAGGAGAAATCAGTAATGCCATAGAAGTACCTCCTTTGCTCACTATTAACAAAAAAGGGACCCTACAAGATTAGCATGGATGTAGATGTACCCATTGAAGACATCTGTTTTGGCTTAGATGACCTCCACTCAGTATATCTGAATCAATATTTTTTGTTAAAATCAGCATATGATTAGTTCAGCTCTCTGTGAGGACAGAGAGAGATTCCACGTGAAGCTCAGACAGATATTTCATTTTTAATAGATGTCTCCTTATCTTACAGATTTCTTAAACAATCAAGGTTAGTAATAGGCTCAGAGGTTGGAGAAATATATTTTTACCTATTAGTGCCTCAGGAAATTACGTATTTTTCACTCAATCCATACCAAGAAGGCATGTTGAACTTCTTAGTTCAAGTGCTCTCCTTCATCTTATCTTATCACCCTTTCATCCGATGACAGCACCTAATTTTTCAGGCTTTGCTTCCTCACTTACCATCCTCTTACTGCTATTAGAGTACCGAACATCGTGCTCTCAACCTTAACCAGATAAGGGGATGAATCATGTAGCAGGTTTTCTGATCCCATAGCCATACACTGAAGGCAATCATAATCTAGCTAAATACGTAATGTATCACAGAGACCTTGAATAAATATGCGCTGCAGCACTATAAATCTTAACCACATGTTTAGACATACTCAAGAGTTTCCTTGATCATTTAGCTCTGACTCCAGTAAACAACATATGGTAACTGTGATAGAGTATATTTTCTGTAATTGAATCCTTTTATGTTATTTCCTATGGGATCAGACACTTCAGGTCAATTTTAGAGGTGACACACACAGTGTTTTAAGTTACTCAGATCAATGTAGAAAAAAGGTGTAAGAAGTAAAAATCTCAGAATTTGGCTCCATGGTTATTATCCTCTGATTATTTTAAGCATATGTTTCAAAACAGTGGATATTGCAATAGCATGCAGGATTTGGGCTGGTTTGACATCATTACCCTGGGAAAGCTTTGAGAATGTTTTCCCAGAGCACGTCTGTTTCTAACTGATGACCTTCCTTGATGGCTAGAGGGAAAAGAACAGGATTATATTGACAATATGTAGTTTTCTCTTGCATCTAACTTTTGTTCTGTTACACAGTGAGAAAGGCTTAGTATTTAAAGTCCTAACTTTTCCATACTTAAATACTTTATTTGCTGACATTTTTTATGAAAATGCAGTCTGAATATTTTATTTTTTATGTGTTCAAGATTGTTTGTGCTGAAGGAAATATAAACCTGAGTTTGACTTCAGGTTTTGGAAGACTGTGGGATATGAGATGAGAAGACTCTGGTCATAAGAAATAACACAGAAAAACACTGACAAGTTACACTTCAAACCGCAAGGTCTGGTTGGGTTTCACAGGTGATAAAGATGGAGTTACACGAGACACTGAAACTGCAAACTACACAGATACTGGAGGAGGGTATTGGGAATCTTTTGTACAGAACAGTCCTGCAAGATCAACAGCAGCTAGGCAACCTTGTGAATAATGTCAGAACAAGGTAACTACTTGACCAAGACTTTCTATGGGAACTTGTGGGGCAGATCAGATCTTGATCACCACAGCCTAGTAAGGACAATAATCCAAATCTGTGATTCAGACCATACCACACAGGTAAAACCTTCTGAGGTCTTCTGGAAAAGGAGGATGCTTTTACAGCAATAAAACATGTAGATGAGCAGATTAGGCATCAATTATTCAACAGTGTCACTGTGCCAGGTCCATTCCAGGCCCAAAGACATGTTCATCTACTCATCACTTTCTGACACAGATGTCTTGAACGAATGCTAATGACAATGCTTTTTTAACTGCAGTGTTAATACTAACACCTTGCTGCTCTACTGCAGTGAATGTAATTTTCCTGCCTAAAACCTCTGTGACCCAGTTTTTTTCCCATCCCATGATCACAGAATCACTGAGGTTGGCAGGGACCTCAGGATATCATCTAGGCAAACCCTGTTGTTCAGGGTGGGGTAACCCAGAGCAGACTGTTCAGGGCCTCATTGTCTGCTCTTCTACTCATTATTTATTCGGGTTTTAGGGAGGATGCTATGGAGGATGATGTCAAAACCTTGATAAGGTCAAGATAATTTATGTACACTGTTCTTGCCTTGTCCACCAAGCCACTCAGTTCAACCTAGAAGGCTACGATATTTGTCAGGCAGGATTTCCCCTTCAGAAATCCATGCTGATAACTTCCAATCACTTCCAATCCTGTGAGTAGTTTCTAGGGTTATATGCTCCTTCACCTTCTCATGGATCAAGGTTGACTAGCCTTTAGTTTATCTATTCCTTTTTGCTTTCTTGCAGTCCTCAGAGCTCCCTCAGTCACCACAGCCTTCCTAAGATTAGAAAGTGGCCTTGCAATGATGTTGGCCATCTCCCTTTACACCTATGGATGATCTGCATCAGATGCCATGGACTTCAAGCTGTACAATTTGTTTAAATGCTTCTTGTCCCCTCTCTATTGAAAGTAGTGTTTCATTACTCGAGAATATGACCTCTTTCCCTTTTTTACTTCATGCCATCTGTTAAAAGGTTCTTTTATGACAAAATTGGTAGTGTAAATCAAAACAAGATTGCACCTTCCTCATTCTTTTACTGGAATTTATTGTTTCTCTTCCTGCTACCTGTACTCAGCCATCAGAAAGCTCTAGACAGAAATGGAAGAGGATACTGAAACCAACATGAAGGAGTGTGATTACAAAGCTTGCCTCCTCTTTCACCTCTTTTGCAGTTTTTGGTTTTGCTGTTTCATGCTGCTGTTGATTTAAATGTTTTTAAAGGATTATTTGGTCATTTGGTCAATGTCCACAGTCTTTGATGTAGCTCTTTTCTTGAAATTTCCATTTAGGGTACTAATGCTCCAAAAAAATCTACTTTTTGGCAGTCTGCAATATGTATATATGTAAGTAATTAACAGCATAGACAGTATTCATTTGCTAAATGAGGTGCATTTTTTTGTTGTTTTGTTTGTTGTTGTTGGTTTGTTTTTCTGTAAAACAACTAACCTAAAAACACTAAATGAACTTTAGACTGAGGCAGAAGTCATCAATGGTTTGCCTCCTTTAGTTATGTCATTCTGAGCTTCTTGAATTCATTTGGTTAAATAATCTAACCAGTTTCATAAGAACATCCTACAGATGCTGCAATGCAGTTTATTGCTTCATAATAAAATGAAATAAAAATTAATGGTTTTTGCTTCATTATCATATGAGAACAGTTTTCATGACACTATGATGGAAACTCTTTTGTGTTTTGTATGAAGAAAATTTGGAACTAGAACAGATAAAAACTTTTGTTCTCTATTTAATTTGACTGCTTTGGAATGTTATCTTTCAGAAAAAATATGATCAGAGACCAAAGTTCTTTTAAATACCTTGAAATATTGTGAATTTTTTCAAGATACTAAACAATAGTGACTGTAGAGCTAAAATTCAATACAACACATTGCATAAGATGATACGTTTTCCTTTGAAGCAAAATTCATCACCAATTCTGGAATGACTACAACCTAATGCCACTGAGATACGAAGTAGGAAAGCATAAAGGAAGAAAACAGCTAGATCAGTTAAAGTGTTTCACTTTACTGATGTTTTAAAATTTTACTAACTCTTCCAACAAATCACAACTCACTGTTAAACATCTGCATTACATTTTGGTATCTTAACGTGGTTTAGTTACAAAAGAGGTATAACCTCCTGCAGGAGTCCTGCTTGTAACTGCTACTGAGCAAGAGGCAATAAAATATCCTGTATAAATCAATATGTGAGAAATTAAATATGATTGCTTGGACTTGGTTGGCCCCATAGCTAATGGAACTATGAAAGACATGATTAATTAGAAAGGTGTTTTAGAAAGGTTAATTAGTTTACTTTTTAAATTTTGTGCTGAGATAATATGGTTGCTGAAAAAAAAAAAATCCTGCATCACAAATTAGCCAGACATTTTTCTGAAGATTCAGAATAAACCTATTTTGGCCAGCAAATGCAGCTGACAGGTAAATCTGTTTATTATCTGACAATGGTTTTAATTAGTGATTTTTTTAAAATCTCTTTTCCTTAATTATCACTTTAGAGTTATCTAAGCGGTAAGAATTTCAAGATAGGATTATCATCTTTAATCCTTTTAGAAGTCATTGAAATTAGTTTTGGGGGTTTTTAGGTTGGTGGCTTTTTTTTTTTAATTCAGTTTATTAGGGAAATCATAGACCTTGACTAATATCTCAATTGGCTAGGAATAATTTATTCAGAAAGATGGCATATGTAATCCTATAAATGAATTTATAATTTGAATGTAAAATGAAAAAAAAATAGATGTATAGAATTAAAAATCTATTTTAATTTTGACTAGCTTGACAGGGAGTCTTCTTAGCTGAAATAAACATAATTTTCAGGAATTTTTTAAAAATAATAAGGTATCAGTCTTCCCTAAACATAAAGAGAAGCGTGACAAAGCTTGAGTGTGTGCGTATGTTCAAAAGTATATCTAAGAAGAAAATGTCATCACAGTCAGGAACTGAAAGTAGTAAAGGAGGAATCATATTTGATGGTCTGCTAGTCCTACTTTCAAGGGCCAGGGAAAATCCTTGAAAACAAAGATAAGAAGTTCACGTTTGTGAGGCAGAGAATGTAGGAATTTTATGCAAAGAGAGGAATCTCAGGAATCAAGAAAATGATGGAGGAGTGTTCTCAGTGGTGTGTAACAGATGAATTTACAACTGTGAAATCCAAGAAAAACCTATGTAGTAGATGATTTGCAAGGTTGATAAGAGTCTAAACCAAATCTACTTGGACAGAATGGTAGAAAAAGATCAATAAAATTTATACAAATCTTGGGTGTATAATTCTATTAAGTACTACTAAAGGTAGTATTTCTGTTATAAATTTGAGCTTTAATAGTAAGTGCTATTGTCTGCAGAAGAAAAACAATTAAGAAAAGTATCTGAAGAGTGAGAAATACTCTGATGGCTCTGCAATATGTCAGTTACTGACAGGTTTATAGACATTCACAAGTATCCAGAAAAACATCAAAGTACTAAAAAGTTACCTTTAAATATGCAGATAATTATGTGGATATAAATTTCATTTCAATGAACAATAACATAAATCTTGCATTTTGTTCATTATAAATCACTAAAGGAATAAGCAAAAATGATCCATAGAAACATGCATAAAGTAATGCACCATATTTATTATTTATAGCTTTGTGGGCTGTCTTTATCACTAACTAGAAAGATAAGAAGGAAATAAATCTGCAGAGCAGAATGACAGAAGCAGAGGGTTGCCATAAAATTAAGTCTTCAGCAGTTTCCTATTTTTTATAACTGATTCAAATATTTAAATAGGTTTGATTTATACCAAAACTGAAAGAGCATTGGATCATTATAGGCCAAGCTGTTCCTGAGCAAGGTCTTGTCTTCCCACAAAAAAATTCTTTTTAAAACTGAAAGATCTTAACCTAATTCTTCTATAGCTTCTTTATAACGTTTGTTGGAAACATAGAATTTTTTTGTTTGTTTCACTTGTCTCTCTCATCAACATAATTTAACAATGCTAATTCTTTAATCTGAGGCAGTTTTTAATTGTTTTTTGATTTTTATTTTTTTTTTAAATTTTTAGTTATTTCTGACTACTATTCAATTTCCAGTATCAGTTCAGAATATGTTATATCCATCCATCACTGTCTACATTTTCAATTTACCTTTCATCTTCATGCATTCTAGGACCAAAGCTCTCAAATTCAATCTCCATAGAAATATTTGTTATTTGAATTGCATAATTGCAATCCACCATTTACTAATACTCACAAAAGGTTGGCATGGTTTTCTTTTCTTTCACCTTTTTTTTTTCCCCAGCTGAGAGACTAAAATTGCCTGAAAAATCCACTGTGAGGATCATCTTTCAGTGAGGCCTTTCTCTCAGCCAGTGGAAACTTAGAAGTCGAGGTTCCAAGTCATGTAAAAATTAAGATTTAGGATTTGGAGTATGTCTGTTATGCTTATTGCATCCCTCATCATATTAACGATAAAAATATAGAAACATTATAAAATAGAGGTAAGCAGAGGCAGCAGCAGTTTAAACTATGTTTTAGGGAGTGAGTTTGTAAATATTACTAGAATCTGTATTTCTTGATTATGTAAACAATTCTACACAAGTGTTGTGGTTTAACCCCAGCCAGCCACAAAGGCCCAAACAGATGCTTTTTCTCCCTACCGGCAGGATCAGGGGGAGAATCAGAAGCACAAAAGTGAAAAAACTCAAGTGTTGAGATGAGGACAATCTATTAGGGAAAGCACAAGCTGCACACACCAATAATACAAAACAGGGAATTCATTCATTGCTTCCCACGGCAGCCATCTCCAGGAGACCAGGGCACCATCACGTGCAACAGTTACTTGGGAAGACAAACACCATCATTTCAAAACATCCCTCCCTTCCTCCTTCTTCCTCCACTTTATATAAGCATGATGTGATATGGTATGGAATCTCCCTTTGGCCAGTTTGGATCACCTGTCCTGGCAGTGTCTCCTCCCAGCCTCCCATGACCCCACAACTTCCTCACCAGCGTGGCAGTACATAAAGCAGAGAAGGCCCTGGCTGTGTGTGAGAACTGCTCAGCACAAGAACATCTCTATATTATCAACCTTAAGTTCCGCACAAATCCAAAACACAGCCACATACTGGTCACTGAGAACAAAAGTGACTCTACTCCAGCCAAAACCAGCAAAACAAGGCAAATATCTACCCATTTATGAAAAAAGGTGGCTGTGAGAAAAGAGTCTAGACTGATAAAAGAGTTGGAAGCCCAAAATCAGCCACTCGTGGGCTGATCATATCAAAGAATGGAAAAGATGATGGTATCAGAGACATGAGGTTTAACAAAGAAAAAATGCAGGTTAAAAGCAATCTGACACCTGCTGGGTGACTTTACAGTGAAGGCAGTGTTCAAAGAGTTTTGTCTGAACAAAATTGGCTAATAAAACTTGTCTCTTAAAAATTGAGGGAAACTCAAGGGGACTGAGGGAACTATTAGATTCACAATCTCCCAAAAATTTTGCTGCTGAGTGACTCTACATTATTGTCATTCTTGACATTGAAGACAATATTGTAGCTCGAATGAAATGTTTTGTCTGCTAAAATCTAGGAATCTGTGAGTATTGTTTTGTAGTGCATACTTTGATAATACTGGAACAATATTTAAAGCTGAGAACATTTTTTGTTGAGTGGCAAGTCCAAACATATAAAAAATATTCTTGGTTAAAATAAAATCTGTGGAAATTTTTGGAGAATCAAAAAATTGAATAAAATGTCATATAATTAAAATGAAAATTATTAATGGCCAATCTTCGCGAACAAAGATTTGGGAAGGGCTCTCCCCACGTGGGTGTGCCCTTCGAGCCTGCGCAGCGGATTTTTTAGGTGAGGCTCAGCGTGCGCAGAACTGGCCCCACCGTTTAAGTCCTAAGGTTCATTTGCCACGGCCGAGCAAGCTTGGACGGTGACAGTGAAGTCTTTAGGACTATCTACAGCACCCGGTACTAACTGGGGCTGACCCTGCTTCGCATCCGAGATCCGAGATCTGACAGGATCAGATAGTAGGGAGGCATTTAACTGCCGGGGATGGTCCATACACTGAGACTCGAACTCACTACCTTCGGATTCGGAGTGCTCTCCACTACACCACGGGACCGCCCCCAAATGAAAAGTATTACTTTTTAACAAAATGAAGTGGTTTTCTTTAATCTGGAGGATTCGAAAATGTTCAACTAAAAAAAAGAAAGGAAAGTTGTGAATAAAGAAGGGCAATTAAAATTTTCATCTCTTTACATTTAAGCCTTATGTAATTATTTGGAAAAATACATGAGCGATCAAATTGTTTTAAAGCTGTTAGATTTTTTCTTTTAGTTTCTTGATTTATGACTTTACCAAAAAATATTTCTGAATTACAAAATTATTCACTTATGATATCTCCCTTAGTTCTTTGGTGACAAAATATATCCTGTAAAGAACAGAATAACTTTTTATATAAGTACATAATTTGTTTTCATCAGGTTTTTTTTAATGCTGGATTGCATGTTTGGAGTTTTTTTGTTGTTTTGAGAAGTAGCTTTTAGCTGCAGCCCTGTGCTATACAAGAAGCCTTTTCTTTATCCTTTTCCCTCAACTCATATTAAGGTCATGGATAAATGTTCCTTGAACTTCAGAGGAAATATTTCTTGTCTCCTATTCGTACACTGACATCGGGTACTGCCTAATGGTCACAATTCAAACTGAATCTCCATCCAAATAATTTTTTGCTATGGGAAGAATGTAACAGTTACCTTTTCCATTTGAATGGTTAATGAATGAGTTCCAGTGTCTCTTCAACAGTTGACTCTAAAGAGTGGCAGACATATGGTAAAAAGTTATTCTTGGTCCACTGGATCTTATATGATCAGTTTGGATTGCTATCAGTGAGACAGGCCAAGGAAAACACTTCTTGAAAAGACAGACAATTGCTCCATAATAATCCATTATAAATGTAAAAACGTGCTTTGTTCTGCCACCCAGCTGCAGTGCCCATTAATTAGTTTACTGTGGCCTTACTGGTAAGATCATGTAGTATCTGGTGTAATGCTAAATGATAATAACTAGAAGAACTCATAACTTTCAGTAGCTTTCATATGTGGATGTTCTCCGTTTTAAGACCACAAGAACACAGGAGAATGTTCTCATCAAAAAACAACAATAGCAACAAAAAACCCACAACAAAACAAAAAACTCCAAACCACATTTTTAGTATTCTCACATTAATTTCTCTTGTTCTGATGTTTGAAAGAAGATTAATTGACTCTTGTTTCTGGTCACTCATAGAAATGTCTATTGATTTCTTAATTAATATGAAGAGAGTAATTCCAGTCTGAATATTAGATATTTATAAATAAATAGATGAGTTTAACTAATTTTCAAGCTAAATAAACTGAAATTATTGTAATAATGTAATACAGACACTTAACATAAGCTAATTTGGGAATACTGCAATGCAAGTATTAATAAATGTAGTACCTAAGCATCACAAACTGAGCAGGTACAGGACAACTTTCAAGATTTGGGCTCATAGAAGATTACATTTTTACTCAACAAGTAGCTTTCAGTTTAACCTTTCCAGAGTAAAGAAGTTTCCTCACCTGTTCTTGTTAAAATATGTAAAATCTGGGAAAAAAACCCTAAATATTGCCATTTTTAAAGATATCATGGCAAAAAGATACAATGCCAAAGCATTCAGTGGACAGTGCAAGAAACATGACAGCTCACAAAACAGGGATTACCTCAAGCATATTATTCATGATTGATCTATTTTGTCAGGGAATTGAACTCATGACCCAAGTATTGGAAAGTGCTGGGCTTACCTATTGAGTCAGAGAAAAATCTCATTTACTGTCAGTAGTAGTCCTTTTAAACTCAGCTGAGAAAGCTTTCAGCCAAAGGGCTTTCACCTTGAAAGGGCAAAAGATTAAACTCAGGATAGTATTAAATGGAAAAATCAATGACAACTAGTTAAATAAAAAGGAAACTCTCAAATGAAGATAAATAATTGGCTGAATTAATCCCATGTGTATCTCTCTTTTCTTCATTAGAGACACACTATGACTAGGTTTGTCCCTGTGTGCAGCAAAACAGAGAAGAGAAACATATCAAGAAGGGTACTGTATAATATAAAATGGCTAGCAGTCATCTAGGGAAGTTAAAATGTAAAAAATTGCTTCATAACTGCAGACTGAACAAACAAATAAACAAACAAACTCAATTATCCTTATTTTAATCTGAAAAAAAATGAAGAAAGTTGTACAACNTATATTTACAAATATATATTTTAAAATACAAAAAAGTATATATTAAAAGGAAAGAATAAGACAACAACTAGCAGGGCAAACTGCTTACCATAGAGAGATTGAATATGTATAAGAAACAAAATAAAATGCACTTGCACCTCAAAATATATTTTAGAATAAACTATAATAAGGAATCAACTTTTTTTTTTTATTTTTTTCAGCTATATTATGCTTCAAAAATTCCTTGGCAATCTCTGAGTCAAAAACTGTGAATGAATGTGGTCTAGTCCGTACATCACAGTTTGATTTTCATAAAGTCTTTGATAAGGTTATTTGCCTATTTTGAGAGACATGAAACTACTGTGGAATGAGAGATCCTTTTGTACATTAATGACTCAGTAAAACACAGGGAAAATGCAAATAAATGGCAATTGAGGATAACATTGTGGCATTCCTTATCCTCAGGGACATGAGCATGATATGCAAACTCTTCAACATATTCATAAAATACCAAGGAAAAGGTGAAATAGTAAAATTGCAAAAATTAGTTAAATAGAGAAATTTGCAAATGACAAATAATTACTGAAGATAGTTAACTTAAACAGTGAAGAAATGAAAAAGAATTTCAGGGAACTCTCTGATCAAACAAAAGTAGAAGAAAAAAGTGTTATTAGCTAATGTAAATTATTATACAGAAGAGGAAAGAACTTTAATAGTTACTGTCATTCAGAAAAGCAAGGCAGGAGTGAATAATTCTTTAAGGATGGCTTTTGTGTGCTATTTAGCAGCCACAGTGGCAAACAAAAAAATGAGGAATTGTTAAGAATAGAATAGGAAACAAACCAGAAAATGAGATTAAGCTACTGTATAAATGGATTGTGTGTTCATGTACAGGGTGCGTTTCAATGTAAAATTCTGGTTGTCCAGTTTCAAAAGAGACATAGGGGAGTTGGAAAAGAGATAGAACAGGATGAAGGGCTGAAGAACAAATTACTGGCTTTTCTTCTTGGAAAAGAAGAGTGGATAGCAATCTATAAAATCATGAATTGTATGAAGATACTGCATTCACTATATTTCACAACTTGAAAACTGCAATGTATCCAGTTAAGTTGTCATGTGGTGGTCCACCGTAAATGAAAGAATATTTTTTTCACACAGTTTATTTAAGATATGGTGTTCAAGTCCAAATATGTCAAAAGGCTCTTGTGCAAACTAATAAAAGAAATGCCCATCTGTGGCTTGTCTAGATACAAAGATTCACAAAGACCCTAAACCATGGACATCTGAGATTTGGGAGAGCATAGGAGAGAAGGTTCAACACATACATCTACTAAGTCTTAGACTTCAGGGCCCAGATCCAATCAGTCTGACTTGAGACATTTGAGTTGGCTTAAGTGCCTATAGATGTTCTGGTACAAGCAAGAAAGAGAAAAGTTTTGAACTGAATTCAGGAAGCCTGTAAGTATTTAGGTCATGCTTTCATGATATAAAATATTCTGCAAAAAATAACATCTTCATAGGTGTGCTGGTTTAGAGGTAAACCAGCAGGAGAAATGAGCTCAACACAAGAGAGATTATAAGTCAGAGCTACAATTTAATAATAATAATACAGTAAATACACTGACACAAAGGGAAATTGCTTTCAACTCCCAAAACCCAGCAGCATAACCCAGTGCCCTGGGGTACAAACCCAAAGGGGTTTGTTAGCCCTTGTGCTGAGACCTGCGTGGTTCCCCAAGTCCAAAGCAAAAGGAAGTGAAAAACCTTTTGGTGCAGGTGATGGCTGTAGTCTGGTCGAGAGTGATGGTCTCCTCCTGTTGAGGTCCTTCTGCTCCTCTGGGTCTGACAAGAGGCTCCTGAGGTCTTCTGACCCACCCCTTATGTACCCTCAGGGAGCACTCAGTCCCTCCCCCAGGACGGGGACTCACACAATGGGTGATTAACTCTGTGAGTCATGGGGTATTTTTGAAGTGTTGATGGCCCATTAGCAGCTACGCCTCCTCAGGCTGGGAGTGGAGGTGCTAACGACTCCCTGGGAAGCTGCTGCAAATGGGCCATTGACCTTGGGAATGAATAGATGGGGGTAGAATACACAGCTTTGATCACCCCCACACAGTGACAACTGGTCCCACCTGCTGAACTAGGACAATAGGCCTACCTTCTCTCCCAATATTTTGCTATTCATTCCTGCTGCCTTAGTGAAGCAGAGATCAGCTGAACCCTAAAGCAGACATTTTCAGTTTGGAATTGGAAATTTAATCAAGTTAGTGATATATCTCATGAGAGCCCTACACTTTATACTTATTTTTCCATTAACTTGAAAGTTGCTGCAATTCTGCAGCCTTGCTCCCAATTCATCCAATGAAAGAGGTGTCAAAGTAGATGAGAAGAAGGCAAGTTAGGTACAGCATGGTGTTGGAAAGAGACAGGTTGGAAATATCTTTAGTCAGTGATGCCATCTAATTCTTTATAATATAAAACCGCAGCTTCCAACACTTCAGTTAGATGATACTAATCATGAATTTAAAGCTTTTCCAAAGTGTGCTCCTCATTTGTAAGAGGTGTCAGACGTACCAATGTTAATATTGTTCTTTTGATGATCATAGACAGTCTAAGGTGTTGAATAGAAACTGAGGCTTGGTAAAAGTTGCTGAAATTCATTTTTCATTAAAAAATATTCATGCTGGTTTTGTTTTTAATTACTAGATAGTTAGGGAGAAAAATACTTCTTCAGACACACTTAGGGCTTTATGTGTAAATTTTATCCAAGATTGTTTACCCTTTTATGTCTAAATTTTGTGAACACCAGCTATTTTTAAGAACAGAAACCTGCAATTTCTAATTTATTGACATATTAATTTTATAAGAATATAGATTCCCAAATACACCGGCATAAGCCTTAAAATCAGCCACTATATGAATTTCTCATCAAAGAGAATACACCAATTATAAACAATTATCTACTAGTCATAGTCAGTTAGAGTCAGTTATTGTCCCAATTTTGGAGACTTTCTTTTTTGTAGAAAATGAATAGCTTTATTCTAATCTTGTGCAACATGATTCTTCCACTGCATTGTGTCAGCTTACATTTGGTTCAACTGCAGACTTTGATGTGATAATATCAGGCATAGGCCAATAGCAAGTGATGAGCAAGAGAGGTGAATGCTCTCCCATGTTAGGAACTACTTATGTTATTCAGTACTGGAAAACTTTGTTGGATCATAATTGTCTGCTAGTTCTGACATCTCTATGAATTTAATATAAATATAGCAATATGTAACTTCACATGAATCTTAATTCAAAGTTACAATTCACACTTAGGTATTCATGGCAGCTGTATTTTTCAAAAGCTGGTAAATATTCATGACTGATTCACATAAGACAGTCTGAATTTGAGAGTTTTGAATTCTTATGGCTATTTGTTATGCCACTTTCTCCACCTCTATAAACCGGTGAAGTGGTTTTTCACTTGTGCACAACTCAATGGATCTGATGGATTTCATTTTCCCTTCAGCAGGATTTCACATTGGTAACTAAAAAAGTGTTTGTAGGAGAATTGACATCTGTTACTAAATTTGAAAAATAAAAAAAAATTCTTTAGGAAACCAATGGAAGACTTACAAAGAGAACAATTTTACAGCTTACTGATCTAATCTGATATTCAGAAAAGCTTCCAGGATGCAGAGTTCCTTATTTTAGGCAGAAATGAATTTTCCAAGACCTAATGAACTATTCAGATGTGCCACTCCTAAGAGATACTGGACTACAGAGATACTTCAAATTTAAGAATGTTTCAATTTTTTACTGTAAAGATTTCTAAACACCTCACAAAGGTTTCTAGATTTCAGAAAGGAAGAGAAAGTTAGTGTCTCATAAAGTGCAAGAGAAAGCAAAAAACTGACAGCTCCAATACATATTGGACCACAAGTTCAGATAAGTTTTATTAATCTGAAGGAAACTATTACAATCTATTTTAATATTTTTTCCTGGTAATTAAGAGAGAACTTTTAGGATTATTGGAATATGAGCTAAAGCTGCAGTTGTTTTAAATATTTGGCAGCAGTGCAAAATGTTTCATCTGTAGTATTGTGTTTACAAAGGTCACTACAAATGTTAACCTTCATGACCTTTAAAAACTCAGACCTCTGCCGAAGAGTAAGAGATGTTCAGTGACCAATTTATTCTTCAAGAACTTCAATATACGGAATGTGCTCCTGCAAGGGTAGCTTATCTAATAAGACACTGGCACAAACCTGCAGGGCAGCTGATCTGTAAGGTTAGAACTTCTAGGGTAAAGAAGCACATTGGTGCATCATGCTGTCCATGCTGATTTACACTTGAAATTATGAGATCACAAAAGTCCTGTAAACTTGGTCTGCTGGGTCTCACTAGGATTTCAATGACACAGACAACCATGTAAAAGATACTCATTATAGATAGTTATTGAAAAGAGACTCTTGATCCTGTGCAATATTCTTTTACATTCTTCTCACAGCAGCAACCAACAAAAAGGTCCCTGGGAATTATATGAGTGCAGAGGGATTATAGAATACAATAATGTTGGTATATGGCTTCACTAGGAAATTTTAAGTTAGGGATGAGCTATGCCACTTGCTGTGATTTTTGCAGTAATGGAAACAAACCCAGAGTCCTCCAGAAGGAATGCAGTTATCTAAGTTCAAATTTCCACTGTTTGAACATAAACTTTCCAGCAGGAGTCAAAAATAGTTATCATTGTCTATGGTTGGAAGTACCACAGTGGGTCATCTGGTCCAAATTCCTTGCTCAAGTATTCTTGAGTGCATTGCACAGAATTGCATTCAGACAGTTCTTGAATATTTCTAGTGAGAGAGACTCTACGGCCTCTCTGGGCAATCTGTTCCAGTGCATGGTCAATTTCACAATAAAGTAGTTCTTCCACATATTCAGGTGGAATTTCCTGTGCATCAGTTTTTGCCATTGCCTCTTGTCCTATTGCTTGGCACTACCAAGAAGAATCTGGCTTCATCCTCTTGACACCTCCCTTCAGATACTTACAGACATTGACAAGGTCCACTCTCAGTCATCTCTTCTCAAGGCTAAATAGGCGCAGCTTCTGCAGCCTTTCCTTTAAGAGAGATACTCCAGTCCCCTTTGTCACNCCTTTGTCACTCTCTGCTGGACCCACTCCAGGAGCTCCTTGTCACTCTTGTCCTGAGGAGCCCAGAACTGGACACAGCACTCCAGATGTAGCCTCACTAGACCTGAGTATAAGGGAAGCATCTTTTCCCATGACCTGCTGGCAATGTTCTTCCCAATGCACCCCAGGATGTCATTGGCACACATGGACAGCTTGTTGTCCACCAGGACTCCCAGGCCCTTCTCTGTAGAGCTCCTTTTCAACAGGCCAGCCCTCAGCCTGTACTGGTGCCTTCTTCAGATTCAGGACCCTGTATTTGCCTTTGATGAATTTCAGACAGTTCTCTTCCCATTTCTCCAAATTGAAGGGCTGCGCAGCCCTCTGGGGTATCGACCCCTCCTCCCAGCTTTGTGTCATCAGCAAGCTTGCTGAGGCATCTGCCCCTTCATCCAAGTCATTGATGAATAAGTTCATAGAATCATAGAATCTATTGGGTTGGAAAAGACCTCCAAGATCATCGAGTTCAACCCTTGGTCCAAATCCAGTTAAACAATACTGGGTCCAGTATCGAACCTTGGAGGACGACACTAGTGACAGGCCTCCAACTAGACCCTCTGCCACTGATTCTGACTCTCTAAGATCTGCTATTCATCCAGTTCTCAATTTACCTTATGTCACTATCCTGTCCACACTTTCTGATTTTTTCCATGAGAATGTTGTGAGAGACAGTGTTGAAAGCTTTTGTAAAATTGAGGTAGATAGTATCCACTGCTCTTCCCTCATCCATCTAGGTTGTTGCTTCATTGCAGAAGGTGATTAGGTTGATCAAGCATGATTTGCATTTAATGAATCCATGCTGACTACTTCTGATCACCTTCTTGTCATCTGTGTGGATAGAGATGGTCTCTGGATTGAGGTACTCCAACACCTTTCCAGGGATTGAGGTGAAGATGACTTGCCTGTAATTCCTTGCATACCCCTTCTTGCCCTATTTGAAGACGTGACTTTTGCTTTCTTCCAGTCCTCAGTCAACTCTCCCAATCACTGGAATCATTTAAAGGTAATTGTGAGTGGCCTTGCTACGGTGTCTGCTGGCTCTCTCGGCACTCATGGATGCATCCTATTGAGGCCCATGGACTTGTGAATGTCAAGGGGAAATTATCCTTCCAAGATTCCTTTACTCTTGATCTCCTGTGTCAGAAGGGGCTGATCTTGTCAGTAAAGACCTATGCAAAGAAGGCATTCAGGAACTCTGCCTTCCATCTATCCTCTATCTGCCTTCTCTCTACCCTCTGTTACCAGGGTCTCTCCTCCATTTACTAATGGGACCATGTTACACTTAGTTTTCCTTTTGTTGTTGATCCTTCTTCTTGTTGTCCTTGACATCCTTGGCCAGACTTAATTTCAGATGTACTGTGGCCTGCCTTGTCTCATTTTTACTTACTCTGACAACCTCTCTATATTCATTCCAAGTAGCCTGACTCTCATTTCACCTCATGAGTAATTCCTGCTTATGCTTGAATCTTCTTTATTTATACCCACAGGTCTCTTGACCTCTTTCCTGCCCATCAGGATGCATTGTTCTTGAGCTTGAAAGAAGTGATTCTTGAATATCAGCCAGACCTCTTGGACACCTCTTCCCTGCAGGACCTGTTCCCATGGGAGTCTTCTGAGAACACCCCTACAAAGACCAAACAAACCAAAGTTTGTTTTCCTGAAGTCCATGATTACAATCTGACTTGGTGCTCTGCTTCCTCCTCAACTAATACTGAACACTCCATCTCTAGAGTCAAGACTTGCCCCAGTCTTCACATCTCCAACAAGACCTTCCCTTGTTTGTTGTTATAAGGTCAAGTAGCACAACAATGCTTGTGGGATCCTCCACTACATGTGTCAGAGAGTTGCCATCAGTGCAACCAGAACCTCCTGGAATGTTTGTATTTGGCTAAGTTGCCTCTTCAGGACGTATCAGGGTAGTTCAAGTCCCTCACAAGAACCAGTGTCTGTGACTTCAAAAGTGCTTCACACTGCATGTAGAAGGTCTTATCCACTTCTCCTGATCAGGTGGCCTGTAGTAGCTAACCAGAACATCACCCTTATTAGTCTACACTTTTATCCTAGCCCATAGGATCTTAAGTTGCTCATCATCCAACCCAAGATAGAGTCTGATACATTTCAAGTATTGCCCCACATAGAGGGAAACTCCACCACCTGTTCTTTGTGTCTGGGATGACTTTTCTTTTTACTTTCCAGGGAAGTTTTCCAGAGCATTTATATCTAATAAATATATGTTGTTCATAGATATGGTATCAGATTCAAACAGCTTTAAATTTTTTAAATACAACTAAGGCATTATTTATATCATGCAATCTATAGCTGCCTTATAATGTAGCAAGTCAAATTCAGGCCCTGTACTTCCTATGACTCCCAGTCAGGTGCATTATACAATGGACTTTCATGCCAAGCCATTGCTGATGTAAGCAGCTCATCTCAAAATAATTGTTGCCCTGAAGGAATGTTTTAATACAGTATTTTGGACCCAGAATAGCCTAAATAATGCCAAGTAGTAGAGAAAAAGTAGTCAAAATTTTATCTGACAGCATGGTTATTTTTACAGCAATTTTCCCTATGTGTCATTTTAGACTATAATATGAAAAAGGTAGCACTCTTCACCCATAATTCTTCCATGATATCTTCAGTGGAATATCATGTGAGGATTACTGTAAATTCTGAATTTGGATGAGAAACTGATAACATCTGATAAGAAAGTCATTTGCATATGCATTGAATGCATACTACTTTCAACAGATAGGTATTTGAAACCACAAATTTATCACACTGTGCTATTTTTCCAGTTGTTTGTGTCAATTAAAAATTCTTTTAGATATAGACAATTAAGGTAGAGGTATATGATGTAAGAACTTTAGATTAGCCTTCTAAACTAACAAATATTCTGCCATACCTACGTGGTCCATGAACCTTGTCTTGTTGGGTAGTAGTGTCACAGAGTCCACCTGTAGCGGAATAAATGGAAAGGCAAGCTATCACCGAAACCCAGTAAGACTGTGATACAAACTGTCAATTAGTTGACATTCTGTGTTCAATTTTAAAAAAAATATTTCATGATATGTAAGATGATCAGTATTTTCAAAATGAAGTTGGAATGACTTTTATATTTCTGGACTAAATAGGTTAATTTGTACCCTGACACTCACTCACAGTTAAGTGGCCCTGTTACAGCTTCAGTTTAAGTAGGTCACAATGAAAAAAAAAACAAAAACAAAACCAAAAAGTGCTAGATTTAGAAACATTGGTAAGTAATGGGATTTTAAGCTTCTGACACAAGTGAGTTGCCAACATCAGCAATTAAAAAAAAGTCAACTTATTACTGTCTGCATGTGGACGTAATAATAGGCTCATATATCTTTAGGCTGCATTTTAGGCTCCTGTGTGGTAAGACTTGATCTAAATGATGCTATTGAAATGCTACTATTGGAGTACAGCCTAGCCCATATTCACATCGAAAGAAACACTGGAAACTTATGGAAAACCTAATTACCACAGAAACCAGTAGTACGGCTTGAAGAGAATAATTATAAAGAGCAGATAAACTCCTGAGAAACCAAGATCCTATTTTCCTGTAAATGTTACTACTTATAATGAGTGAAGGGAAAATGACCTGGAAAAACTGCAGAAAGATAGAATTGTTTTTAATAGCTTGTCTCCCAGAGTATGCTGTGACCTGTCTTATGATCTTTAGCTCCTTTGTTCTTTTCCTGCAGCTTCTATCAAAGAAAAAACCCCAGTATTTATTTTGGGAAACTGAAACCAGTAGCTCTTCTTTTTTTTCCTTTTTTTTTCTCCTGTCACAGTTAGCAAGTACAGCCCTCAGGTACAGATCAGGGATTTTATTCATTCCACAAGTTATATCATCCTTCAAGAGTTAGCAGGGAATTTTTCCTCAGTGAGTACCAGTTTTGTTCCCAGAGTGTCACACCAGTAATTCAAAGAGGGCTGCCAGGTCAATGAAAGGAAATGCAGCGGCCTTGAAAAGACACTTGAGTTGCTGGAACAAAGAAAACCCACTACCTGTTCAGAATTCAGGCCCCAGAATGAATCTGCTAGAGGTGAGCTGAGTGTTTTCTTTTGCTATGCCACACTGAGAGAGAGGAATGGTTTGGAATGACTTCTATGCAGTCTCAGCCTGAGCTGAGGAAAACAAAGATTGATCGGTCAAGCAGTCAGCCTTACTGCTTCTATGGCATTACCACATGGAGCATTGTTTTATTTTTTTTTATTTCATGACTTACATCTCTGATACCTCTTGAATTGGTAATGCAATACTTTTTTTTTTTTTTTGGTAGAGCTGGTAGAACTCAGCTAGAGTCAGTGAGGAAGAAGTGAGAGCTCCTACACCCAGAATATTTCTCTTTATTTGCTCCAACTTCAGATAACATGCATATAGAGAATAGTCAGAAAAAGTGTTTCCAGAAGCTCCATATTTATGGCAAAGGAATAGAGTTGGATACTATTATTCCTGCTTTTCAATTTAATGGATTCTATTTTTGGGGTGAAACTGTTGACCAAATTTGACCTAAATTTGAAATAATTTTGTTCTGACAGATTAAATGTAGCAATAAATATATTCAAAAGTTTCAGGTAATTTATTTCTATTTATGTATTTTATATACAAGAATATTTCTTTTAAAGTGGAATGAAATAGTGGTAATATTTGTGCCAGAAGAATTTTTTATATACTTAGAGTTTAGTTAGCTTCTACCTATAAAATACAAACCTAATTTACAACAGCCAAAGGCATAATGCCACTATTTCAATGGTTGTCAAAATTTGGTTTAGCTTTTTTCTTCTTTTTGTTTGTACTTTCATTTTGTTTTTCATTGATTATGTTGCTTCAACTGTTAAATTCTGATTTATGAAGACAGTGCAGTGAATCACAGAATTGCTCCAAAAAGCTACTTTATTTTGCATTCCTTAAGACTGTGCATTTTGAAAAGTAAATTCAAAATCATTTTACTTTTCAAACTGAGTGACTGGTTGACAGCTTTTTCTGCTGAGCTTGGATTTTTTTAAACAGATAACGAGTGTGGATACATTTATTGCCATAGAAAGTGCTTAAGAAAAGAAACAAAGAACAAGAGAGAAACTGTGCATTACTAAAAATCTATAATTCCAACCAAGGTTAGACATCTTCTTTTCATTAGTCATAACCCTGATTTCTAATTATACAAAGCACATAGCACAGGTAAGTCAAAACTAATAAGAAAACAATGCAAACATACACAGACTACTGGAAAATAATTATCTCCGGAGTTTTATGAATTTAAGGCAATTATTGTCTCAGAAATATTTCACTGTTGCCTAAATACATAAAATCAGAGAGCAAACTATTTTGGTTTGCAGCTGCCATCTTATATACAATCTACTTGCAATATCATACTTCAGCATATGAGAAAACACTCTCTTGTTGTTTTTTGTTTGTTTAGAAGATGGAAATAGTCTGAGGGGAATCCTGTTGAGCCCAAGAAAACTCCACAGTGCATCATACCCCTATCTACTGAGACTACAAAACAAAGGTACCACAGACTATTCTGAATTAGAAGGGACTCACAAGGATCAGTTATTCCAACTCTTAAGAGAATTGCCTATACAGGGATCAAACCCATGACCTTGGTGTTATAAGTTTCATTGTATAACTAGTCCTTCCACAGTCAAGCTGTTCAAGTGACCTGTTATGATCAAACTACTCCAGAACAAAACTGTTAATAATTTTTTTAGCTTCATCAGCACTTTCTGCAAGAAAGTTACTTTTATTTATTTTAAATCTCTTTCCCTCCTCTTCATCTGTCTGCCTTTCAGCATTTAATTTAAAAATGAACCTAAGACAGTTTCATAGCTTATCCATGGTTCATAAAGCAGCCAAAAGCATCCATGTGCACTACTTTATTCAATTAAAATATAGAAAAATGTGGCATGTTCCAGCATATTTAATTTCCAGTTGAAATTGAAATGAAAATTCAACCAAACCCAAATCTTTTATTCACAGCTGTGCTTGTTAGAGAATAAAATCTATTACAGAGAAAAGTTCTAGAACCTACTGCTACCATGATGGATAAGACAGATTACATAGATGCCAAGATCTGATGAAAAATTGTTACACCCTACTTCAAAATACAAAAGATGTTTCATAGCACTCATATTTTCCAGTCTTCAAAAGCTGAATCTTGTATTCACTACATACA
>VWZD01013284.1:20934-41491 GCA_013396695.1 Sakesphorus luctuosus | reverse complement strand
CTGTGGTTAAAGGAGCTCTCCAAACCAGGTAAAGGCAGTGACAGCAGCATTCCTGGGGCACCACCAGTGAGAAAAGCCCATCTGTTTGGGCAGCCAAGAGGCTCTCCAGGCCAGTGGATTCTCGAGGGAGCTTTGGCAGCCCATCACCATCACCACCTGGGTTTCTCCTGAAGGTTTCCCCATCTACTGTAGCCCAGGTGTTGCACAGCTGTGCTTGCAAGCCCACTCCTCCCTCCCCAGGCCCTCCCAGGGTCGCAGCAGGCTGCCAGCACACCTACCAGGCACTCCCCGCTCGCTGAGGCTCTTCCTGGGAAAGCTGTGCAGCTCCGTGGCAAGGATGTTGCTGTCGGAGTGGGTGTGGTCCTCAGAGCCGCTAGGGGTGAGCAGGGCCTCGCTCTGCGAGGGGAACAGCAGCAGCTTCTGCCCCTGCAG
Organism: Sakesphorus luctuosus; assembly: GCA_013396695.1. Taxonomy (NCBI): domain Eukaryota; kingdom Metazoa; phylum Chordata; class Aves; order Passeriformes; family Thamnophilidae; genus Sakesphorus; species Sakesphorus luctuosus. The sequence goes on along the minus strand of VWZD01013284.1, from coordinate 41,059 downwards.
GTTCAGGAGGGCAGGGCTGATGAGGGGCCGGCGGAACCGCAGCGACCCCGCGCTGGATGTCACCGATACCGCCACGGACGGCGCCGGCGAGGACAGCCGGGACGGGGCACAGCTGCCAGACAGCAGCGAGAACTGCTCTGAAATGGGACATTCCCCATGAGATTATAAACCCAGAACAACAGGCGCGGCTTTCTTTAACAGTTCTACAAGAAAAACGAACGGGAGTTGCAAATGTCCAACGTATCCTGTAATAAAATGCTTTATTTGAGTTCCCACACTGCAAAACATGGGATTTTTCTAAACCTGAGATTAGCTCCGTTGGTCAGAGTATGGTGCTAAGAACACCAAGGTTGGGGTTTGATCCCTGTATAGGCCATTCAGTTAAGAGTTGGACTTTCTGAGCCTTGTGGGTCCCTTCCAACTCAGAGTATTCTGTGAAATTCCACCTGCACTTCAGTACACTCAGGAGTGACTCAGGAATGGGGTTATCAGGAGCCTGGTGAGCTTTCCCTTTGCTCAGTTGTGTCCATCCAGGACAGCCTGCATCATACATTTTGCAGGTAAATGGATTGTTCTGGCAAGTCCTTCAAAAGCTGTTGGGAAGGTGTATTAGGATGTGAGGTTTGCACAATTGGCCCAGGCTGTGACTGCATTTCCAGCAGTACAAACAGCCAAGGGATCCACTTGGGTCAGAAGGGGAACAGGTAAGTCATGGGGGACAGTGGAGCCAAAGGGCAGGGCAGCCAGGGCAGCCTGGGGCAGGGAAAGTGCAACAGGAACAGTTAAAGTCTCCTATCAAAGCAGGCTCAACTCAGCTCAAGCAGAGAAGGGCTCCTTGTTTTGTCTCACTGTGAACTCTCTAAGGGAGAAGGACATCCAACACACAGAGCATCTGATTTTAATGCAATCCCACTCTTAGCTGGGGCTCTCCCTGCAGCATTTTGAACAGCAAACCTGACATTTTCCCTGGGATGTGAGCAGGGAGGAAAGAACTCAAGCAGCCCATGTGTTCCAACCCACTCACTGCCAATCCTGCAGAGCTGCTGTGGCAGCCCAGGGCAGTACCTGATGCAGGAGACTCCTTGGACTGAGAGGACTGCGAGGCCGGTCGACTTCCACTGAACAAGTAGCCAGAATCTAAAGGCAAAGATGAAACAATTTGAACACAGCTGGCTCAGCTACTGGAGGTCTGTCCTTCAGAAATGCAATTGCATCATCTTGTCATCAGTCTCACAAGGGGACAGGTGGGAAATGCAGGCAGGAAGATCATCCCTGTTTTCCTGGGTCAGCTCTATGCCAGCAGCAGAATAATCCCCTTTTCCCAGCTGCAGCAGAACAGATCTGTCCAGCAGGCCCCAAAACCAGAACAAGACATCCTCCCCCAAAATATCTGAAGCAGTACCATTTGTCTCACCACATCAGTTATCCCAGTGCTCCAATCCCTTCCAAAAGCTGTTCTTCTCCATTCCCAAGTCTAACTGCTCCTTCCATCTCTCTCCCACACAAAACCTTGTAGCTTGTGTCATCCTGACCCAAATGCCTGGAGAAACCTCTGGATTTCAGTTACCCCACAGCAGGCAAGCACTCAGGGAGGCTCTTTGTTTCCCCAAGATGGCAATGGCACGCTGTACCATTCCCTCATGCCAACCCCCAAACTCCTAATGCTGGTGCTCCTCTGTGCCACAGGAGCAGCCACCCCTCAGCTGCAGTGTGTGGGTACCTCAGAGCTCCCTCCTGAAGCACTTCATCACTCCACTGCCACTGCCACTGGGACAGGTCCCTGCACACTTACCTGCCCTGGCCAAGGAGGGGATGGTACCCAGGGAGAGGGCCCTGTTGAGACGCCCAGGGAGGGAGGATGAGGAAGTTCTGCGTGGGGACCTGAAGAGCTGCTGGTTTGTCAGGTGCAGGAGACTGGGTGGTGTTGGGACAAAGAGAGACGTGGCAGGTGAAGGGAAGGCTGTCCCAGTGCCGTTGGGAAAGAGAGGCATGGAATCCCCAGAAAGGTACCTGCAAATGACACACAGGACAGACACTCAGCAAGGAGAAGCTCCAGTGACTGCCTCTCTCAGCTGTACCTGCATGAACAATTGGTTTGTTATTATCAGCTTTGGATTAATTGTGCAGGGCAGGAGTGCAGGATGCAGAAAGCTGAAGAGTTTACAGTGATGCTCCTACACTTTGAAGCTGGGAAAGGACAAACTGCTCAGCCTTGCTGACATTACTGTGCACCAAACTTCCCACAATCCAGGGTGGAAAAGCTGGTGGAACAGTTTAGGAACTCAGGTGCAAATAGGCACAGTACCTTGGGTCTCTCCCTGGATGGGAAAATTGCCCAGAGACACCAGAATGCTTTACAAAGTCCAGGTAACTCATGGGATCAACAACAGGGCACACCTGTCTGCTGTGTGCACATTCCAACTGCATGGGGAGACTTGTCATGGCTGTGGGAAGCAGGTAGCTATCTACAGTTTTATGTCTTTAGAAAGTAGAATCAACACCTTACTTGTGATGTCAGTATAGAGGAAAGGATTTTTATGGGTCCCTGGACAAAGATTTCAGCACAAGAGCTCTGTTTTAAAACTAACATTCAAACCTCCTTAACACATTTGCCTCTATTTATACTTCTGTGAGGTAACAAAGACTCACTACCCTCATTTTATAGATGGGAAAATTCTAAACTGAGGCCTAAACCATTAAATTTCATTTCTCTGCATGTCATCATTAGCCCCAAGCATGTACCAGCACAGCCCCTCCAGGGAGCTGTGCCCCTGCAGCTCACACTCAAGTCCTGCTCCTACTGCCTAAAAACCAGTCTCTGTTACAGTGCCTGGAAAGAATTTCAATTGGCAATAATAATGGCAATTGTGCTTCCAGGCCTGTGACTTGTTTTCAGTGGGTTCTTTCCAAGTGAAAGAGTGGAGCTGCAGAACAGAGCCAGCAGCTGGAGAACACCAGACAGAACACACCTGTACCAGTCACTGATTTTTGAGTGCTACAGACACAAACTGACCTCTGTTCTCTGCTAAAATAACTGTATGAGAGGACTTTGTATTTTCACTGGTTTCACCACTACTACCATAGTATCTTACACTCAGTTACTATATGCAAATAAACCATGTAATTAATTTCTGACTGTTTCACCACCCAACTTTGCAGTGGTTTAAAATTTAAAAATCAACCTGAGCTGAGCAATCTGTCAGAGACTTACTCCTATTTTTATCTACTTTCTATTCCTCCTTGCAATCATGTGCTGATCTATGTGCACAGTTTAGCTGACTACATCACACTGGAGTCAGCTCTGAAGTCTCACTTGTGTCCTCACACCAGCCAAATGAGGATTCCACAAAGGTTGCCATGTTAGAAATACAGGAATTTTGTGCTATTTTTAACAACTGAATGAAAATACATGAAACCAAGTCTAGAATATGAACCAGATCTCTGAATGATCTGCTGTAAGATCTTTGTTTTGTTAGAAACAGGTAATACAATTGTCAGAAATCATGATGAACTAACAGAGTATGAAGTGCATATATTTTAAGTGGAGATACAACCACAGAGCAATATTTGGAGGCTTAATCTCACTTCTGATGGAAACAGAGACAGATGAGAGCAGCAACATGGCTTTTCTTCTGTCAGAAGAAAGCCAGGAGTAAATGAGAGCATGAAGGAATAGACACATCTCAGCCTTGTGCTGAGAGGTGATTTCTGCACTTGCAGATCTCTCTTGGAGGTTAAAGAGGTGGTGCAGCAAAATTGTGCTGTGCTGACATGGCCAGAAGAAACAGACCAGAGCTAAGACTACAAGTGAAAAATCTCTTCCAAGAGCATTTATCTGCTGGTATGGGACAGACATAACAATCCTGAGCAGCCTCATTAGGCTGAACAACAGCTTGAAGCAGGACAGCAGCAAAGGCCTCCTTTAGTCTCGCAGCAGAAACTGCCCAACCTCTTGAGGTGCCAGGACCTGGGAAGGGGTGTGAGGCTTCCCTTTAGAGCACACAGACATCCACATCTGCCCCACCAAACACACACACACACACACACAGAGGGACGTGTCCATCTCAGCTTTGTAAGAGAAAATGAGTGGGAAAGGGAATTGGACGTGCAGCTCAGGGCTATGATATGAATGACAGGAGAAGGAGGTACCTACCACTCACTGTGCCAAGGCTGTGAAGGGCCAGTCAGGGCATCACCTGGGAGCAATGCAGCTCCTTTGTCCTGACTTTGCACCTCTCTATCTTTGGGCTAAAGGACCCAACTTTTACACAGCTCCTTGCTGCAGCAGTTTTTCATTTAATGGGCTGGAAGATATTAGTCATTTATCACCTATAACCACAATCTCTCCCTCACAATCCTGGGATTGTCACTGTTTGGGATCAGTCTTCCAATGGCTCTGCTGCTCAACAGCCCCACTTCACCTCACCAAGTCAGTGCAGTTAGATCTTTGGGGCAGCTGAGGAATCATTTGCCTTGCACCATCCAGGAAAGAAACTTCTCTGGGAAGCAAAGAGGAGCTGAAGAATTTTAAGCATAGCTTATTAATGCCTTAGGACTGAAAGCTGACCCAGGAATGGCTTAAATACTGATCTGTTCTGAACAAATTCCTGCCAAGGGTGCAAAATCCTATTTCTTTTCTCTGCACTCTTCTCCTCAGTGTTTGCCACTGCCATGTCAAGAGGGCTTGATGCTTCTAAAAGCTGTCCTGGAAATGTGCTTCATGCCTGAGAATGGGCAGCTGGACTAAAACTTCTTTCAGAAGCAGATGAAAAAAGGTGAGGAGATCAAGAGGATCATAAGGCAGGAAGTAACCACATCACAGCCCTGGACTGGAGCACTGCAGCTGTGCCTCTGCTCCAAGCCATTTGTTCATGTGATAATAATGGGACTGGCAACAGGGAAAAAAGGGAAAAAAAAAGAAGGGATAAAAAAAAAGGCTCTGGAGTCAGACAGTTTGTGGAAATAGTCAGGGCCCGGAAGCCGTTTATTTCAGAACTTGATATTGTGAACATCAAAAATTGGGCATCTTAATTAGTGTTTACAATGATCACAGCATTACTAGACAGTTGGGCACAACTCTGCTACATAGATACTTTAAAAATAAATAAATAGAAGGTTAAATAAGAGTATTACATGGTATGGGACTGTACACGGTCCTGAAGAGACACCTCCTGCCAGCAGAGCCTCCCCTCCTCTGTCCCAACACCTCCCTCTTATCCAAAGACACCACCAGATGTGTGTGCCTATTTAATTCACATTTGAACCAGAGATGCTGCATTCTGGGACAGAGAGAGACATGGAGGGGCACAGGGCATGTCAGACTACAGGGCTGGCTGGGCACACTCCCCTGTCAGAGAATTCAGTCCATTAGGAGGAAGGGAAGATGCAGCCACAGGCAGGCAGTTTGTGCTGTGTGCTCAGGCTCACCTGCCTGGGGCAGCCAGGGGATAAAATGTTCCCTCTGCACTGAATGTCCCCTCACAGCCGGGCTGGGAGTTCTGCAGGTACAGCTGCACCCTTTCCCCAGGCACTGAGGGTGCAGAACAGCTCCCTGTGACCCCCCTGCTGCTGGGACAGCAGCACTCTGTGTGCCCTGACCAGACACTGCTCTGCTCTGAGCTGCTGCATCTCATCACTCGGGGCCACAACCTGTGCCTACAGTCAGGTTCACCAAATCAGGGGTAAAGAGCAATATATGAATAAATAACAGGCACAGAGAGAAGGGAGAATCATGATAAAAAAGGGCACAGGTCTCAGACACATCAATATTTTGATGGTGACACAGAGAGCTAAGAAACTTGAGCTGCCAGGACTAAGACCTCTTCTCTCCTACATGTTGTCCTGCTTTGGATGAAAAAGGAAGGCTGAATCACAGCTGAAAATGCTCCAGCTGTCAGATCCTGCACTAACACCTTCTAGAGTACAGATGTCTGGCATCAGTTCTGCCTTCCCTCCTACTGGTGGCACACAGGTCCTATGTCTACACAAACCCAGACTTGCTGGCACAACAAATATGCTCAGAGAGACTCTTCCTGCCTGTGTCCTAAACAGCTTTGGTCCCACATGAGGCTCGACAGGGGGTGACTTCAGGACTGAGTACTGTCCCTTTCACAGGAGAGCACCTGCCTACATGTTGTGTGGCCCCAAGTGTCCTCACAGTGACAGCACACTTGGAATGACCTGGCAGGTTCCATGTGACAGCACACAATTTCAAAAGCATCTCTTTAAAAACCAAAGCAAAGCCACATGCCACAGCTCCCTGCTTTCCCAAGTAGAGTCAGTCTGGAGCAATCACCTGGCTATTAATTATATTAATTTTTATAAGAGCATAAATACTTTGTCCACATTACATTAATACATGCTTCCTCTAGTAACTAAGCATGATTATTAGCTTCACATAATTTCAGAGTACTTGAAGAATATTCATCAAGCCAAAATAAAACACCACTACACTGTTTTTATCTCCCCCTCATGTCCTCACCCTCTGCCACAGCCCAGTGAGCTCAGCTCACCAGGGCATGCACAGCATGGATGGAGGAAAGGAGGGGTTAATAGAAATGAAAAAATGGGATATAAATATACTGTATTCAGAACGGTGAAGGGCCACAAAGGGGTCAGTTTGCATGCACTGATGTCAGTGAGGGCTTCAGAAGTAGCAGCAGCAGAGATGCTCACTTGGTTGCTAGTTCTGGGTTCTCCCTCAACCCCTTAGTCTGCAGAGCTGCTCAGAAGTTCAGGAGTGCAGCCCAAGTGTCCTCTTGTGCCCTGTCACTCTCCCTGGGGGCAGCTGAAGGACAGGAGCAGTGGCCTGGCAGACACACAGGCACTGCTGTCTCAGGTTGCAGCCTCGGTGGTTGCACTGAAGCAAAGCAACAGTGTTGCCAGAAATCTTGTCCAGGGAAAGGCACTTAATGAACCTACATCAGCCTCCAGTAAATATGGCTCTGCTGGGCAGGGTACAAGGTTTTGAGTTGGCAGATCAGCCATGCCCACTGAGAGCCAGAGTCAGGCACTTGGGGATGGAGCAGATCTGATTCCAAGGGACACACAAACCCACTAACAATCCCTCACCACCTCAGCTCTGTTCTGCTGTACCATCCTCTGGTCCACACACCAGCACATGGCCAGTGTGAAAAAGCAGCACCTCCAATTAGGGGCTTTTGGGCTAAAACCCTCTAATATTGTTAAGATGTTTGCATGCTCTGACCTGCATGGCTGGGAGAACTCTCAGGCAGCCGAGCTGCCTCTGATAACCACAGGTTACCACATGTCCCTCTCTGGCCTGGAACAAGAGTCTGGCTGAGTGAAAACAAGAAGCTCAAAGCACTGATCGAGTGGCTCTGGATGCTTTTGTATCAGCTGTGTTCATCAGCTACCAGCCCTTTGTCAGCTCCTACCCCACCCAGCAGCAGGAGATATGGACCAGTCAGGGTTTGGCATTGATTCCTTTTTAGTGTCACACAAAATAGCACCTGGGCTGCACAGGGACTGACTGCAGGACTGTGCTCAGGGATGTTGTAGCACCACAATGGCTGAGCTGGGAGCACACACCTCCTGCTGGCCTCGCTGTGGGGGAAGCAATCCTGCAGCCAGAGGATGTATCTGACTGCTGGCTGTGTCCTCATTGAACCTCCAATGAGAAATGCAAAGCACCTTCCACACAGAACCCACAGCATGTCCAGGGTGTCTAGAACAGTCTATTTGGCATTAAATCAGGCATGGCAAGGACAGTCTCAGTAAAGGCAGTGGTGATCTACCTTTCTTCTTTTTTCTTTTCCCCAGAAACAGTCCACAGTAAAATACTGCAAACTTACAACTGATCTTCTCCAGGCCTCTGTAGATGCAACTGGTACAGATTGAATGCTACAGTTTAAGAATCAGAATACCTTTGGAAAATCCCACCCTTCTCCTTTCTTCCCTTTCCCCTAAAAGATCCACCATCAGCAAAAGCATGAGAGACCAAACACGTGAGAAAAGTAGAAAGAGAGGAGACTGTCAGCATCAGTGTCTTTAAAAGACCAAAAATTGAACTGCTGCAAGTTTGGTTTTGAGGCTCTGAGGGTTTTTTTTTTTTGTTTTTTAGAAGCAGCAGCACAGACATGCTGAGGCACCAAGAAGGGGGGGAAATAAGCTGACACCTGAGCAAAGGCAAAAGCTTCTTTGGCATTAAAATTGAAGCCCACTTCAGTATGTGTTATGTTACTTCGTTTCACCCAGGAAATTTTTCCAATTACAAGTCCAAAATTCTTCAATTTTAAGTCATGAACAAAGCACCACAGAGATCAGTTGTACAGTTTGGCCATAAAACAGAGCAGCTTTCTGATGTTTTGACATATAAATTAGTGCAACTTGTAAATATACTTCACTTGTATTAATCTGCATAAGGCAAAGACAAATGGATTTGTTTGTATTCAACTGCAGTTAACATATTTCCCAGATTAAGAGATTTTAAGTCAGTGTAGATTTGCACTCACTGTGCAAACAGAGCTAAAATATTCCTTAACAGGATTATTGAGGCTTCACAGTGTAAATCCCACTCCTTCCCACAGTTCTGCCAACAGCCTGTTCCCAATATTTAGTTGCATCCTTCCCATCCCAGCACTGCACAGGAAGAAGATAAAAGAACAGGCATGGTAAAACAACATTTAAAAGCAAAATGTCATAAAAGGTGCCTGACCCCAGGGGGCTCAAGGATGGGGCAAGTTTAAATTGACAGAAAAGACCCAAAGTGCTCCTGAAGAGAAGGGAGGAAAACAGTTGATCAGAGGAGACAGAGGGCACTGGAACAGGACACTGATGCCTAACACAGCCTTGACTTTCAGCTCCTGAAAGAAAAATATCCTCAGAGGCTGCCAAGCAACTTTAGAAGCTGCCACTGAGAGTTTCCTTGCTACTGGGCAAGAAAATTTGGATGGATTAATTTTATTCTTATATAAAAAGGGCATTGGTGATAAAAATCAGGCATAACATGACCATGTCCATCCCCACGGTCTGTCAGCTGCTCACACCCCTCCTCCTTCCAGCATTTCATTTCATTTTGAAAGTCTGAGACTGGAATAAGAAGCAACCAGTGACTGTGAGCTGGAAGACAAGTCTGGGGCAGCATTGGTAAGTGATGGGAAGGTGGAAGATGGAACCAGACTTTGCAGGTGCTGGATTCCTTTTGTGGATAAGTAAGTAAATGACCCCAGAGGAGCATCACTGACAAGCACCAGAATGGAGACAGGTGTTCTGTGAGCTTGGAGGTGGATATTGCAGATATCTGAAGGCACTGGGAAAAGGTTCCAAAGGAGAGCCCAGACGGGAAGCAGGTCTGGGTGGCCCCTCCCCTTGCTAAGTCACAGCACAGGTTCCTACAGCCAGGAGTGCACCTTCCCTGACACTCAGCCTGGCTGATTGCTCAAGAACCTCACAGAGCTTTTGTCAGTGCCACCTCTGTGCTTTCACAGTGATCACTGGTTGGAAAAACAGTAACTACAAAAAGCTACAAAATCTTTTCTTTCCTTCAAAAAAGCTTTTGTAATTGCACCAGCATCTGCAGCTCCCAGTAGTGTCTGAATCTTTCAGCAGGAGCTGCAGATACTTCACAGTGAGAGCTCCATTCTGATTATTTTAGAGTTTATAAACTGGAAGATCACAACACCAAATTCACTTCCATCAGACTATGAGCATGGCAGTTCCACTGTGCTATTCTGAACAGCAGAAAACAGCAGATCTTCACTAACTGCTGTTTCCTCTGGGAAGATCCAGATCCATACAAGAAATTCAGTGGAGTGCCTTGCAAACAGCAGTGCAGGATAATCACACTGCTCATCCTAAGAGGCCCCAACAAGTCAATCCCACAAAAACCCAAGCAGCTGGAAGCTCCTTCCTCCCCACAGGGTAATACCCTGCTAGCCCAGCTTTCAGCAGAGACTGCCAGGCACTCAACTCCAAGTCACAATTTCCAGATCCCTTTTTTCAGCAGCATTAGCACCAATGCCAGACTTCAAAAAAGAACCCCTCCAAAGAACTCCCCAAATCCATCTCTGTTGCCATGAAGTCCCACAGCAGAGCTCCCAGCCCTTCCTACAGCACATCCTATCTGTGTTCTCAGCAATAAACATTGCCTGAATAAATAGTGATGAACAATAAAAGCTGACCATATATCACAGTATGAGGCTGTTACTCACATGTTTCTTCTCTTTCTAAGGCTACAGGTCTGGAGGAACATATGCATTTTTATCCAGTTGTGCTTGTACACAGATGTTCCTCAGGGGGTGGGTGAGTAAAAAACCCCAAAGAAAACTGGCATTGAAAGCAACAGCCACTGGTAGAGCTGAAAATCTAGCCTCAGAGAGCTGAATATTTTCAGGTATTAAGACACCCTGAGCTACAGGACTTTTTAAAGCACCCTTTTGAATACATTATTGGAGTTCCAGACAATGGCACTTAAGGACACTTCTCCATTTAAAACAGGAGCCAGAAGGGCAGAGCTAGAAAACATGCAGGTCAGTGATGCTACAGAGTGGAAGGCAAGAAGAACCTGGTTATGGGCTACATGTGGACCCCTCCTTGTGTGCCCGGACAGAGCACAGTGTTACCACAGCACACAGCATGAGGACTCCAAATCCAGAGCCAAGTTCCCATCAGTTCCAAATTAAAATGACCAGCACCGTTAGAAAAGTGAAGGTGGCCTGGGCCCCATGGCGGATCAAGGCAGAGGGTTCCTCTGTGGGTGGCTAAGGATGGATAGGCAGTGAGAAGAACTGGGAGGACGGGAGGAGCCAAAATCTCTTTGGCTGGAGGAGCAGAATGAGGAGGAAGAGGAGGCTGCATTTATGGAGCAGTTTGTGTGGCAGCTGCTGGAAGAACTGGCTTTGGAGAAGTTGGGTATTTGCACTGCTGACACAGGATGCAGGAGGAAGGGAGAATGGAGGCAGCAGGAGTAGCTTCCATGGCTAGCAGTGGAAATGCTCCAAGCAGCTAGCACAGTGGCAAGCAAGGATGGGACCAAAAAATAATATATATATAAAAAGCAAGAAGAGATCTTCACTGCTTATCTAATTTAAAAAAAAAAAAGGAACAAAGGAGGGAAAATAAGAGGAGAGAGAAGCACCAGTCGCAAAGAGTTCACAAGGGCTTTTGCTCCTTCCCCCAGCGTCACTGCTCTGGCTCTGACCTTCGGGGCCGGACTCTCCGCTGGCCCGTTGCCTTCCGCGTGGCCACGGCGGCGGTGAAGCCCACCAGGCAGCACAAGGACGTGGTGCCAAACTTGGCCGTGTCCAGCCAGCTGGGCACTTCCATCTTCAGGTACCTCTCAGCCAAATGCAGGCTCATCACCACAAACCACAGCACTGAAGCGAACGCGTCGATTCTCCGCAGTCTGCAATGAAAAAAGCCCAAACAAGAGTTTAAACACCAATGAGGAAGGAGAGGGAAGGTGGGGGAAAGGTGGGGAGGGTACACAGACTGAGCAGGTTATGTGCTGCCTCTGACTGGAGTTGTATCATGTATCACTTATCACATACCATGCAGCCCTGCCCACTGCTGTGCAAGCACCTGAATAGATCAGTTCCATTTTCTACCAGAGCTGCACAGGAACTTTTCATTCACAGTAATTCAAGCTTAAATTGAATGAATCAAGGCACAGATCCAAAGCAAGCTCTGCTGTCTCCACCCAGCTGGCTGGCAACCCAAAAAACAACAGTGCCACCCAGTACTATGTGTGCCATTCTGCCAGATCTTTACCCCTGGACCATGGAATCAGATTGAAGACCTCCAATATCACAGAGTTTTCATGAAGTGAGCAAGAAGCCACGTGCACACCCACCTGATCCTCCCGGCCAGGAACATGGCCAGCAGGCAGGTGAACAGCCCTAGCACAGCCACGGCCATCTGGTGGTTCTTGCCGTAAGCCCACGCGGCACTCAGGGTGTCCAGCACGTGCTCCGGGAGCAGCCGCAGCAGCTCCCGCCAGCCTGGTGCCCTCACTGAGGTGCCACTGCCAGTCCTGTTCCCAAGGGATGCAGGGCCAGAGGGAGCGGGAGCAGACACTGCTGCACTCAGGGAGAAGGGGTTGCCTGATCCATACAAGGCCATCAGAACCAGGAATGCACAGCTGAGGAAGGCCAGGAACCGCAGGAGTATCACCTGAGCTGGTGTGGTTATGGAAGCAGAGGAGGAGGATGAACATAAATTCTGTAGAAGAAGGGAGAGACACCTTGTCAGAACCTGAAACACCTTGTCAGAAGCTGCATCAACTGCAGGAACGTTTGGAAATGCTTCATGAAATACTTCCAGACTCTATGGTTTACTGGACTGTTTTGTTCTAAGCCTCTGCACACCACATGGGGTGTTGTAGACTATCAAGGAGCAACTGCAGAGCTATGAGCAGAAGCCAAGGTCAAGCAGGGAGAATGTTGTAATTCACTTCCCATTGTTCTTTTTCTTCCCCCCTGTACTCTGTAGTTTCCTGCACTGTACTCATAAATTGGCCTCCCTACCTCCCTTCTCTGCCTGTCCCATAATTTTCTTTCCACCCTGTTATTATTACATTAGACTTGCCTTCTGGCAACTGCACTGAGTGACACCAGCAAGAGGAAAACCTCAGACTAACATCAGGAGCATCTGTGGCAACTCTTTTGTACTCTTCTAAACTGCTGGTTTAGAAGCAGCTCCCAGGGTTAGGCAGCCCCAAGGCTGCTGCCTTCCTTTCCCAGCAGCAAACCCAGGTGCAGGGGTGCCCAGTGCTCTGTATGCCCTCCTGAACTCCCTCACCTGAGCGTAGGCCTTGTCTGTCTCGCGGCGCTTGAAGTGGTGGCTGAGCAGCAGGGCCCGCAGCTGGCGGTTCTGGTGTTTGATGTAATACTCCACAGCAGCCTGGCACGGGCGGCACAGCTTGTAGGTCTGCTCCAGGTGGTGCCTGTACACCTCAATCTCCTCATCGTATTTCCCCTGGGGAGAGAACAGGAGAGGAAACACAGGTGAGCACCGCAGGTCCCTCACCAGTTATGTTTGCTACTGAGGGGTGAACAAAGCCTGTTCCCAGTCTCCAGAGGAACAGCCTCCTGACGCCAGGCCTGAACAGTGGCCAGGCTGGAGGCCAGGCATGCAACCAGCCTCACATACAGCTGACCCAGCCTTCATGTCCCAGAAGAAACAAGGAAAAGAGCCTTGGAGAAAGGTCCTGTGGCCCAGTTTCAGGAACCTGAATTTCTGAGGCCCTGTTTTGCTGTGTTTGTTGAGACCTTACAAACTCAACACAAGAGGGGAGACAAGTAACTAGAATTGCTTTTCCTCTCCTCAAATAAGGGGAAACCAAATAACTGTTGCCACTTCACTCCACTGTGCAGGAGAAAGAGACAAGCACTGGAATTGTAAGCTGATCTCAGCAATGTTTTGGGCTCAAGCCTCAACTTCCAGTGCTCATCTAGACAGGGCATTACATTCTGGCTTTGGAGAAGAATCAGGTAAATTGGCAACACTAATCAGTAACCTTCTCTGCACTGGAGTACCACATAGTGCTTCTGAAGACTACTGGAGCATCATTCAACACTGAAAACCAGCTCTGCCCTGATTACAAGGCCGCAGCATGGAATTAAACCGAGCAGGAATAGCAGACACGTGCATGGGAATGCCTTGGTCAGACACTCCCGGTGATGGCAGTGCCTACTGAACACTCACCTCCTCCCTTGGTGAGAATGAAGCCAGCTGTTTGATTTTCATGGTTTGGTGGTTGTTGCATTTCTTGCAGAGCAGAATTTGGCTGCTCACCCACTGCTGTGGTTTGGTAGGATCACAGAAAGTCGTCCCACCTGACACAACATGATTAAGATGTTCCATGTACTGGGCAGGGATGGGCTTGTTGTAGTCTCCATTCTGACAAAAAGCAGGAGGGGAAGCAAAATTTAGATCCTGAAATCAAAGCTAGGTTGACAATAAGATTCCCTAAGCTATGTCAGGAGCTCTACATTCCATGCATTCACCTGTGTCACAAAATAAGTAAGTAAAAAAAGGAGACAAAATGCTTCAAATCTTCCCTCCACCTCCACTGCTCCACACACCTATTGCAAGCAGCTGGTGGTGCTGGATTCTGGCTTAAGACAGGCTTTGTTATTTAACAGAATAAAAAAACAGAGATGAATAATATTTTAATATATTGTTGCTTACTGATGATATTATATCAATAATATTTTAATTAATATTAATTAACATTGTTGATATTTTTATATAGTGTTTCATATATTTTAAAAAATACTTCTTAAAAGATCTGTCAAGGTAATTTTTGCCCTTTAAAGCAAGGGAGAAAAATCTGTCTCTATTATCACAGTCAGCACATCCCAGTGCAGTGGATTCCTCCTCCAAGCTCAGGCTGATCAACCACTGAGCTCCCAGTGGCCAGCACAGCTGTCACTCTGCTGGATGCTCATCTGCACTGGCTTGCATCATCTCCAAGGAGGAACAGAGCCTTCACAGAGCTGTGTCCCACCGGCCATGCCCCTCCCCAGCCCCCTGGAAGCCACTGGTCCCAGTTACCTCCTGGAAGCCGTTGTACTGCTCGCAGTTGGGGCAGTCCCAGCAGTTGCGATTCCCGTAGGGCACCACCGTGTCCTGGTTGCAGAACCAGCAGTTCACTGTCACATGTGTGGGCTTCTTCCTGTTGAGAGGGGAAATGTGTCAGGCAGGAACACTGAACTCAGCTGGCAGAGAGGAAGGCAATGGCTTTCAAACAGGGAAATGCAAGAGGGGCTGGGAAAACAATCACTCTTCCCATTCTGTGTGCTTAATGATGCAACTCAGGGTAGTCGTTTTAGCAATGAAAAGGTGGATTGCTAAAGCAGAAATAAATTCTGCCTGGACCTCTGTGCTGCTACCACAAACACCAACTCCCCTGTTCTTCAGGGGCATATCCTCTCGATAATCAGCAGTGTTATTATATGAGAAGGGTGCAGTAGAGTTCATGCTTAACACACAGAATTCCAGGAAAAGGAAGTTGTGATCCACAAGAGCTGCCTATGATGGTGCTCAGAAACCCAGGAAATGGTCTCATGGCCATGGTTCTATGTGCCCTGCCAGGTAGAAAATTTTTCAAGGGCAAGGGCATTATCCCAAGGTTCAGGCACCGTAAGTAGCTGTTTCTTCACAGCTTTTGATACTAAAGAACTGAGGAAACAACACATCTTTCCTGACAACGGAAGGGATAAAGACTTGATCCATGAGTCCCTTGTTTTTCAAAGCAATCCTGTTAAAACAGCAGCCAATACAGACAAACAGCTGTGACACGACCCCCATCACAACAGGCTGTGACAGATGCTTGAGCAAAGAACTCCAGTGGCCCGAGCCCTGGGCCTGCCTGCTAAAGAAGGTCTGCATTTGTCTCAAACCTCAGAGCAATCCCCAAGAGGAGCTCCCTGGCAGGCCAGGGCAGCACAGCCCAGCTGTCTGGGTTTGTCAGAACCAGCCCCACTTCCAAGGGGGGCAGCTGCCCAGGGGCTCACTGTGGCAGCTCTGCAGACAGATGGACCCAGCTGCCACCAGCCCAAAGTCATTAATCTGTGTGGCTCCACTGCAGCACCAAGGAAAGCAAAAGGGGGGCTCACAGAGGGCCTGGCAAGCAACCAACAGTAGCCAAAATGCTCCCACTTGAGAGTAGCTTTTCTTCATGCTCTAATAGTCATTGCTACAAAATTCTGTAGCAAAAGACCTTCTGAATGCTGAAGTGTTGTCTGGCAATGAAATGGGCAGGTGAGTCTTCCCTTCTCTCTCAGCCATCCCCTTCGAAGCTGGATGCCTATAATTAGCATTTTTCTTCACTCCCATTTCCACAGACCATGCCTTGAAACTTGGTTCATAAAATATCAAACCCTTAAGCAATGCCTGGGCCTCCTGTTTGGGTACTAACAACGAGATTAAGCTTGTAAAGAAGCACTGAAACTCCTGAGTGCATTGAGGATTCCCTGCCAGATGCTGAAAGAAAATGGCTGGAGCTACTTGGGTGACAGATTCTCATCCCAAAATAGATGCAAACACCCACACCCCTCTTAAAATGAATATTCCCTGCTCAACTTTCTTCAGTGCCAAGGGGGCTCAAAACAGTAACTGGTGTGAGTTAAAAATACCACTGCTGAAACTAACAGGCAAAAAAAGAGTTTAAAGCAGACAAATCTGGGTTGCTTGTCTGAGTTATCCATCAGCTACCACTGTCCAAATGCCAAGCAAACCAGTTGTCAAAACAGCCACGAGAAGGATGGACAGCAACACCTGTTGCTCCTGGTTTCATCTCGCTATCCCAGGGGTAAAAGCTGTGAAAATATAACATGCATTCTTCTTTAACCACCAAAATAAAACCATAATGCTCCTTGAGCACAGACTCTACAGCAAGCACAGCCTGAACTCCACACACTGAGAGATTATTGCACAAGTTCCAGGTACTGCAGAAATCCACAATCCCACCCTCATGCCACTGTTCACCACCCTCTGGCCCCCATGGAAATAACCCCACACTTCAGCCTCTCCCACCCCCAGTCTCTTCCATGCCATGCCAGAGGAGGTGGAAGCACCAATTTCCAGGATAACACAGAATGGGAAGCACAGACCGAAAAATAAGTAAAACATTCATGCTATAAAAAAGGAATCAGTGCCAAACCCTATCTGAGAACCTTCTAATACCAGAGACCAAATCCTCAGTACACTCCAGACCTTCCCATCTTTACAAACAGCATTCCACTTCTCGCTCTGGAGGCTGAGGAAGTGCTACTAAGGATTAAATAGCAGCACTTCATTCTTACAATGTATGCAAAAGAAATGGCTAAATCCTGGATTATTCAGGATAAAAGGCAATAATCCTTCCTTTTGTGAACCTACGATCTGTTGCCATAGAAATAGGTGCAAAAAATCCCAAATTCCCAGTCTGTTGGATGCAAAAAGAACAAGGGGGGGAAGGTTATTTTAGGCAAGAACATGTAGGTGGGGTGCTGGTTTTCTAGTAACTGGGCAGGACTTTAAAAACAAAAACCAAGTACTGCATTTGGAAAGACTCTCAGATACAGATTTAATGACTTTGGAGCTATATTTACCTTGCCTGAATTCAGGCAGCAGCTGAAGGTGATAAGCTAGAGCTTGTGAAGTCACATCCTGAGATGAGACAGACAATGCAAACTGAGCACTCACCATGTGCTCAATCCCTTGCAGAACACCAGGCAAATCATCCCTGAGGAGTTAATAAAGTACCACTGTACTACCCCAAACCAGGTTCACTGGACACAGAACCTCCCTGCAAAATAAAACCTGAGCAACAAGAAGTGGCTGAATTACTTACAGCACAGAGAGATTCCACTCACAGCTCACTTGCTGTGCTATCTCTGTGTGTAACCTGCACACTCAAACAAGCTCAAAAAAACCCCAGGCCTGGATAAATTGTTTTGCAGGCAGAAGGTATTTACTTAAGACAACACTGAGGAGAAAATACCTGCAGTGAACTCAGTTAGGGGACCAACACCTAAATGTCTGACACTGCCCAGGTAACACAAAATGTTCCTTTATGAGAGGCTATTGGATTCCTTTATTTTGCTCACAAAAATCAGCTTGCAGTTCTGCAGGTCCCACTGGCAAACACTGGTTAACAACCAGTTTGTCTGTCACACAACGTAAGAGGAACTCAGGTCCCTTCCAATTCCCAACACTCTTCACTATTCCTCATTTATACACATATGTAAGGTCATGTTGAAGTCTACTCTTTTAATGGAATGCCAGAAGAACAGTCTCCCTGATAATAATACATATTTTAGTTTACATCTATTCCCCACCCCCTTTACTACTAGGTCAGAAGATGAAGATGTTTGGGTTTCCATATTCTTAAAAGAAACCACTGGTGGATGTGCAGCTCTTTGCTGGGTGATCCTCAACCTCCACCAAGGATGAGAAGAAAAACCCAATTCTCAGTTAAAAGTAATTAAAGCAGCACTCTGCATTCTGGCACAACTGGATTACAAAGCAATTATACAAACGGCTGTGCCAGCACATCTGAAGGAAAGGCACACTAAGGAAGAGGAGCTGTTTTGCACAGATCATCCCCAAGGCAGAGACCAAACCATGGTGTGGCACAGCCCAGCTCACCAGCAGGGAAGCTCCTGGCTATTCCCAGGTTGTGCCATGTCCATCACCTGCCAATAAAGGGGTCTGTCAGTGCAGACCCAGGGCTAAACCCCAATTTCCAATGCAAGGAAAACACATCAATCACATCTATGTAAATTCCAGCAGGCAAAGCAGTCCCAGACACGTTTGCTCAGAACTAACAGCTGTAGACAGCGTTGAAGATTCAGCCACAAGACCAGATTTCTCGTATGGTGTCACTCAGAGGTTACAGTGCAGCCTGTCCCCTCCCAAGGGCCAGACCCAGTGTCCTCTTACCAGGGAACAAGGTGCCAGTGGCCCTGGGCAGGGACACAGACTCTGGGCAGGGACACAGACCCACAGCCATAACCACCCCCTGGGCTGTCAGAACTATGAAACTGCAGCTTCAGCAACTTAAATACTCTGCAGAACACTGGCCACAGGACAGGATGCTCCAGGAAAGGTGCCTCTTTTTGCCACTGCAGTACTTGTGACAGGCTTCCCAACTCAACAAACCAGCTGCATGGCAGTTCCTGAACTCCCACCAGCCTCTTTTAGTGAGCCACAGCTCATCTTTGTGTCTTCTACCTGCAGAAGCAGCAGCCTCTGCCATCACTGACCCGAGAAAGATCCTCCTGGGGCTCTGTCAGTACTGACAGCAGGTCAGGGGCCAACAGTCAGGAGGTGCACAGAAAATTATGGCAATGTGGCTACAGCTGCTGGTCTGAATTCAGCACCCCAACCTCCCACAGCCAGGCTGTGATCTCAAAGAAAAGACAACAAAACGTATCAGAAGTTTCCTGTCTGGCCCAAACTCACGTGGATTAAGGAGTTCCTGTGCATGTCTGGACATCAAATCTTTTATCACCTTGATACAAAAAAGCAAAGGCAGCATCCTATTTGTGTCTGACATCATGTCTGTGTCCTTTATAAAGCCGTCCTTGATGACCATGGAAGGTTCATCTAACTAAGGCAGGGTGAGAAACCTGGTGCTATCACAATAGTACTGAGAAACAAACATGTAGCCCCAAAGAATTATCAAGGTCACCTCCTGAAAGAATTTACCAGGAGTCTTCAAGGACTTGGGAAGAAATGCTTTCCATTCCAGAGACCTTTTGATGAACTTGAGCAAAATAAACCCAATCTCCTCCCTCAAAAGGCATGTTAGCCTCAACTGGGTCAAAGAAATGCTGCTGCTTCACTGGGATTGCTTCAGGCCACCAGGATTCTTGGCTACCCTAAATATGTCATAGAAATGCCAAGTCTTGTATATAGGCTAATGGACCACTGATCATTTATATGGTCACATGAACAGCAAAGGCTTTAGAGCGAACTTTAAGCATCATATTTGGAATGTAGAAACAGGCTTGTAGTGGAAAGTGTAAACTTAACACAGGGAGCCCTTGGGGCTGCCTTTCCTTCAGCAGAAGCACTCAATAGATGGACAGACTGCTGTCTGTTGCTATAAAGACTAAAGTGCCTCATATTCCACACATCCCTACGTCCCTGTCACACTGTGCTAGATTAGAATCTGTCAAATTAAGCTTTACTCCTTTTATGAGATCTGTATCCCGACATCTCTCCTGATGCTTTTCAAGCCTGGTTTCCAACTGGTCTGAATTTGCCCTAAGTTTCTGTGCAATGAAGAAAACAAGTAACCAAAGAATTTTGCTCCCTAATCAATCATTTTGACTTCTGTGGAATCCCCCCGAGTTCCAGCACTGCTCTAAGGGCGCAGTTCCCCCCAGCCCTGTTCCCGCAGCAGTTCTGCCCTCGCCCCTCACCATCAGCACAGGCAGGAGGGCAGAACTGCAGGGATTTTCTCCCTCCCTGCCTCAAACACGCCAGGAGGAAAGGGGCACATCCCGATGGCGAGGGCAGCCCCGCGTACTCCCCGCTCGCCCCGCAGCGAGGATGCCCCGCGGGGCACACACAGACCATTGCGGGGACAGCACCGGGTCCTGCCGCTCACCCGCCCCGACAGCGCCGGGCCTGCCCCGGGCACGGCCAAGGGACGGACCTGGGGGCCCAG
>VWZD01013284.1:2333-20745 GCA_013396695.1 Sakesphorus luctuosus | reverse complement strand
GGGAGGTCGTGCTTGGCCCGGGAGCTCCGGCGGGGGGAGGTCGTGCCTGGCCCGGGGACTCCACCGAGGGGAGGTCGTGCCTGGCCCCGGGCCCGCCGCGCTCCGCCCGGGAAGGGGGAGCGATTGGTTTGTCTAAATTTAGACGCGGCGCTTTCGGTGGCAGAACATGGACAGGCCGCGCTGCACGGAGTGTCCTGAGCTGGGAGGGACCTGCAAGGATCGTCCAGTCCAGGTCCTGCACAGACACTCCCAACAATCGCAACCTGTGCCCCAGAGCATCATCCCAACCAACGCTCCTGGAGCTCTGGCAGCCTTGGGGCCGTGCCCACGGCCCTGGGGAGCCTGGTCAGTGCCCACCACCCTCTGGGGGAAGAGCCTTTCCCTGAGATCCAACCCAACCCAACTTCAGGCCATTCCCTGGGTGCTGTCACTGTCACACAGGGCAGAGATCGGTGCCTGCCCCTCCTGAGGATGCTGAAGACCACAATGAGGTCTCCCCTCAGTCCCCTCAGTGGCTCCTCAAGGCCCTTCACAGGTCCCTCCTCTAAAAAGGGAAAGTCTTCAAGTACCGTGTTTTTCAAAAAGGCACAAACGGAGAAGCTCTTCACAAGTATTTTTACCCCAGTAAGCTGTGTGTCTTAGCTCTGGTTGGGCTCTTACTGCTCTGCTTCCCTCTGCACAGATTTAACTATGGTGATTAATTCTATGGAGTAACAGTGAATATTTCATCTTGACATATGTAAAAGGGACATAATTTTTCTCTCTCTCTCCTACTGTTTAGCACTTACTTAGGGATTGTTTTATGAGACCAAATGATAGTGAAAGGAGGAACAACCCACCCAGTCATTTGGCATATGAAGGCCTTCCAGGTCCTCCAGGACTTCTGGAGAGCTGCTCTGGTTTTTGTACAGAGGTCCCTCCCTTCCTAGCAACTCTATCTCATCAGTCCAATCAGAGATCCATTGTTTGAAAGTTTCCTCCTTAAAGGAGCTCATGAGCAGCTTGTGCAAAACCACTGTTACAAATCATGGTGAAGGGGCACAATCACAGTACAAGCATGGACCCCAATTCTCAGTCAATGCAGGTATTTTGAGGGGTATCAAAACATCCACAGGTACCTAAAGGGAGGCAGCAAGTCCTACACCATAAGGACTTGAGAAATCTTCATTTGGAAATGCTTCCAAAGCTAAATGAACCAACAGGAGCAGCTCATGCTATTGCAACAGTCTGTGATTTCAGTTTAATCACTGATTGATGAATGGGAGCAGTTCTGGTAAAGTTAATGGAATCTTTGGGTTCACTTCAGATAGAACTTAAGCTTCATCACCCTACTGATAACTTAGCTACAAAGGGTCTGTTATGAAGCCTTTAACTCCCTTCCATGAGTGTGACTTTCTGTGGAAGCTGGAGAAGAGGAATGGACAGTGCCAAATGCTTTTAGTTTGACTTTCACAAGCAGAGGAAGGTTGGTTATTTTTAAATTCAGGTATGGTTTCGGAAAAAGCTACTTCAAATTCTTCCCTTTGGTAATAGGCTTATTCCACACTCAGTGACATCAATGGGATTGCTCACAGAGCATCACCTAAAAATGGTAACTCTTTATAGGGTTTAAGGAATCAAGGGCTGGTGAATTTTAAAAATTCTATTAGAGAGAGGAAGGAAAAAGGATTTAATTACACTAATTCAGAAACTCTATTAGTTCCCAACATAGCTTATTAACCCCCTATCAAATTAAGACTAATTCTTTCAGAATGAGCAAAGCTGAAAGAACAGGAACGAAAATCCTGCAGAATTCCTGATTTTCCATCAGCTTTAGGCAGAACGAAAAATTGTTCACTTTCTCTTGCCTTCTCTCTTACCAAGGCCCAGACTCCTCCAAAGGGTTGGAGTTCCCTCCCCTCATTCTCAGAAGAGATCAGTAGTCTACATATTTGATAACATTTTAGAAGTGAGCTAGATCACTGTAAGTGCAGAGGAATGCTAATTTAGGAAAGCAAATCTCAGAAAATGTTTCAGAGTAGCAGCACAAATGTCCCAGTTCTCAAAAATAGTAACAACACTGACAGTTTTGCCTCCTGTAAAGAGACTGAAGCTTTTGCTGCTCCTCATCTCCATAAAAAACCTGTGTTAATTTTTACTCAGCTGTTTCCTGTTTTAGCTTAGGGGGAACGTGATCTGTTTTGTTCAGTAAGACATAACAGAAATCAGTTATTTTTCCCTCTTAATGAGGTGTACACACATTTACTCTCTTTGCAGTAAGCTCCTACATCACACTGATGTCAAACATGAGCTCAAGTACCAGTCATCACTGGGGTCTGCTGGGAACCAATGGGAAGGTCTCAATCCAGTTGTCAGACCATTCTATTTTGGCAACAAAACTTCACCTGGAAACTTCACCTGAGCAAAGACAGCCCTGCACACTACCAGGCTGTTCCTCAGTGCTTCCCATGCTCCTCCCAAGTCTGCACTCCATCTCTGCTGGGAGTGGTCCCTGGAGTCGAAGATGTCCATGAACGCTCGTTCATGCTCAAGAGCTCCACACCTGCTCAGAGCTCGTTGTTCAGGTCACCAGGGAAGGCTGGAGCTGGGCTCAAATGCTGCAGGGTCTGTCCCAGCTGCCAAGGCAAATGACACTAATGAACAGAGGAGCATAGAATGGCCAAAGCAAAGCAAAAAGCTACACAACTGAGTTCTAAAGTGGGTTATCCTGCACTATCAGCAATAATAATTCATATACCACACTTGAATTACAAGGCACTGCTGCTATACAAGTAGTGAAGACTATTGAAGTTGAAAGCATATTCTCTTGTTTATGAAAGAACTAATCTCAGATATGCAGGATATTTTATTTTTTAGTGAAAGGTAAGAATTGTATCATGAGAACTGTTGAAGAATACCCCTTTGGATACTGTGTTTGTGAAGGGGAAGGCAGACATCTATATGAAATGTGAGAATTCTTCATCAGGCTGCACTTAGCTGATGAATCCTTATTGCCTTCAGCAAGAAATCAAGCATTAACATGAAGGAAATATTTACACAGACAGGGGGATTTTTCTTGTGTTAACTGCAGTGATGTGTCCATGAGATAACACAGTATCTCACTCCCATCAGAAGCTCTGCTATACAAGGACATCAAGTCAAGAGGGACTTATTCCTGAGTATCACACTGCAAAGCAAAATCCAGAACTGCATTTAGTCTAGAGTGGGGCAGAGCTTATCCTGTCCAGACTCAGCATTGAAGTATAAGGACAAGGCACAAAAAAGCCCCACTGCAGTAAAAGGCTGAGGATCAGGATACCTGACCAAGTTACTCCACTCTCATGGGATTTCCACGGGGCAGCCAAGCACAATCCCTGACTGTCCTGACACTCTCAGGCCTGCACAAAAGCAAGGTCTAAGAGCAAAGTCCTGACAGATCTGTTTATACCCTGTAACATAACCATGTTTCCCAAATGCATGGGGGTACAAAAATGTAATGGCATTTTTATGAAGAGCCTCCCAGATTCATATTGCCAGTGCAAGTGGCTTTGCCAAGAGATTCTGGTGTGCATAGTTCATACCAGCAAAACAGAGGAAAAATACTGTACTACTTGAACACTCCAAGATGTTCACACAGCAAAGAACAATGCACCTTGAATAAACCAGAACTACTCTCAAACTTATCTAGGCAGTTAGGGTACTACAGTGCTAAAAAGCAACATGACCCCCCAGTGGTAAGAAGAGTTTCAAATGTCCAAACCAGTTCTCCTGTTTTAATACAGTTTTAATGAACATCAGTCCAAGAAATCACTTGATAGTATGAGGTACATTCCTTGACCACATATGGCTGTGCTTAAGGAAAAGGACAAACATAAATTAAACAGTGTAATTTAATTTAGTAGCAATTTAATTATCAAGTTAAAAAAAATTATAATTAACTATTAACGTTAATGACTTGAAACCTTTCAGAAAGCATGAATCCAAAAGGAATATCCACAGGTGGTTACAGACTTGTAGTTCTTCCACCAGCACTGCCACCTGCACCAGTCTCTTAAAGGACTATTTGTTCAATGAAGAAATTGGTCTTAGTCTGTAACTGGAGTCTTGGCTCTGCTACTTCACGTGGTCTTCTAACAGGTACACGATTAGCTCGTAGGTGGACAACACGATGGCTGTGTTTGGGATCTGCCGGATGAGCTGCGCGAAGAGTCCCCTGTAGAAGGCCAGGTACCCCTCCTCCCGCGCCACCAGCCGCGCCGTCTGCACGAACGCCTTGTACTTGGTGCCTTCCTCCCGCAGCCGCGTCCGGATCACCTCTGCAGGGCAGCAAACAGGGCACACCTGGGTCAGCAGGGCACACCTTCCCCAGAGAAACCTGCCACCACCAGGAAAGGGCTTGTGTGCAAACCCCAGGCACAGGAAAACCTTCCTGGACCAACTGCCTGCCAGCCGTGCAATCCCCTTCAGGCAACAGGGGAAGTTAAAGGGTTCTCCTTCATGTGGAATAAATGAATTGTTTGCTCACTGAAGCTACCACAGATCTAAATGCTTTGCTGGTGCTCACACAATCAATATTGCTCTTCCTATACGACCATGATATCATTCACATCTATCCAAAAGCAGTAACACTGCTCAGTCCACAAGTGTTTCCCACAACTTGATCACAGAATCCCAAAGGCTGTGGGTACTTAGATACATGAGGCTACTAGTGAGAATAGAAACATTAGGCAAACAATTTCTTTTTGGCATTTTTGGAGTTGTTTTTAAACCAGCAAGTCCCAATCCCCAACTGTGTCTCCCTAGGAACAGTGAGACCAGTACTGAAAATGCCAATGCACAGTAATGGACAGTTGGCCATTCAAAGAACTACATATTTTCATCTCTGAACCCCATCCTTTGTCTTGGATTACAGGCAACAGCTGTTCTACAGTACTGATAAATGCAAGAGTGAACATACCATGTGGATAAGCAATACAAGAGGCACAGCCCTTGGAAACAGCAGCAGCAAACATCAGTCCAAAGAAGTTCGTCGAGTTCCTTTCGGTCCCATTAGAAGAAGAGGGTGGTTGGACTTCCTTTAAGTGCTTTTTTAAACTTTCATAAATAGCAAAGCAGATAATGGTCTCAGAAATCCCTGCATAGGAGGCAGTCAGGCCCCTGTAAAAGCCACGGATACCTTCTGTCTGGTAGACATATTTAGCACACTGCAAAGCATTCATGGGTTTGGAGCCCCTGACTCTAAAAAAGAACAGAGCATATAATGAGCCAAGAGAAAGAATTAATATTAAAAAATCCCCTACCCTTATGGCTTTCAATAGTTTTTGTAAGTACAGAAATGGTTCTCTGGTAAGTTTTACTCCCAAATTCTCCTAGGAAAGCTGCACAGAGCAGAACTATCATGCTAAGAGTGCACACAAGGCTTTGGTACTTCACTAATACATACTCATAACAATTCTTCAGCTCAAGTTCTATCATCTGTCACAGTTCACACCAATGCTTTAAAAAACAATAAGCCCTGAAGAGACACTGCTTTGTGTTAAACTAGTGATTCCATTCAAAGCCATCTTCAGCAGGCCAAGACATGGAGGTCTGCTGCATGAGAAATGATCCTTCATTTTAAGAGGCAGCACTCAGTTCAAAGGTGCCATCCTGGGAAGTGCTGGGATTAAGTCTTATAAATTATTTATAAAGTTGTCGTGCCTTTTAAGATCCTTCTGATCTGACCTAACATGTCCTTGCAGGAGGGAATTTCCATTCTAAGCAGTCACATTATTAGCAGAGTCCCTTATTGCTCTGATATCCATCAGTGTCTGTGAATCACTCTGCTAAAAGATGCTGCTGTCGAATTCCCTCTCTGTCTTCAGGAGCTGTGGTTAACAGGAACACAATGCTGAAGGAGGCAAAAGAACATTAAACCACTGCAACACACTCTTATTGCCTCCAGAAGGTTTTATGAAACTTCACTAATGTGGCTTCATTGCAATTTAGAACCACCATGTGTTTACAGCTCCCTGAGTTCCAGCACCCTTGGCCTGCTGCAGTGACACACACACCTGTATGATCTGGATCCAGCACAAGTGACCTTTCCACAGCCTCTGCTACTGCTTTATCAAAGCATTTCAGTCCTCAGTACATTTATCCTTAACATCATCCCTGAACTACAGAGGGTTCTGTGCAAAGGAATCTGAGAGAGCAATAATGCTGTACTCAACTAAAGATTTACAGTGAAACCAGAGATGGAACCTAAGCCAGCACTCAAGGCAACTTCCACATCCTCCTCAACAGTTTCTGTGCATCAGACTGACAGAGGACACACAGACCCAGAACTTTCGGTCTCACCAGACAGAAACTTGGTGTCTTGAAAGGTGGAATTGGGGGCCAGGGAAACAACTGGGCAAGGTCTATAAAAGTGCAAGGAGCCATGAGTGAAAACATGGAAGTTCAATCTTCCAGAGGCTCCCTTAGCCATGCAGTGCAATCCAATCTCCATCAATCAGTTACTCACTTCCGTTCCAGCTGCATTCTCGTTTTCACCATCCATATGGGATTCATCAGGGAATTTGTGATAAAGGCTGAAGAAAACAAAAGGAAACCAAAAGTAGAGCTGGTGTAGTGTCATGAACTCTGCAGTGAGACAGTTCTAGTCACCAGCTCTGTCTAGAGGTGTCAAAATCCAGCCAAGTTCACAGCTTACAACTTCATGGGAAGCTTCAGGAGACATCACCCAATGGATTCTTCCTTTTTGCACGTATTTAGTAGGTACATCATGTTCCTAAAGGCTGTTGCAGACAAGATACCTTCCTTACTGACTGGGTTTTGGAATCCCAGCTTAAAGGAAACCTGTGGGAACATAAACCTCTACTGGACTTGTGTTCCCCAGGGCTGTAGGTGGTGCCCTTGAGCCACTCATTAACAGAACCCACTGCTAATTAAGGGCTTAGTTGGGAATGGTTATTTTTAGTGACCACTCTGGTGACTGATGATTGAACCAGCAGAGCTCTTGTGCAGTATTTTTCCTACAAGAACAAACTATTTTTCCCAGCCAGGTAGGAAAAATACAACATCCTGAAACAATTTGGCTGAAACAGTACCAGAAGTTTGCTGGTGTCCACTAGTAATTCTTTTCTTGTGTTCAGAGACATTACCAGAGCATTGCAGCTGGAAAAACATCCCAAATTAACAAACAACAACCTAGAAATATTTCAGGGTTGAATAGAAAAACAGTTCCTCTGTGGACAAGGTCAGTGCAGGAGCTTGCAAACTCCTGTTGGCTGGCACATCCCACCTCAGACTAAGGGTACTTTTTCAGAACATACCACACACTGGCCTCTGTCCTCACCCCAGAGGTACCAGCCAGGACTGCTGTGCTAGCCCAGCCCCTGCACAGACAGCCCAGTCCCCACCTTAGGATCCACTCTTTACATTTCCCAACTATTTAGAGGGCTAGAAGAAGTCTTGTAGCAACAAGACTGAGCTTGGAATAAATACTTTAAAGAATTAAGGTGCCACCATCTGACTCAGTGCCTGGTGAGGGGCAGACCATGGGGAAGGTGAGTTATAAATAAATACCTGCAGAACCTGCAGAACAGACGTGCACAACGTTGCTGTTGGGCACAAACATGTTGTTGAATTGCTCTTTGGCCTTGGAGTAGCATGCAAAGTAGACAGCTCTGTGGGGGGAACAAAGGAAAGCAATGTCACACAGACTGTGTCAAATTAGACAATTGCTGCTGTTCTTCCCACCTCCTGAAAACCAAAACTCTCTCCAAAAAGGCCTCCACATGACTACTGCCATCTACAGACACAGAAACAGGACTCTGCTTCCAGAGGGGAACATCCCACCTACCAGGCAAGAGGCCAGAGAGGCAGTTCACCCCTCAAGTTCCTTTTTAACTGGTTTAACATTTCCTAGACAGAAAGATCCTCAGCCCTGCCAAGAATGGAACAGTCACAGGCACATGGAGAAACCATTCAGGTGCCTGTAAGACTTCCAAACGCAAGCAGTTTGGAGCTGCTTTGTTGTTGCTGTTAAGAGGGCCACAAACCCCTTTTGGGGTTGTGTGGCAGCAGTGAGAGTCCTTCCCCCTCAGCTGCAGTTTTTCATTTGAGAAGAATTTGGGCTCTCCAGGAGCAGGTGGGTACTCCTGCCCCCTGGCATCCCACTCACTGCTAAGCACTGTTATGGATTCAAGAGAAGTACGTTACAATAATACAATTATTAACCCTACTGACTTTTCTGCACTACTTTCTATTGCTTTCTCAAGCACATAAGTGGCTCTTGCAATGAGTTGGAATTTAAGTGCTGTGTTTACTCTGCAGTATAAACCCGATTTTTACCAGCATTTCTTGGTGTGTATGTGAGCAGTACACCTAAACAAATCTCAGTTTGCAGACAGGATAACTTCATGGCCTACTATTCTGAATCACAAATCCACTGTAACATTTGTGTTGGCACCTTAAATGTGTCTTTTAGCAATAGTTTAACTATTTACCTTGATGGTGCAACTCCAACCAAGTTTGGACCCAGCCCTCGGAAGAGTGACCTTGGTCCTTCTTTTTCCAGAATTGACCTAAAAAAAAGCCAAATAGGGGTAGAGGGGAAGACAGTATTTAGGTTAAAAGTTGTGTTCCTTGTTCTGTCAGGCAGAGAGTCAAAAGAATGACACAAAAGCCATGAGTATCAGTTGTGAAGCTGTTATGATTTTAAGCTGTATGATATACTTCCCAATTAGCAGAATTACACGCTAAATAAAAGCCACTGTACCCTAAAGTTCAGTGCACTGCAGGCAATTGGGTGTCATATGGCACAAGGTTATAATTTCCATCTGTTGAAAGCTGTCAGGAATTGATTTAAAGTTTCCTGGAGAATCCAGTGTTAGTTGACTCTGAAGAAGGAAGAATATTTTTGGCATTATCTGTATCTAAGCAATTCAGGAGTTTGCTTCCTATACAGTCCTGTACAGAGACATGGAAAGAGAAATCCTTTTCCCTTTCACAATGACCCAGTGATGTGTTTTCCCCCAGAGACAAAGGTGAGCTGTGGCAGCCACACCACAAGCTATAGGAGGGCACAGAGAGCAGCTCTCGCCACTGAGCTCACCATGTGAAAACCATGCTAGAATATCCAGCTAATTCCAGGCTCCATGGGTAGGTAGCCCACTGCACTCTTTGGAACTGCCAGTATTTCAGAATCTGCTCTCTAGGTAATTAGCACTGTTGAGAGTGTTCCCCACAGACTTCAAACCCAAGCTCATTAGACAGGAGGAGATACAGGAGCTCCTGAAACATTTTTTTTTCCTGCAGCAGGGTTGAACTTTCTGTATAAACTCCAGGGCTGAGTGTCTCCAAGGAGACAGATCCACCAACTACTTGTTCTTTGTCACTTAACAGTCACGACTGCAGATTCCAGCTGGGCTAACTCATCAGAATCTTAAATGGATTAGACAAAAACAGCCTGTCCTTCTGGAATGCCTTCTATCAGCAGGAGGCTTAACCTGCCCTCCTGGGCACCTGTTTTCTTTCTATTTACAGCAGTTAAGGGGCTTTCATACTTAACACCTGTAACTCTTACAGAGCAGTTCTATAGGTCGCTGCTTCCACAGCCATATAATCTTCCACACCTGGAGGCCCAAGTCATGCTCAGTTTGGCAATGCATGCATAATCAGGATTGAGAAAGGGCTGGAGGAGTAAAAGCAAGAGACTGAACTTCAATTCTTTCTTCATGCATTTTTATTTTCTTAGGTTAATCAATAGCATTATCTGCTCTTCATAGATGCTGCCTGCAAGGGAATGACAGCAGAAAAATCTTGCTCTTATTCTCAATCCTCTAAAGTAATCAGCTTGAAAACTTGGCAAGACATACAGCTAAGCAATTCCTGAAGTGAAATGAAACCAAGATCACAGTCACCAAATTTAATGAGCTTAATAAACATATTAAAAGGTTGAGCCCATTTTAAACCATTTCCTCTCCCCCTAAAAAAAGAGACAGCCCCAGAAAAAATGGGCCCAGAGGATGAATTAAGAACCTTGTGCATTAAAGTTTTCACCTCCTTTAGTTCAGCTGCCTGAAGTCCAATGCTGCAAGGTGAAAAGACAGCAAGGGAAGGGATGAAAATCAAAGGCAACTGGCACTACCTCACGCACTCAGTCACGAACTGCTCTAGACTCACCTCTGAGCACACAAAGCAACGTTTGGCAGGGGAGAGCAGGCTGTTTACAATACAGCAGCTCAAGTCCCACAGTGACTCCCAGCCAGAGAGCTCTGCAGAGAATTTGAATTAGCACTCCAGTGTTATATAACTGTGCAGCTTCTCCCCAGGCAGGCTGCCAAGCCTGCTGGCCTTACATAAAATCATTCAGCTTGCACTGCCAGTTGGTATTTTCTTTGGCATTGCTGCTACCTGATCTCAACAGGACCCTCTGCTTTGCCCTGGGGTGCCCATGGAGCCAAATAACTCAATCCTTTTGCATGAGGTCTGGCCCAGAAGTTGATGGTGCTTTGGTGGTAAACACAGTAGTGGGGATTTGGATGTCAGAGTTGTTGTAGAACTATTTAGCAGCTGTAATTTCACATTTGCTCTTCTTCATGAGTACACATGTGAAGGGAGCAGGTAGAGCCTCAGCTGCTGCAGTCTGAGCCCTCAGAAGGCCTTCACCAGAGAGTTAACACAGGTGCAGACAGGATTGATGCATAATCATAAGCACTTCCAGAGAGGAATGAAAAATTCCCTCCATCAAACAGGTAAATACCATGGGCAGCAAGAGCAACAAGTACCTCTACAAGTTACTCAAATTGGGAATGGAGCCAGGAAAAAGGGAAAGAATATGTGACTTATTCAGTCCTTCCATCCTCTGCCAAGAACTGGCCCCAGCTGGGAAGGATCACCTGTGCAGTGCTCAAAGCAGACAGCAAACAGGATTAGGACAAATAAGTGACAAAGATGACCCTTTTCAGTGTTGATAAAAAGTCCTTTCTTCTAAACTGTTTCCTGTGATAGTTCCCACAAACTAAGGCACGTTAAGTCCTTACAGTATGGCCTGTGTATTGATCCCTAGGAAGTCACAACTACCTACACCTAAATGTGAGAAGACAATTAAAAATAACCCCACAGACACTTATTCAGATCCATTCACTTTGGAAGTTCAAAGGAGCACTCAGAGGTCCTGAACATGTCTGTGTTTCTAACAGAATCATTTCTCTTCCAGAGGCCCAACTGACACAAATCCTTCCAGTGCAAGTCTGGAGCAAAATCTGCATTCTCTGCACAGAGAAGTGAAAACTCAGCCCACTGGTGTCAATGGACACTGAATGGGAGGAGCAGCAGCACTCACTTGAGGACACTGAAGAGCCCAGGTGACACAGACGTTGGCCTGACCATCCCTTCCCCACTGATGGTCCCCAGCTGCACTTGGGGGTAGTAGACAGTCCGGAAGGCCAGCTTGGAAGATTGGAGTCTTGTCTTTATCACCTCCAAGGGGCACGTAAAGATGGCACCAACTGTTCCTCCACATCTGCAAAGGACAATTTAAACAGACGACAAGAGTTTGAAAAACAAATCACAACATGGTGTAAATAAAACCTGAAGTCTTGTCTCCAGCTGGGTCTACATTGCGGACAAACTATGAGGCAAAAGGGCAATTCAGGCCTTAGGCAAGGGAGACTGTTCCCATGGCCTGGGAGAGGGAGAAGGTTTGAGAAACTGTTACAGTGATCAACTGCAGTGATGAGATTGGTAAACACAAAGGTGAATGAATCCCAGCACTACCAAAAAGTCCCTTACTGACCATGGGACTGGTCCCATGTTCTACCACAACTTGGAACTCTGCCTGTAAAAACTCCAGAGGCATCCACGTTTCAGGGGTTGTTGTCCTAAAACAGACACAGCCTTGGATGGATTTTCTTATGGGAAGCAGGAAGTTGGCAGATGGGAACGAGCCACTGGGGATTAGGACACTACAGACTGAAAACACAACATTATAATTCTTCACCATTTCAGTAATTATGATTAAAGAGCTGTCTGAAGAAGGAGCCAATCTAAAAACTATACTAAGTTAGGCACTCAAACAAAACAATGGATGTCAACTTTTTGTTTCAGGGGGTTGTATGGGGGGGAAGAAGATGCAACGATGAGAGGGGGGGTGGGAAAACAGCAAAACAGGGCAAAAAGGAACAGCCCACCCCTACTCTGATAACAGAGGGACAAAAATGAAATATTATACACGCACGATCCTGTAAGAGGCAAATATTCATCTTAATCCAGTCAGATTGAGTCTCCAACAGCACACTTGGCCAAGAATATAAAGTGTATGAGTCCTAATGCTCCTTTTAATCAGTGCTCTGCAAAGTGACTGGCCAAACCCATTTCTCTCTGTGGCTGTTCCTCTTCAGTAATTGAATGTCCCTTCTGGCAAACCTCACAATTAAACATAATGCTGAGGGTGGCTAAAAGGTACTGTATCTACATTTTACTATTCAAACCCATTGGGATTTAGGAAGATTTAACTAAATATTTCAGGTTTTCTTCTAAGGACATTTACTACAACTGAACTGATTAGGAAATATTTTCCTTGTTTACACAAGTGTCAAAGCACGTGACTCCTTCAAAAACCTGTGTTGACAATTTTCCTTAGAAAACACCACGAGTCAACAACTTAACTCTCTTTGATGTTCATGTGAAATTGTAATTTAGTAGTTTTACATGAAAGAGAGATGAATTTAAAAAGTAATCCCACCCTTTTCCTTGTGTCTAAAGAGCCCCATTGCTTGCTAGAGAACTTTGCCTGCACTAATTTGGGAACTGGGATCCATAGGAGGACTTTAATGAAGGTACCAGTGCATATTTTCTAATGCCCCTTTTAGACATGAACTACTTTACAAGGAGAATCTTTTTTCAAACACAAGGAAAAGGGCCACAGAAGAATGACAAAAAGATCCCAGCTGCAGACACAGACCAGTTTATGAAATGCTTTAGCCAGTACAGCTTATTTTGCTTGTTCAAACACTATGTCTTGTACCAACAGAAAGCATTCTTTGCCAAAAACCTCAAGTTTTTAACAGCCTGACCACCCTGGCTCTACAACCACAGAAACTAAGGTCTTTGTAAGGTTCAAAAGGACACCCCAGACCTCCTGGCCAAGGAACACAACTTCCTCACCACAGCTTTCATGTTCTGCAAGATTCTGTCTGAGTATGACCCCAAACTGGGCTTTTCAGATGTTTAATGCAGCCAACAGAAGAAACTGTTTTCAGTGAGACTGACAAGTCCTTGCTCCTTCCCCTTCCCTGCTGAAAGGGCTGAAAACCCAACCTTGGGACAATCCACACATCCACAGTAACAGACACCGTAAGAAAGAACTTTGCCTTCTCCCTCTTAAAGCACTTCTGCTTTGAGTGTTGACTGAAGCCACAGAGTCCCCAATGAACTGGGAGCAGAGCAGCAGGAATTGTGTCACTTGGCTCTGAACTGCAGCTCTTATCAGGGCTCTGATTATACCAAGCACGGGGCCAGGGCTGGGAGCTGACCCCTCGGAGTGTCCCCAGGGCTGGCAGGACAGACCCTGCTGTGTGTCCCCAGGGCTGGCAGGACAGACCCCTCGGTGTGTCCCCGGGGCTGGGAGGACAGACCCTGCTGTGTGTCCCCAGGGCTGGCAGGACAGACCCCTCGGTGTGTCCCCGGGGCTGGCAGGACAGACCCCTCGGAGTGTCCCCAGGGCTGGCAGGACAGACCCCTCGGTGTGTCCCCAGGGCTGGCAGGACAGACCCTGCTGTGTGTCCCCGGGGCTGGCAGGACAGACCCCTCGGAGTGTCCCCAGGGCTGGCAGGACAGACCCTGCTGTGTGTCCCCAGGGCTGGCAGGACAGACCCCTCGGAGTGTCCCCAGGGCTGGCAGGACAGACAGCCCAGCCCAGCCCAGCCCTCTTGTTTGGGCAGGTGCAGCTCACACTGCTCAGCAAAACCCTTTCTGTTCCACATGGACCTTGGAGCAGAAAGTGTTTTGATGATCCCCCTTCCAGATCCTCACTGATTCCTTCCCTAAAATGTACATGCAATACAGACACAAGGGTGTACAATCAACACCCAACTAACCAACACACTCAGAACAATTTTAAGTCTCTGGGAAGCTGATGAAGAGAATTTGATTGCCTTAATTCCCAATTCATTTCTCTACCAATGCTCCACTACTGTGCACTCTGTCTTCAGTCCTCATTTATTTCACATTCATGAACATTACAACAATACTTTGACAGTAACAATTCATACATTCAGGGCACTGAAACTCTATTTGCTATTTTCTGAACTACCAGCTGCTCAGTCTGGTGACATCCTGCCACACAGTTTTTTAGGCTCTCTGGCATATTCCTCCCTGCTGCATCAGCTGTCTTCTTGCCTTCCTACTCCACTCCTGGCCTTTCATCCTTCTAGTCTGACAATCCAGTTAATTTATGCAGCCTTTAATATTTAAATACTTCTGGCAATGCATACATAATGCTCTGATACTCAGCACAGTGAGTTAATATCTGCAACACCAGTTTTAACAGCTCCGAGTTTATGTTGTCAGTGTGACATTTAAGGAAAAAAAACATTATCTAACACAGCAATTCTCCAAATGCCACCAGGGTGCAAACACTATGTCCCAAATATAAATACACTGCAGATAGTGCAAGTAAGGACTTTGATGTATTGGGCAGTTTTTTCAGATGAGATTATTTTCCTCTGCATGGGAATCCTACATCATTCCCCAGTGCTGCTGCATTCCCTGGGAAGATGCCTGAAAAACAACACTCTTGTGAACAAGAGAAACACTTTGTATTCCTGGGATGTTCCAAATGGCTGCAACTGGGAATAAAGGAGAAACAACCTCAGCTACATAAACAGCCACAGACCCCACAAGGTCCAGGGCTGTGCAAGATAAACCTGATTTAGGAAAATCTCGTGCTGCAATCACGGCAAAGGCCCCAAGTTCTCATGCTGCTCTGAGTCAGGGCTTTGATACATCAGTGCAGCACAAGTTCCAGAGATGTGTTTGCTGCACCAGCCTCTTGCAAAAATCCCAGTGTCTAAATCTGTCCTTAGTGAAAAGACAAAAACCTCCCTAGAAACAGAACACAATGTCAGACTATTTTCAACAGGTCATACATGGAGATACATGGAGATACATAATGTATTCTACATCCACAGCTGCAGAAAAATAATTTACTTCCCTTAAAGAGAACTCTTTCAAAAACACACAGAGGATGCCCATCTCAAAATCCAATCCCTGCTTTCTGTCTTCACAGAGTCCCCCAAAGTACCAAGGACTTGCACTTGAAATAAACTCTCAGCACCCACCAGCACGATTGATAGGGATGCCAAGAATCTTAATTAAGAGTAAGGCTTACTTCATCAGTCCTAGACTTAATCACTGAGCATTATTCTTAATACACATAACAAGACAATGTTGGATGTTAAAGCAAGTTGTGCAAAACAAAGCTCTTTCAGTGGGGTCCCACTGACTTCACCAGGATCACAAGCAATGATGATGGAGCTGTGTGGTTAGAGAAATCACAGCTTACAACCAGCCTGACACATTTTGCTGTGGGAGTATCTGAAATGATTCTGGTTTTCCAAACCATGTCACATGCTCTAGCATGATGTGCACAGCAGAAACAGCAGAGCAGGTTCTGTCTTTCAGATATCATTATTGCACTGTAAAAGGAAAGAAGCTGCTGCTGTGCTGAGTTCTCAGGTACCACAGGACACTGAGTATCACAGCAGTGCAGATTATTGGTCCTAATGAACGCTGAGTTATTGATCATTTAATGAATTTCTAGCTAATGATGTTACCTTGAGCATCAAATGCCTCTTGGCTTTGGCTGAGCCAACCCACCTGTGCCCATGGGGACACTGTCACTGTGCCCTCAGTTCAGAGCAGCAGCATGTCCCCCCCTGCCCTCAGTGTGCTGCCAACCCTTTCACGGGGGGCTCATGAAGCTCTGTGAGGGCACTGCAGCCTCCAAACACCAGGAGAAATCCCTTAGTAAACAGCATTACTCCAGCTGCAAAGACAACATGGAGTAACCTCTGCTGCAGCAGCTTTTCCCAAACAAAAACAAGCAACAACTGGACTGGAGCAGGGAAACAGGAACCCGGATTTGTAAACAGGCTTGTTTGTATCTGTTGTGCAACTCAGGCATCGTTGTGTCTGGTGCCTCTGAACCCTTCCCAGCCCTCAGAGCCCCGTTCCCAGCAGAACAGGACCCTCTGCGTTGCTGTTGCCATTGGAAGCCTTAAAAGGAGCTAACAGAAACTAAAGGGCCAATGAGTCTGTTTGCCTTGAATAACCTGGTTAATGGGAAACCATCTCTTCCAACAACTGGAGAGCACTTTGCAACATTCAAGTGCATTTCATCACTCCCCGGCTCTGAAGTACTAAACACTTCTGTTCTGGCCATTAAGATTATCTGAGGCTGGCCTGGCCTGTGCACAAATAAACACGGTGTATTACATTTTAATCTGCCACCACACCCCATCCTCACCTTCCCAGAGAGCCATCATAACACCAATAATGTCTCTGTCAAATTTATTTCAAGTGAACGGGCAGCTCTTGCTTTATCTGCAAAAAGCACTTTACAAGTGAACAAAGGTTGGCACCTTACTGACTTATAAAGTGTTCTGAACTTCCAACATTTTCTTTGGCTGCAATGGTAATTTTACCCAAGGTCCTGGTTCTGCAAACAGCTTTATGTCAAAGTACAACCCATCGGAGAAAGGCTTTAACAGCTTAGGCACCAGTTTGAAAGTGATGTTCCATTTCTTGTTCTCTCCAGTGAGCCCCAAGAAGGGCATTTCTCACTTGAAAGGCAGGTAACAGCATTAGCAAATGTGCACACACAGAGAGAACGTGGGAATTGAGGGCCTGGAACTGGGAAAGCTCAGAAATGACCTGGAAGGCAGGGGCTGTGTGGGGCACACACTTCAGCCTTGGCTGGGGCAGGAGAACTCAGTTTGCTGTCTCACCTTCCTCTCTGTAACATCACAGAAATGATGGCACACTTTCCCTTGGCCCTTTAAACAACAAGATAGGCAGAACCAGACACAGGTCCAGCAATGAACCCTTAAAGGCCCCTTCACCCTACAAGGGCATCTCTTTCCTCTGAGCTGTATCTTCACTGCTGCTTCAGACCCAGATCAGACCTATCCCACCAGAGTGCTCAGGGGGCACATTCCCTGCTCTGTTTTTCCTGCAGGCCCTCTCCAAACCAGACTGGATCTGGTGTCTTGCTGGGCTTGCTGCAGGAAGTGTTTACTGGGCTCCCTGGAGGAGGCAGAGGGTACAATAAATCAGGAAGGAAGATGCTGACCTCCCAGTACTAGATAAAAACACTGAGGAGTTTAAAATTCCTGCTTATTTATAGTGTGATGAGTTACATGAGGACACCAAGAGCTCTGAGTGGGTGTTGTTACTACCCAAAGCAGTTCCATGTTTACATTCAGGCCCAGCTCCTGTCCCAGGTTCCAGGGGGAGAGAGGACTTGGTGCAGAGTGTTCAAGCCAGGAAGCGTCTCTGAAAAACCTGACTTTGTTTGGTTTAATATTATATTAAATGAACCTATTGCTCCAGGGACGTGCCAGAGGAGACTGAAGTCTCCTGTTTACCCACAGAAAAAACAATGGTCTACCATTAAACAGATTTAAACTGACAACAGATTTCATGTTGGCTTCCTAACTATTGTCAGCTGACAAGCACTACAGAATATTCTGTTACTTAGGTAATTTAAGCTGTTACAAACTTAAAGTATTTCTGACAAGGGCAAAAGTGCACTTAATCTGCACAATAGATAACTAAAATTTAGTTTACACCATAACATTTTCTTACTGGATTACTGATAAAATAACTGCCATAAATTAATTAACGGGACTTTTTGGAAGGGTTTTTGGCCGGTGGTTTGCGGGCCAGGGCTGTTACTTTAAGCTTTTAACACAACAAAACCAATACATTTACAAGTCCTTGAAGCAAGAATTTAAAAGTGGGCTGGAATGCCAGGCCATTTACACACAAGTATCGGGACATTCTGCAACTGTTTCCCCCTCTCTTTTGGGAGTCCCTTGGTTTCGATGCAACGACACGATCAGGCAGCGACAGCCCCCGTGTGACACCCGCACTCGGAGTGTCACCCACGCGGGGGCTGTTGGAGCGCTGAGCCAACACCCTCCTGCACAACCCCAGGTCACAGCTCCGAGCGTGGGGCCACCTGTGGGGGCAGCGCTCTGGGGTGACAGCGCTCTGGGGTGACAGCGCTCTGGGGGGGACAGCGCTCTGGGTGACACTGCTGCATGAGTGACAGTGCTCTGGGGGTGGCATGGCCGTGGGGATCACACGGCTCCATGGGTGTCACTGCTGCATGGGTGACATCGCTCTGGGGGTGACAGCGCTCTGGGTGACACTGCTGCAT
>VWZD01013283.1:157186-265219 GCA_013396695.1 Sakesphorus luctuosus | reverse complement strand
CCATGTACATATTTACTCTGGCTCTTTAAAAATAATTTCTTTTGTTACTTATTATTAGAATGTATTCCAATTCCATATTCTTTAATCATAAAAATTTGTAAAAAAAATGCATTATCAGAATATGTATATTTTTCCTTTCTCAGATATGCTTTCTCAGTGTCTATTTTTTGGTTTTTGTTTTGTTTTGTTTTGTTTTGTTTTTCTCTCTCTTGTTTCTTCCAGGTCCAAATATATTTTTCAAGGAATATGTCATAAAGAATAGCTTTTCATGCAATTAGCATTCTAGAATGTTTTGCAGCTTATAAATGCTGAGGTGCACTATGTGAAAGATGGCACTTTTCTCCTAGGAATATTGTTTGGAACAGTCTTGGTTTTCTACTCTAGAAACGTTGAAAAATTACTTACAATTATTTTCAGCATTATTTTCCAAGGCCTTGTAATAGCCTTGTGGCATTACAGTCCTATGATGCAGTAGGAGGGAAGGAGTGTTTAAATCCAGCAATGAATGTCAGTATGAAACTACAAGAGGTAAAATACAGTCCCACTACCTGCTGAGAACAGCAAGAGAAAAACCAGAAAAATAAGACATCCTTTGTCCTATATTTTATTCTCTGTAGAATTCTCTGAGAGTCTGTAATCTATGATTTGCAGGGGGCTTGTAAGCAACCAAAAGATAGAGTTTTGTACGGTTACATGGAGGAAAAAATGTAGGCGAAAACTTCTCACTTTTTTTCATATGCTTTAGGGAGGCTGAACGTACCTATCTATAAACTTAGAAATAAGCCCCAAACTAAACCCCAAACATATTTGAAATATCTTTTATCTGGGTTCGTGTTAGACGAGTTTGAAACTATGTACCTAACTGGATTCTAAAATAATCTCATCTGCTTTCCATTTTCTGAAAAGGAGCTCAAATCTGTGATTACAGTGTGAATATTGACCATTACTGAAGAGTTGATCTAATGTGGGGGGTTTATTGTGAATTTTTAATTATGGTGTCTTTGTTTTATTTTTAAATGTTTTGGCAGAGAACTTGGTGTTTGTGACAATCATCTGTTAAAACTTTAAAAGTTTGATCCTGAAGTTGACAAGTAATATTTGTGCACAACTGCAGAAAAGTGAAGTGCATGAAAAACAGTTCTTTTGGAGAAAGTGAGGTGTGTTGTTAGACTATCTTAAACCAAAGAGGTATGTCTCAAAACGTTTTACTAAGTGAAGTTAAATTCAAAGTATTTGAAGGAATGGGATACAAACTGCTTCAAAAATATCTCAATGCAGTGATGTGGGAAAATGGACTTAGAGAAAAAGTTGTATGTCAAAATACCCTAGCATGGTTTAGATTTTAGTTTTATCCTTGTGAAATATCGTTAGTTTTTTTCCTTATTGTCTTGTCTTTTCCATAATTTTTAAGAGATGTAGGTATAGATTTTTATGTGTAAAGCTAATTTTTGTTATTTATTTTCCTTAATGAAAGAAACAAAGAATTTTTTTTATGTGTATTGACCATTTGCATCAAAATTCGGTTACTGAAATCAGCTAATAGGCCCACAGCGGTAGGAGTCTTTTTTATATTAGTGACACACTTTAGACAGTGAATATTCAAGGCAGGTTGTGTGGAAAATACTGTTTCAAATATTAAATCTTGGTTTTTTATTTAAAAATTGATATTATTGCATTTTTGAATGCTGATGAAGGTTTCCACAAGTCTTTAAGTGCTCCTCTTCTCTGCTCTGAGGCAATAGAATAATACAAATGTAGGGCGTGAATATTAATCAGAGATCAGTACAAAAATATGTATAGTGTAAAATCAGAATTTGGGTTTGTGACATTTCTGCCAAAAGTAAATCTACTCACACAAGAAAGTAACTGCAGAATTTGATGTGTTTGTTTATAAAACAAAATCATTACAATATGTCTTTGTGTTTCTAAGTGTTCTGAAATGTCTGTTTGAACTGGGGAAAAGAGAAATTCTACTGATTGAGTTGAAAGAATTAAAAAAGAAATATGAAAATGAACATTTTCAAAAATGCTGTTTGAACATGGCACATAGTCTTTTATTTCTGTATAAAATAACATTTTTGATGTGTTCTTACCCAGTTTGGTTTTCCAAAAAAACCCACATATCTCTATGGGAGTTCAGCTTGTTTTGACAGAAGAGGGCAGTGTTTCTTTATGATTGTGCATGGGGAATATGCGTATTATTTTAAAGACCAGTCTCTAGAGACTATTTTAAGCCAATGAATTTAAATGTAATAAATGCCCTCTGAATATGCTACTTAGCAAAAATAACAGGCAGTGAAAAAGTAGACATTACAGTTACTTAATTGTTGTCAGCACTGAACTGTACTGTCCCAAGGAACACCATGTAACCTTTAACATACTACATAGGTGATTGATTTTTGTGTGAAGTTCAAGGATGAAATCTATGAAACAACATCATAGGTTGAAAATTCTAAAATGGTAAAAAATAAGCCTGATAGCACCACTTTATGGAATGTAGTAAGGATATTACCATCAATAAAATAGCCTTACAATAATTAAATATATGAATCAACACTGATAATCTCATATGTCAGGAGTTGTCCGTGGTATTGTAGAGTCACCCTTTACAGAGCAGGAAAACAAAAAGAAATACAATCACTTTTTATGAAAGGAATAAGGAATTAAGCACATCTTTAAAAGCTCTTACTATTCCTTGTTAATTGAAAGTCAATTGCTTGTTTTACTGGCCTTTTAGGGTAGCAATGTTGGCTAAGTCTGGGCCCATATTATTGATATATTTCTATATCCTAAGTGGTTTCATCTATTTCTGACCAAATTAATATTACAGGGACAGGTTCTCCCTTGTCCCGAAGTTCTTCATGCCCTATACTAACATTTTGTTCTTGTTATCTGAGCATTTTAATTCTACAGGGGATGGATGAATCTGACAGCTCTTCTTCGGAGACTGAGTTTTTCCATAATCAAGAAGATGAGGTTTTTTTCATAGGGACATAAGGAATGTATAATGGAAGTGATTGTGTAAAGAGGTATTGAAATTTAGTTTACTCATTGGCGTAAGCAATGTCTTCTCTTATTTCCTCACAGACTTGCAATATTGCTGTCAGACTCATTAACCTTTTGTCTAAAGTAAATCCTAGTCATAGAAGGGTCCTAGGAATGGCTGTGCAGAGAAAAAAGAGCAAGTTTAATTAAATAACTTGTTAATGAAAAGAAAGGAAAGGAATGGAAGAAAGAAAAAAGGTTTTATTTTAAAAGTCTATTTCAGTGCCTTCTCGGCTTATTTCTCTAAAATATTTTTATTAAATTCAGTTCAGGAAAGTGACATATATTCATGGAAAAGCAATAGCACAGAAAGTGGTGGTAAAAGAGTCTGCTCCAACTGTGTGAAAAAATCCTGCTGTAGACTTCAGCTTTTCCTTCCTCTGCTGCTCACAGAAATACAGGGTGTAAGTTGTGGCTGACTTGAAAAAGAGACAGTCCATCAAGCTTGTTCATATGAGCTACCAGAAAAGTCCTTACATTTTGTGGGACATGAATTTTATGTAGCAATAATGTGAATGCTTTGGGAAGCAATGAGCTGAAGGGAGAAACTCCACGTCTTACTGACAATTGCCTGAATATTAGCCTTTTGTAAAGTCTGCTGGGGTTGTTGAGGCTGTGGCAGCAGTGAACAGAGAGATTGGCCTCTG
This sequence comes from Sakesphorus luctuosus, assembly GCA_013396695.1. Lineage (NCBI taxonomy): Eukaryota > Metazoa > Chordata > Aves > Passeriformes > Thamnophilidae > Sakesphorus > Sakesphorus luctuosus. The sequence continues at coordinate 261,527 of VWZD01013283.1, read as the reverse complement.
TGTTCTTTAAATGGTCCATTATCTTCTGTCAAAACTGCAGGTACTTTTCAGTTGTTCATAGGTGTGAAATGACTCTTCAAAGACTGAACAGCCAAACCAATTTCTTTATGCCTATATATCTTAAAATAAAATTTGTGAGATATGGGTTGCCAAAGTTTTTTGATTGATACTTGACCTGCAAATGTCAACCATTTTAGTTAGAAGGGTGCTTATTAAAGAAGTTAGGAAATGGCATTATATGTGTCTGATAAAAGGAGGCATTTTAATATTTAGCTAATCATATTTGCAATAAAATGCTAAAGCACTGGCATTTCATATGGCCTTTGGCTAAGGATAGACAAGATCAGGTACAAGATGAGATACACTATTCCTGCAAATGATCAGCTCAGAATACTTTTTGAAATAAAAGTAAAGTGTTCTTTTTCTTAGTTATAAGGCCTTTGGTTATAGCAGTTTACTCCTTTGATTGTACATACCTTATGCTTGTTTGTTTATTTATAGTTTCCACTTATGTAGCTTGGTTACTTTGGGTTCATACAGCTAAATTCATGTGCAATAAAATAGGAAAGTACTGTTTAATCAATTTCTTCTGCATTTGTTTTTTCGTAAAAAAAATGAAGATACAAAGGCGCTACTGATTTCTCCATAAGTTCTTTGAAAAAAATTCTTGGCTTTTTTAGGATTGATAACCAAGTTAATTTTAACATTACATGTGTACATGAGCCTAACTTGAAGAATTTTCATGTTTTCAAATAAAACTGGAAAATAATCTGTCCACATTGATAAAAAGAGTTAAATGAGGATAAAATTTTGAACAAAGATGAATGCTGAGCAATTAAAAAGGTTATTTACTATTTAACACATTCTGCATTTGTCCTTGTCTAAGATAAATTCTACGTTTAAACACTGGTTGAATGCTAAAGTTTTAGGGATACACTTTTCATGTTTCCTAACTGTACAGTGTCGAAAGTTTAGAATTCTACCTTTTTCATTAATTTGTTCCACATTAAATAACCTTTAAATGAACATAGAAGAAATTGCAATAGAGGGACTTGAAGACTGAGGCAAAAATACAGTATAGATACAGGCATGTATATGGAGCTAAATAAATCCTGTTTTCAATACACTGAAACTGAAAAAATACATTGCTTTTCTGATTTTTTGTGCTGTTGCTGTATGCCCACCAGATACTCACAATCCTGAAATCTTTACCTCAAAAAACCAGGATGAAGGCAAAGAAAATGCATTTCCAAATATTTTTTGCTGGACATGAGAACACAGATAAATGTAATGTTATCACCTGCACTTCTCATTTTAAATCACAAACCAATTTGAATATATTTAATGAAGTAACTAGCAGACACCCTGCTGTGGGTTCACCCTTGTGAGCCCAAATTTGAGGTTAGATCAGGCCTGAAGCTGTCAGCTGATTTGAGCTGGGTTGAACTACCAGCTGACTTCTTCTGGCCAGTAGTATTGTATTCTATACTGTATTACAACATCATTCTTTCCCAGGAAGTAGAATCAGTGTGAGAGTGGCTTAGTCAGTCACTCCACAGCTCCCTCGGGAGAGGACGCATGATGCTGTCCCAGAGGAGATGGAGAGGGCCTGGCCCACCACTGGCTCTTGGGGAAGTAAAACGTGTTGCTCTGGCTCTCTCCTCTCTGCTCGGGTTCTGTTTCTCTGGGGACTGAGTCCTCTGGGGCGAATTGGAGTCTAATTGTGGATTTGTGTGTTTGCTGAGGGGTGGGAAAGTTGTGTCGTGCTATATTCTAGCTTGTCTAAGTGTGTAAATTATTCTAATCCTTTTCCTTTTCTGTAAAATACATGTGGTGTTGGTATAAATGTAGTTTGAAGGGGTTTTTTTCCCCCCTTTCCCTTTCTCCTTTCCTCCCTTTACTGGGGCGGGGGGGAGGAGGCTCTAACTCTGTGCTTGGAGGGTTGGCGGTTTGCCAGCTCAAACCAAGACACACCCCTTGCAAAGCAGAAAATGCAGCATAATCGCAGCCAGTAAATTTTGTTAGCCAAAGCACAACAGAAATGTTAACAATTCTTTGCTGGGGAAAATATTAGAAATCTCCCCAGTACTCAGATAACTAGTTTAATTTTAGTATGTTTTTGCTTATTACATAAGGTATGATGATATACCACAGTACTGACTTCTGCTTTTTGCAACCACATGATCTTTAACTGGCTGCAGTTTTAACAGCAAATTGAAGTCATCTCAATCCCATGAGATGCTGAAGATAGTGTTTTAATGAGCCAGAAAATACGTGACATAGTGGAGAGCACTCCAGTCTCCCACTCTTAAGGTCATGAGTTCGAGTCTCAGTACGGGCAGCCCCGGCAGTTCAATGCCTCCCTGCCATCCAATCCCGTCAGATCTCGGATGCTCAGCAGGGTCAGCCCCGGTTAGTACCGGGTGCTGTAGATAGTCCCAAGGAGACTTCACTGTCACTGTCCAAGCTTGCTCGGCCGTGGCAAATGAGCCTTAGGACTTAAACGGTGGGGCCAGTTCTGCGCACGCTGTGCCTCACCTAAACAATCCCCTGTGCAGGCTCGGAGGGCACACGTGGGGTGAGCCCTTCCCAAATCTTCGTTTGCGAAGATTGGCCATTATAATGAGCCAGAGGTTGCCTTCAGTGTGCCATGTTTTATTGCCCTTCTCACACACCTTTTTGAAGGCAATGTCTGGCAGGATGTTATGTCCATGAGCACATAATTAGACTGATGTAGAATAAGATTACCAGGTCGTTTGCATATCCTGATTTGAAGACAAAGAGATATCAATTGCTTTCATGGGAAAGGTTGCTGGGTGGGTGGTTGTTAGTTTCTAAGAGAGGAAATAAATCTTTTATGGATTAATACATTGGTGAGTATTTCTTGAAACATTTTTGAAATACTATATTTTTATTTTCAAATGTTTGATTTATTGATATTTGAGAAATTAAAAAATAATTACATGCAATGCACAGTAATGTCTCTACTTTGAGTACTGCATCTTGTGAAGACTTCCAAACAAGGCTGACAGCTAGGATGCTGTGTGCTTCCAACTACTTTAACTTCTATTTTCTCTGCCTTATAGTTTCCCTACTTGCTCAAAAAGAAAGTTGCTCAAAAAGCAAGGATGTGAAAAGATTACTTTTTTCTTCTCTGTCCTATACTTAAGTTGAAGATGTTACATGGTATTCAGTTCCTTGCTGTAACTGAAGCCAAGTAGGGCTAATGATAATAAATTGAATTACTTCATCAGAAAATGTAAGATGGAAAGTCAGGCATTTTCTTCTTCCTTTTAAATTTTATATTTTTTTCAATTAAATTCATTGTAGTTTCTAATGTAGATACGTTTATAGCTGTATTATTTTTGCTTTCCATTATTTAAATGAAATAATTAATACAATGACAAGTAGTACTTGAAATAAATTATTTAATCTGGCTACGATATTTGAAATGTTAATACAATAGCTCCTTCAATGACTAAAGATTTCCTAATGTTCTTAGAATTATGGAGTTGATTTTAATGTGGGGGAAATTTTAAACAGGTTTTTCATTCTCATGACAAGATTTATATAGGGTTTTGGTTTTTTTCTCTCCCTATTTTATTATGAACACCTAAAATAAATGTGAAGCAGATATGTACATTTTCAGCTGTCACAGACAGAGAGCAATTTATTGAAATTTGACTGACAGAGATCAGTATGAATATGCCACTTGCAAAATATTTCTTTACTCCTTGACCTTTGTCCAAAAATATTAGGAATTCCTCTCAGCCTACTGAAGGCTAAGTCTGCAGTACAATATCTGACAAATACAGAATGAAAATGATAGGGAAAAAGAACCCCTAAAATATAGTGTCTTTTATTCTTTCAAATTAGCATTTTTTGTATTTTTTAAAATATTTTTTATACTGTGTTGTTTAGCCACTGTCATACAAAGTTAATTGTCATATAGGTGAAGGCCACTGTGAAAAATAAGGAATTCTGTAAGAAATTATAACCCCAAATGTATATACTCCAAACTAATTGAAAAGTATAGGCACAGGCATTATGACTTTAGCTCACAGATCCTTTTAACTGAATCAATTCAATGTTCAGGTTAACTCCTGTGTGTTCCAAAATGAAATATGTATCCACTTGTCAGTTCTGCTTTGTAACAAACCATGTCTGTGCCTAATAAAAATAATTGCAGTGTTATTTCTCTTCCACTTCTAAAAAATGTGTTTAAGTTATGAAGGACTCATTGGTTAAAACTTTGAAACAACCTTCATAATGTTGACTTTTATACACAGTGTGTTAAATAGTATGTAGCTGAAAAGAAATGGAATGTAAAGAATTGGAATTTATGACTGGTTTCATTAGCTGCACATTCTTTTATCCTGTTTTTGATGACGAAATGAAATTATCTTTGCTTTTATCCATATTGTTTGTCAAACTGTGAACATGAAACATTCTCATTTTAATTTCAGCTGCTTATACCTGGGTTTATTTATTAACAATATTTCAGAATAGTTGACAATTAAAGTGAAAAATATATAATATGTTGTGCATTTTTGTCAAGATCGTCTTGATTTTTTAACAGTAACAAGCTATGTCTGATGTAGTTCTCCTTGTGTTGCTGTCAATTATGATTTGATGCTGTCTTGTAAAGAGAGTTTAAAACTGGTTTTCAGACATAAAACACTAGAAAAATATCAGAACATCCATGGTGATAATTGGAAACAGAGCCCCAGAACTCACTTTTTTTTTTGCTTTGGGCAGTAGATGTTGATATTTTCTATCAGAAAAAAACCAATCAAACAAACAAAAAACCAAAAGCAAGCAAAATACAAATCTACGATTAAGTTGTGCCTGCACATTCTTTCAGTCCCGTTTTTATTGCTGAGGAGAGGTTAATGTCCTTCCTTCTGCTTTTGACTCTGGGTTATTAAACCCTGAAGCCTGCTGCCCTGAAGCTGCTGCTTGAAGTAAAATCTCCATTGGGACACTGCTAAAGCAAACTGTGGCCATATTGACTGATAAGTTTTTTATGTATTTGTGCTATCATTATCTGGAATGTCTTTCTTGTACTGTGGTCAGTTCTTTTTTTGTCGTATCAATTAAAAACTCTGGCAACAGGAATTTCTATATCATGTCAAAGCTTCATAATTTCCTTGGAATTCTGCTTTGTTCAGCATTGTTTCCATATATATTTCTCTCTTAACCTCCTTGATATCTTTGAGAGATACAGATACATAAATAAAGAAGAAGATATAGTCTTATTTCTTAGCATAGAATCGTTTATGTTGGAAAAGACCCTTAAGTTCATCAAGTGTAACCATTAACCCAGTACTTCCAATTGACCACTAAACTATGTCTTGAAATGTGACTTTTGATGGTGACTCCACCATTTGCTGGGTAGCCTGTCCACTGGTTGATAACCCTTTCAGTGAAGAAATTTTTTTTATGATCCAATCTAAACCTCCCTCGGTGCTACTTGAGACCATTTCCTCGTGTCCTGTCACTTGTTACTTAGGAGAAAAGACCAAATTCCACCTGGCTACACCCTCCTTTCAGGTAGTTGTAGAGAGTGAGCCTCCTTTTCTCCAGGCTAAACACTGTCAGCTGCTCCTTATCAGACTTGTGCTCCAGACCCTTCCCCAGCTCTGTTGCCCTTCTCTGCACATGCTCCAGCCACTCAATGTCTGTCTCATAGCGAGTGGCCCAAAACTGAATCCAGCCTTGCAGGTGTAGCCTCCTCAGTGCCAAATGCAGGGGGACTTTGATTCTTATCCATAGAAACTCAACCTTTCCATTACCATTGTCAAGCTTCAGATAGTCAAATTAGCTCCAAATGTGCAGGACTACCCCATCATCTCTTCTTCCTTGTCTACCACTTTAGAGTTTATAGTCATCCAGTGGAGCATTCCATGTTTCTGGGATGACAACAATGTTGTAGTTTTCCTGCTTCATGATGGCTTACAGATCCTCCTGCTCCTTGCCCGTGCTGCTGGCATTGGTGTAGATGGCCTTCAGCTGGACTATTGAAATTCCTGTCTTCTTGGGTGTAAACCCCTTAATTCCTGTGTGACTGTTCTCCAATGCTTCCATGGTTTCTAGTGCTTTGACAACACTCATGTCTTTGCTGCCCATTGGAGCAAAAACAAATTTAATTTCTCAAATATACTTAAAGTGCTTCTCTCTTCTTGAACACTGATGGATTGTTTTGTTTTGTTTCAATCACATTTAGTTTGTCTTTCCATAGGTATTCATTTGGTGATTGTGAATAGAAGTTCTTGTATTTTGCAGAAAAAAAGTTCAAATTGTACTCCAAGACACTTCGATTATTCACTGATTTTTTTTTTTTGTGAAATGAGTAGAATAACACTTTAAGCACTTAGAGATTTATTTCAATTGGGTCCTTGTTTCCTCAATTTTTTTTTCCAAATTCGTTTTGATTTCATTCTTGTAATCTGTAAGATCTTCTATTTTGCAAAACTTATTTAGAACAGCTCAGTCTCCTCAAGAGCTATTGTTCAATGACCACTAATGAAATCCATAGCACCCTCCAACTCACGACAGGCATTTCTGACATCTTAAATGATATTTAAATATTATTTATCATTTCAAATGCTGATAGATTTTGTTACAAGAGAAGGGGAATATCATCTTGACAAAAGTATTCTAAGTGAAATGTCAATATTCAAATTCCTTCACTCATTTTTTTTTTACTTTACCTTGGTGATTTTCCTGTCCTTCCTGTTACTTGCCAGAAATTCAAATCATACTGTTGCTAAATTTTATTTTTTTATTTATAAAGTAAAATAATAAAATAAAATACAACAAAATGGTTTGTAAGTAGTCCTAACTTGAATTAGCATGGTTCTGATCTATTTGACACACAGTTAAGTATGTCTATGTGTAGCTTTCCTTCTTTGGCAACCTGTCCAATGCTGACTGATATTTTTCTCGTAAAGAGCAAATATATAAAAGATTATGAACTGGTATTGGTAGAAAATTTGCATAAATATTGTTCTTTGTCAAAATGTGGAATTAATATTTTGCTCCTGAAATGCAGTGGATTTGTAATGAACAACCTGTATAAACTCTTGCTAAGCCAAAAAATCTTAGTGGCATTTGCAAAGGACCTTCTGCTTTTCCCTTTTCTTATGCATAAAACAATGTTTTTTAAACATTCCCATCTCTCAAGGTTTTCTTGAAGCCAAATGTTATTGAAACAATACTTATTAACAGAAGGCTCTAAAATACATTATGAAAGGGGGAAAAATGCACAAAAATATCCATAGCACATCAAAATGCATAAGATATTTCCATCAGAAATAATATATACTACAGTTTAGTTCCTGAGATTCGGTTTACTAAGCCCCAGAATTGTGATCTTTCTATTTAACAAAAGTAAAAAAAACCTTTGATGCTATATTGTAGTGATTGTCTTTTTCTCTCTCATGTAACTTTTCTTTAAAATAATAATATTTATTATTCTGAAAAAAAAAGGCAAACAACCACCCTGCATTCCATTGGAAATGTTGTCAAGTAACAAAAGAACACATCATTTACAGATCTTTCTCAAAGTTATTGAAGCTAATGGATACCATTTTTTGATTTCTGTATCTTCTGGTTTAACTATATATTTTATGAAGGGGAATATGTGCAAATGGGATTTGACTTTGGCAATCAGTAAAAGGATTAAAGTCGAGTGGCTTTTGGTGAAGCCCTGTTTTGTTGGGGTTTTTTTGGTTGGTTTGTTTTTTCTTTTCCTCATAAATGATCAGTATCCTGTGTGGAACTTCTAATTCCATATGCTATCAATAAGATTACTATTGGATTAATTGAAGGGAAACTAGATTAATCTTAATTTGTAGTTTCATTTTTCCCCCTATATGGTAAAGCTTTCTATTTTAGAACATATTTGCCATGGCTGGCTCTTGGCCAAAACCAATGTCCATCAGTTTTCCACTGATTGCTACTCAGAACTGGCTCTTTGCCATAACTTTTCATGGCATTACTATCTGTGTTACTAATTTGGAGCAGGAGGATCATCTAATTGAGCTGTTGATGTCCCTTTGTCTCTTTCTATCTGTGGCATGGTGCATTGTATCCTGCTATCCCAAAGAAATTTTAAATCCTCATACCAAGTGAAAAAATGTGAGATACTTTCAGTTCATGACTGTTGTGTGTGAATGTACCATTATCTTCAAATGACTAAGATAATGAAAGTTATACATATATTTTGTAATGTTTAACTCAAATTTTACCTATTCTTGCAATCTAAGCATCATATTTATAATTTCAGATATTAGTTATTCTGAATACATACCAAAATAATGGTCATTTATACAGAAGTAGTTAATTCTCTGAAAGATCATTTTCATATTTTTTCTGGCAAAAAAATCTAGGCTATTTCTTCATAATTATAGTGGTCATTACTAACATTTCAATGCAGAGGAATCAATAGCTTTATAAAAATTGTGAATATTGCTGATGTTTTGCAGTAAAGCCGAAAAGGAATTAACAGCTTTTAGTGGAATTTTCTGAGTCATTGAAACTCTTCATGGGGAAGAATCAATTTCAGCTCATTTCCTATTACAGAAGTGGTGAAAGTAGTTTCTAAATTATCGTAATCCAAATGGAAAAGTTCTTTAAAAAATGTAACTAAGAAAAGTAATCATTTATGAAATTGAATTAAAAAAAAAAGTGTTCTACCTGAAAATATTTTGAGTTTTTTCACAACTGATTTTGACGGGTTGGGTTTTTTTGTTTTGTTCGGGTTTTTTCTGTTTGTTTTGGTTTTTTAACTGAATGATGTATACTGAATAATTATATATAACTGTGTACTGTAGAAAAATAGTGAAATATGGTTTTCAGACTTATTTGACAAAAAACATCACAATATCTAGAGTGTTTGAGATTGCTTGTGCTGACTTCATGGAGTCATAGAATCATTTGGGTTGGAAAAGACCATGAAGTCTAGCCATTCCTCAGCACTGCCAAGCCCACTACTAACCCATTTCACCAAGTGCCACATCTACATGTCTTTTAAATACCTTCAGGGATGGTGACTCAACCACTGTCATGGGCAGCCTCTTCCAATGCTTGACAGGACATTGTGAATGGGAATAATCTTTAGTGGATTTTTGCATAGGCATACACTTGGTGCCTATGGATGTCATTATCCTCCGCTGCATTTTTGAGTTTATGTGGGAGCTCTAGCACAGTACTTTTATTCAGACTCGAACACTGGACATTTGAAAAGATGAGAAGTGCCTTTAATCACGAATTCTGATAATTTTCTCTATTTACCATTACCATTTTTTCAAGCTAGCAAAATAGCTGAGCATACCAAATAAAGTTCAGATTTTGCTTAACTGAATATTTTTTGTGTTTTCCATATCTTCAAATTTCTGTACCTCTCAAAAATTCATGGTTTCATTTCTTTCTTAATCACAGCAAAAAGCTTTTGGGATTTTTGTCTTTATTATACTTTGGTTTCTGACAACTCCTGGTTTTCTTAGCCTTCTAAGTATGAGTATCTCATTCTTGTCACAGTCTTGGTCTTTTGGGATAGGACCAGACCGGCGACGGGGGTTCTTTTGCTGCCTGCTGAGCTGCGATGGATCGAGGTTGCAAGGGCTTAAGGTTGAGTTGACCCACCCCGCGACCCGCAATGNTCACCTTGTCCCTCTCAGTCCTCCACTCGTCCACAATCGTGTAGGTGCCATCTCCAACACATTCTTGCAAGGACTGTTCTTCCCACCCATTGAATTCAATTTTAGATTTTACTTTTTTCCACTCCTTATTTTTTCTTGATTTTATTGCTATTTTTTCAGTTCCATTGCCAGTACTTGCATAACTCCCATGCTTTTCAGTTTTATTTTCTCTTCTCTCTTTTCTGTATGTTAATTCCTGTTCCACAGGAATATTTTACCAATTAATCATCTCTCCATAGTTTTTCTTGGAAAAAAATAGGTGGAAAAGGTAAAAACCCTACATCTTCAGCATACTTACTTTTGTAAAGGTAGGGACAAAGATTGATTTTTCTTTAGTTTATGAGTTCATCATATACAATTTATGAAGTGATCTCTTTGAGCTGTATGGACAGACTCTACATGGTCCTTTTAAAAAGCCTTATTAGAAACCGGGTGTACTCACAGTGGGTTTCTCATCTATTTCTCTCTATGGATTTTTTGTTTGTTTGTTTGGTTGGTTGCTTGGTCAGGTGGTTTTTTTTGTTGTTGTTGTTATTATTGTTTTTTCTTTTTTTTCTTTTTTTTTCCTGCCTCTTCATTAGTTTTCTGTGCCTATTGAATGTGGTTCTTGCATCAAGGTAGCAGTTTTCTGTGTCTGCAAAGTGTCTATTAGATGTTGATGTAAGTAAGAATACAAGTGCTATTAGACAGCACTTAATATAATAAGGATCCTCTAAGAATCTTCAAGGGGCTTATAATGAAATAGCACACAAAATATATATATCTATTTTTTGTAGTACCAGGGGAAAAGGAATCTTGTGGAAACCCCTATGGGGAATAGAAAGTTATCTCCTATTCCTGTAGTAATGCATTGTGAATATTATTCCTTTTAGAAAGCAGATCATGTGTAATACAGGTCAGTCATGAAGAATACTGTACTTTGTGAAGGAAAATCCAGTTCATAAGCTCTAATATATTTAATTTTCTGATTCTTTACTTTCAAAGACCAAAAATTGTTAGTATTGATTAAATAAACCTGTCATATTTCCTTGGGAGTGAAAAGAAAAATAACTTTTCTTCAGCAAGGAATGTGTATGAAACTTGTAACATGGCTTATTTGGTTAAAGTGTGTGAAATACTGGAACTATATGATTGGGAATATCAATGTTTAACTTTTTCCCTCATGGTTTTTGTTTTGAGTAACATAGTTAAATAATACATCAAGACCTACACTATGTAGGAAGGAATAAATGAACACTTAGGAGTCTAAACAACACTAAGGTGCAGAACATCTTTTTCAATGCTAAATATGATTAGAAATGACACCTATTACACTTGTGCATCAGTACCAATGTGCAGCAATGTATTAGAAATAGGAAAACACAGTAATGAACAATCTCTGCCTGAAAATTGAATCTCCAATTGTTGGGGGGTTTTCACCCCAGGTAAGCGAGTTGTAATTGTAACTCCATGTATTTATGTGTATACCTATATGTATAAACTCAAATACATTTGTGCTGTATAAACATTCAACCAGGTTTGTCAAGGCATAAACAGTTTTGCTTCCAAGTATATGCAAATTGCTCTTAAACTGAGAGAGGAGATAAATGGGGAAGGTCTTCTATTGATGTAAATGAAAGGGCCTATTGACTGCAATGGCCTTATGCTAACTGAAATCGTGAGGGGTCTGGGTTGGTTTNGTTTTGGTTTTGGTTTTCGTGGTTTTGTTGTTGTTTTTGTTGTTTGGGTTTTGTTTGTGGGTTTTTTTTTTTTTTTTTTTTTTTTTTTAAATACTGGCCAAATCCCTTTGTAATTATATTGGTTTCAAGGGACAAAGCTGGAAATTAGTTTGGTTTTATGCTAGTATTGTAGCCTCTTTTATAAGCAATACAGGCATCCTGGACATCTGTTTCACTTGTAGTGAAGTCCCCTGACTATAAGCTTCTTACAAGGTACTCCTTTCTTCCTCTCTCCTCTATCCTTGTTTGTACTACACAGAATCACAAAATATTCTGAATTGAAAGGGAACCACAGGGATCATCAAGTTCAACTCTTAAGTGAATGGCCCAAAACCAGACAATGTTGTGGCAAAAAACACCAAAAAACCAAAACAACACCAAAACAAAAAAAAACACAAACAAACCAAACAAAAGAGAACATTTTCTGCCACACACAAATAAAGAAAGAGTGCTGCAGATAAAACTGTACTGCTCAATCTTAAAGTGCACGACACATGCTTGAGAAGAGGATGCTCAAATGAGGAAATATAGAATCAGGTGAGAAAAAAAATTAAGGAAAAACTGATGAGTTGTTTGTTCATTTGTTTAATATATTGTCCTGCTTATAAAGAGAGACTTTGTTTAGTTGAGAACTTGTAAATATTAGAAATTGTGTGAAATATTTTTTCAGTGGAAATGGCAGCAACAGTAGAATTTTAACAGCCAAATTTATAAGTGTTTAAACAAATTTCAACTGGACAAAAAAGTGTTGTTCTTTTATATTTGAATATAAAGTAAGCCATTACTTGATATGCTTTATTATGAACAAATAATTAAATACAGGGGTCACTGTTAATTTTGAATATCAAAATTAATTACAAGACATGCTCTGGTTATTCAAGTGATCAAAAGAATGGAAGCAAGAAGTCATGCCTAAGCATTTCTCACCAACTCTATATTATCTTTAATTGTATCAGTCCCACACTCCATAAATTTCCCCATTTCACCTCTCAATAGTTACCAAAATGAAACTAAGTGAAACCTGTGAGTGCTTTTGAGCAATCAATACGTACTTTGCATATTTTAATTTCAGTTCTACAGGAAAACAACTGGCTTAACAGTTTTTTCCCCCTTATTCCTCTTCTAATTTTATTGAGGACACTGGTGTGACTTAGAAATGAAAATTAAAAAATTTAATTATGGAAAAGATGGAAGAATGTGCTGCTTATGGCTGAGATAGTTTTCTTCTTAGTACCTGATAGGGGGCTGTGTTTTAGATTTCTACTGGAAACGATGTTGGTAACACAGGAATGCTTTTGTTATTGCTGAGCAAAACTTGCCTTTTCTGCCTATCACATCACTCTGAATAAGGAGCTGGGAGGGGACACAGATGGGACAACTGACCCCAACTGACCAAAGGGGCATTCCACACTTTATGGTGTCTTGCTCAGGAATAAAACCTGGGGGAAGAAGAAAGGAGGGGAAGTTCAGAGTCAAGATGTTGGCCTTCCCAAGTCACCGTTATTTGTGGTGGATCCCTGCCCTCATGGGGATGGCTGAACACCTGTCTGCCCGTGGGAAGCAGTGAATGAATTCCTTGTTTTTTTCTTTATTTGTGTGCACAACATTTGCTTTCCCTATTAAACTGTCTTTATCTCAACCCATAACTGGGCTTAAACCCCAACAAATGAATTGTATACTCTTTCTCCAGTTCAAATTCTCTAAAGGAATATATCTGTTATAAATTTTTTAGAAGGACCTGTTATTTTTATTCTGTTCCAATATGCATTCGCTGTAGTCTCCTTACTACTATAAAATCCAGCTTTTTGACTATCAATTGTTCTCTATCTGTAATGTGTCTCTATAGCCATGACACTGTATTCTCCCAATAATTGCACTGTCATAGGTTGTTAACTTTCACACTTTTTTCTGTAACTCTTTGTAGAAGGAGGTACAGCAAACAGGGGAGTGATCCAGAACACATTGTAATCATTGATGAAATCTAAGAGTAGAATTGTACTAATAAAATCATTCATTATGTTATGAATGATGAAAATTCACACAATTTTTTAATGATTCACAGAAGGGAACATGATTCAATAAAGTAACACCACAGTGAATCATTACCTGGATGCTCTAGGATGCTCTCATACATCTCCACTGGGTGGAGGTGGCTTGCTGAGGGCACAGGATCCAGTTCCAGCCTTGGTTTCTGAGGGTATGCACTCCGGCAAATGCAAAGTCTGCTGTTTCCCCTAATGTTTGCACTCTCTTTCGCATTCCCATTTGACTAGACCCACTCTTTATGTCTACTAGCTTCTGTCTCAATCCTCTAGCTCCTTAAAACATTTTCTGATTATGTCTCTGTTTCTTCTTCCTCCATTTCATAATATTCTTCATGACCTCAGCTCAGTCACTTCTGCTTGTTTCCCTTCAGTAACACTCCTCCCCTGCTTCCTCTTATTGTACCAGATTTTTTACTTAACCATTGTAGTCCAATCTCTTATATCCATGTCTGACAGCTCTACCACCCTCTTCATTCATCTGTGGCTCCTTATGCTGTCTCACTGTCTCCTGCTTTGTAGTTTGTGGTCTTGGTATTTGGTATTCTTGGTATTTTTCAGCGTATTTTGGTACTCTCATATTATCTCAGCCTACTTTCTGCCCAACAGCTTTTTCCCCTTCTTAAATCTGTTATTCCTAAGGTTCTCCCACCATTGCTGATGGGCTCAGCCTTGGTCTATCTTGGGGCCATCTGACATTGGCGCTGTTGGACATGGGGGAAGCTTCTGGTAACTTCTCACAAGAAGGCACCCCTGCAGCCTCCCTACTACCAGAACTGGGCCACAAAAAATCAATACAACAACTGATCATGAAGTGCTGTTCCTCTCAGTTTCAGCTGTTGTAGAGCCAGTGCAGGCACCTTGTTTGAAACATTAAGGGTGGAATCCTACACTGCCTACCTCTGCAAATGTAAAATAGATTATTTCCTTGTTGATTTTAGAGGTATTAAACATTTAGAGTAAAGAAATTTCAACCCCATCTGAATGTTTACCATATATTACTCTTAATAGTGTAAGTCTGGTGCCATTGTCAGCAACTGGAAACACATTATTCTAATAAAAATGGATGGGAAATTGTATTAAAGTGTCCTGTTTAGCCTCTTGGCTTTAGCGTGATTACAGGACAGTAACAGGTACTAAAACAGAGACAACATTGGGGAATATGGGTGTGGGTTCTAAGAACAATGACCTATCAGAACATAAAAAAATGGCATATTCAGTGTTTATAAAGATTATATAATGCTTATATAAATTCCTGCATTCTGGCTGATAATAGCCTTCAGCTAGAGCACATGGATTTGCATTCTGAATAGTTACAGAGAAATTGGCTTATTGGCTGAGACAATTCTATACCTATATAATGAAGAATAATGTATTTTCTTGCAGACTACACAAAATTAATTTATAATACAGAAGAATTTAAAAAATATGAGTATCTAAAAATAGGACACTTGGCCTACAGCCAGCATTCCTACTAATGTGTTTTGACTCAGTACAAATCCTGTTATTGAAGATTAGTTTCCATCAGAATAAAGAGTCTATAGAAATGCAGCTGATCCTGCTTATAAGAAAGTTTGCTGAAGTGAAACAGTACAGAGTAATAGAAGGTCTGGGAATAATTATAGCTTGAAAACCAAAATAGCATTTATATCTAATTTAAGTTTTCTGTACATTTTCTAGATCAGTCAATTTTTGTTCCTTTTTTTGGTTGTGTTTACCTGGTGTTGGTGCTCTTCTTTGAAGTTCAGCTTCTCCACTTTAGTTCACTTGTAAAGAAAAACTGTGTTGCCATATATATTGGATTAGATGGACCTGTGAATGGAACACAGACTTGAAGATTTTAAAATTAGTTTCTTTTTATTTATTATCTTGTACAAAATTAGAGATAGTTTACCTACTTTCTGAAACAAAACCCACATTAATATCTGAAAAATATCCAGATACCTCAAACTTAGAATACTTCCCTTCCAGTATTAGTAACTGTTTTTGTATACCTGAAACACAAAACCACGATGTTGATGAGGTTCAATTATTCTTCAGGGTCTACAGCAGCTGTTTTTTAGTCATCTCTTTTTTACATGTCTCAGCACAAAGGGAGTCATTTTACTGTAGTATTCATGGATAGTGTGCAGCTTTGTTAATGAATGTTTAATATGCCTTAAGGAAGTTTCTGAAAGTAGTGAGAAAGGCCCTTTAAGGTCATCAAAGAACAATGACTCTGTGTTTATTTTTTTTTGACTTCTTCCATTCTGCATTTTTCAAAATTTATTGTTGTTCATTTGGACATCTTCCAAATGGGGAGAGTTATTTTTCTTCTTACTAACTACTTTGTGTATTCTAGGAGAATTAAGAAACTTTTAACTGCATCAGGGAGAATTATTTTGGTGGTCTCCAGAATGCCTTGTATAAAACAATAATTCCAATGTTTTTCCTGGATACTTTTCACTAACTTTCAGTGAAACTTATAAGCTATGAGTTGCTCATCATTTCATGAAAATCAGAATTAAAAAACAAAAACGAAAACAAAAAACAGGTATAGTGGTCATGTAATTTGTAACCCACTCCTGAATGTATACAGTTGGAATTGTCTTCCCAGGACACTTACAAGAAATCTTGGAAGCAGTAACATTAAAGCTGGTCATTTTAGAGAAAAGGCATAACTTTGAAGGTAAAGCTATGGTCACCAAAGATGCTAATAAAAAAATAGAATAACAAACTAGTTAAAATGATTATGAATTTATTTGTAAATATTTTCCTTCATACTTCTAGGGACTCAAATGCTAATGAAAAATGACACTCAAAAAAAAAAAAAAGAAAAAATATTAATAACAAATAGATATTATCTTTTTAAAATAAGTTTAAATTGTCATGAGATATTAACGTAAACTCTGGAAAGTACAATTGTTTTATGAAGCATTTATACAACAGTGTAATGTTTTTGGAGTATATTTCTCCCATAAATATAGTGTAAAACATACTTTAGCTAATCTTAATTTATTTTTAATTAATGCATAATCTCTGCTACTATCTGTTGCATAATATGCAGTGCAGAATAATAGAGTGTGCTTCTCACCTATATTGTAAATACTCTATTTATAAAATTATAAGGAAATAGTATATGTGTATAAAATTAATTATTTTACTCTTAACCAATATGGAGTACAGGATCATTTTAAAAAAAAATGTTCTGTCAGTAATTTATTCTTTGTTTAAAATCATGGTGTATGTGACTAAATTTCAACTCACAACAGTTTTGAGTAGACTAATGAAAATTAATTATGAATATTTCCAACTGCATTAGGAATATCAGTTCAGTAATTTTTCTGCATAAATTGTGAGAGAATCATACAATGAAAAAAACTGAATGAGCAGATAAAATACTATTGAACTATAGAAATTCATTATACATCTTGTCAATATCCCTGTATCAAATATTTCAATATATGCCCCTTACTTGCATAGACTTGGCATTAAGTAATCATGACCATGATTTTTGTAACACCAGAGAAATGGACCATAGGAGAACAAAATAAGATTCATGTTCCTTGCAAGGCAAAAGTGAAATAGAAAATTACTGTTATATGACCATAACTGACTAGCTTCTACTTTGAATCGATCAGTTGTCAGGAGTATTAAATCTGAAGTGCTTCAATGGCTTTGATTCCCTTGTACACTAATTTATCTTTTTTATTAAGAATTCCTAACTATTTTTTAATAAAAATTATTAATTTACATTAAAACCACTAGTAATTAAATACTAGATAATTTAATTTTGCTTAATTTAATTCTAAAAATAGAACAAAAATTATCTGAAGGGCTTGAAAAATTCTAAACATATTCAAGTATAATATATTCATCCTTAAACAGTCAAAACACTGGCATATCAAAACATGCAAAGGAGATGAGAATACTGACAAACTTGTTTATGTATATGTATCTCTCCCTTCTCTGGTATTAAAGAGTAGTGTTGTTATAGATATCTGACATTTAAAAATCTTACCAAATCTTCTTAAAAGAATACATAAAAATTAACCAATTTCCACTGATACTTCTCTTTGAACGATCTGAAAATGTTGATCAAATATGATGGGTGTGCTGGTTTAAAGGTAATATGTATGTATGTAGGTACGGCCAGACTTCGGGAACAAAGATTTGGGAAAGGCTCTCCCCACATGGGTGTGCCCTTCCAGCCAGTTGAATTTTTAGGTGAGGCACAGTGTGAGCAGAACAGGCCCCACCATTTAAGTTCTAAGGTCCATTTGCCACAGCCGAGCGAACTTGGACGGTGACAATGAAGTCCTCGGGACTGTCACAGCACCTGGTACTAACCAGGGCTGACCCTGCTTAGCATCAGATCTGCCAGGATCGGATGGCAGAGAGACATTTAACTGCCCAGGGGACGGTCCCCATTGAGACTCGAACTCAGGTCCTTTGGATTCAGAATCCAGAGTGCTCTCCTTTACACCATGGAACTGCCCTTGGTTTAAAGGTAAACCAGCAGGAGAAACGAACCCAACACAAAAGAGACTATAAGTCAGAGCTACAATTCAATAACAATATTACAATAAATGCAATGGCACAAAGAGAAATTGGTTTTAACCCACAAAACCCAGAAGTATAACCCAGCACCCTGGGGCACAAACACAAAGGGGTTTGTTGGCCCCTGTACTGAGACCCACGTGGTTCCCCCAAGTCCAAAGAAAAAAGAAGTGAAAAACCTGTTGGTGCAGATGACAGTTGCAGTCTGGTGAAGACTGGTGGTGTCAGGTTGAGAGTGGTGGTCTCCTCCTGTTGAGGTTCTGATCCTCCTCTGGATCTGATGAGTGGGTCCAGAGGTCTTCAAACTCCAAGAGATATACCCTCAGATCCAGGTGGGAATGTCCAGTACCTCCCCCAGGGTGGGAACTTCCACAATGGGTGATCTGACTCTATGAGTCATGAGGTATTTTTGGAATTGTTGCTGGCACATTAGCAGACATGCCCCCTCAGGCTTGGTGTGAAGGTGCTAACAACTTCCTGGAGGGGAGTTGTTATAGCTCTTATCTCACAGTCTTCTTTCACACCCAGTTTACATCCTGAGGGGATGGGTGTGCCCTGGGCAGCTGCTGCAAATGGTCCATTGTTAACAGTTTATGGGAAATGACATAGAGGATGTAGAATACACAGCTTTGGTCACACCCACACAGTGATAAACTGGTCCCAGCTGCTGAACTAGGACAATGGGACATGTACAGGTCAAAAACTTCTACTAATTTTGGAAAAATATTTAATGTCAGAATATATATAACAGAACAATTGGGTTTTTCCCCCCTGTTTAACTTGATGCAAAATGCTTGAAATCCTGATTAATGAAAAGAACTCTGAGTTGTCCATTCAGATTCCAGAAGAATAGAGAAATAGGTAAAAGTTTTGTAAAAGTCTTCACACATCAAGTGCATTGGTTTTTTAGTCTGTTTGAAGCTGTTTCAGTGAGAAACTTCATGTCATCTTGCTTGCTGCTCTGCCCTTAGCAGTAGCACCTGGCATCAGTAAGTCTAATTTTTTGAAGACTTTTTATATTAATAATGTATCATTATGTGAGTAGCTGCATGGTTGCCTGAGAATTTAATGTTAGATTAATTTAAGAGAAGTAGAACATCTGGGGCAAATGTCATTTACTTAAAGGTTTTCAGGAAAGTGACATTTATTTCCCACTCTCTTTGACATTTTGACTTTTGATTTTGAGAAAGAACAAGGAAACTTTCTGTGAGAGGCCAGTAGGCAACTAATACAACATTCTAGAGAGAATCAAATTCAGAAATTAATAGCTTAATGGTTAAGAGCAATCATTATCTGTCAAGTCTGCAACTTAAGAGAACAAATAGACTGTTGTCTCTCACTTAAAAGACCATAAAATTTGTATATAGGCATTTTCACCTAATGGCTAGAGGACCAAGAGCTCCAATATTCAACTTATTTCCATTTCAATCACTGAAACAGGATGCATGTGTTCACTTGGATTAGAAGACTAATGGGACAAAGTCAAAGGTTCAGACTTTGGTTTTATGGGGGTTACTCAAGAGAACCCTTTTATGTTTTAAGGTAGAAACTACTTCCAGGCTGTATTAGTGCAGCTCACTTATACAAGTGGGATTTACATGCTCATAAAAGTGCATATATATAAAGAATACTCACATTGAAAGAGTAGGGTTGCCGATAAATAGATGACAATAATTTATATATAGGCAGACTTGGAAATTTTATTTGCTTTAAAGAGGTATTTTTTAAACTCCTAAATCTAGTTCACAATATGGGTAGACCAACCACTGGCCAAAACTGAACCCATCAGCAATGCTGGTGGCATTTCTGTGAGAACATGTTTAGGAAAGGGTAAAAACCTCTGTGCAGCAGATGTGAGAGGAAAGAGGATTTTTAAGAGAAACAACTATGTAGACAACAAGGTCAATGCCTAAGGAAGGGGAGGAGGTGATCCAGGTGCTGGAGGGGAGATTCCCTGCAGCCTGTGGAGAAGACCATGGTGATGCAGGTTGATTCCCTACAGCCTGTGGAGGACAAAGTGGAGCAGATATCCACCTGCGACCTGTGGAAGACTCCACATCAGAGCAGGTGGACATTCTCTAAATGAAACTGCAGCCTGTGAGAAACCTGGGCTGGAGCTCATAAGAGGAGCCCCTGCAGGAAAAGGTTTTCAGGCAGGAACATGGGCCTGTGGAAAAACACTTCGGGAGCCGTCTCCGCCTGAAGGACTTACCTCATGGAAAGGACCCATGATGGAACAGTCCATGAAAGATTGTTTCCTGTAAAAAGGAAGAGGGAAGCAGGGGAAGAGCATGGGGAGAAAAGAGCAGTAGAGATGACATTTTATGAACTTACCACACTCTCCATGCCAATCTCCCTGTGTCTCTCACAGGGAGGAGGTAAAAGGGTTAGGAGTGCAATTGAGCCTGGTAAGAAGGAGATGTGGAAGAAAAGTGATTTCAGTTTGTTTTTATTTCTCTTTATCTTACACTTATTAATTAGAAATAAATTAAATTAATTTCCCCCATTGAAGTCTGTTTTGCCTGTGATGTTAATTGGTAAGTGACCTTCCTGTCCTTTTATTGATCCATGAGCTTTTTCATTGGATTTTCTCCCTCTATCCTGTAGTGGTGGGGGAGTGATACAATGGCTTGGTGAGTACCAAGCTCAAATGACTTCACCCTGTTACATGGTCTTCATGCTGCTTTTTCATTATTCTATATTGTTTTACCTCGGCTTTTGTATGTAAGCATTTTGTATTTCATGATTATGACAAATTTATAATTATAATTGCTCCTGTTATGAGGAGAGAAAAAGCTCTACTTAACTCCGATCCATATGACAGGGAGAATTCCAGCAGTCAGCTGCCTTGATGTTTAATGTTAAAATCTCTGGTTTTCTTCTTCAGCTCTAAGTGATGAAAATGAAAAAGAAATTACATATTCTTACCATGATATTGCTTCCGTCTCCTAAACTGTGTCTGGTCATGTCTTGTGAATTGTCTTAAAAGGAAGATATAATTTCATTAATATGTTTTATATTGTATAATTTACACTGGGGAGAGACTATTTACAAGTGAACACAGTGACAGAACAAGGGGGAATGGCTTTAAACTGAAAGAGAGTAGGTTTACACCAAATATTGGGAAGAAATTTTTCCCTGTGAGGGTGGTGATTTTTAAGGGTGACCACACATTGGAACAGGTCACCCAGAGAGGTCGTGGAGTCTCCCTCACTGGAGATGTTCTAGAACCATCCAGACACAATCCTGCGTCATGTCCTCTGGGATAATCCTGCCTGAGCGGGGAGGTTGGACCAGATGACCCACTGTGGTTCCTTCCAACTTGACCCATCCTGGGATTTTATGGTTCTGTTTTGTTTTGATTAGAACTTTGAGAAAAGTTTTAGAGATAACAGGCTGAGGAAAAGTTAAAACTGCCATAGATGAGAAGTACGACTGGACTGCAGAGATAAGGACCCTCAAATGGGGTTTATAAGTATCAGAAATATGAAGCATCTTGTCACTCTCCTGCTAGTATTTTGAATTTATTTCTATGTTGTTTAGGGCTTTTGCCTGCCTGCCTTCATTTGTTTCACCCCTGTGTTTCCCCAATAACATGTAAAACTAACCTTTTCTGTTTGTCATCATCTTGGCTAAAAGAGAGTTCACACGTTAAAAATTATCCATTTGTTGATTTTCAGTTGCTTTTACCAGAGTAGAAATCATACTGATTTCTTCAGGGAAAAGAAAAGGAGACCAAATCCATTTCCAGGAAGCTTATTCTGATTTTGTACTATATTTGTAACTCTACACTGATAATCGTGAAGTCTGCTGTTAGACAGTAGCCTTTGAGGGCAAAGATTTCTGGAACAAAAAAAAAAAAGAAAAGCAAAATAGCAGATGGGAAAAGACAGGGTGGCACAAACAAAAATGGGAAAATTATTATAAAGAAAAAAAAATGGAAAAAAAACCCCAAACCAACATATTTCTCTTTTCTATGACCAACTATGAACCCTTGTCAGAAATTTGATATGGTTTCTTTCTATTTTATTTTTTATTCCTTTTTAAATGCTTGAAAAGTCCAGGTACAATTGAGTAAAGTACAGCTCATGGCAATCAAGCGCAATTAAAAGATAGGCAGTATTTAAAGTCATAGAATATGTTTGTCTTTTAGGTAAAGGCCGACCAGTAGTAGCTTATACAGGGCAGTACTTGCAAACTGAACCTTCAGAATGTATCAGAAAGTTAAATACTTTCTCATTCCAGTCATACTTACTGCTCTCTTGATTAGTTAAGCATCTTCTGTTATCATGGGTAATAGGAGTGAAAGTTTTTTCTAAGTAGTAGTGATAAACACTTTTTGGATTTAATATCGCAATGATTATGTCTTAAATGACATTTTTTAAAGAGTCTTTTCAATAAAAAGTTGTATTTTTTTCTTCTTTAAATTTTAAGTGATTGCTACAAAGTCTGAATCTTAATTTCCTACAGAAAGCAGACAGACATTTCCATGCTTGTAACTGCTTTTAAAAAGCAGTTCATCATCAGCAGAAGTACCACATTCTTCCTTTGCGCTTTTCTCAGATGCATTCATGTTATGTTTCCTTTTGGAAAGCTTGTGTCTAGTACATACATTTGAAGCATTAAGTACAAGAGATATAGACTGATCTGTCATTCAGAATCACCTTTGCAGAAGCTTACAAAGTAAAATCAAGTCACATCCATCTAATTCCTGACACATTAGACACTCTTGCTTTGATAACCTGGCCCTTTGCAATTTTACTGGTATGTGTAACAGGTTTGCTTCTTTTTCTATTCCTTCCTCCACAGAAAAAGACAAAATCTTACAAAGAGTTCAGAAGAATGAAAATATGTCCACCTGTTGTCAGAAAAAACTGGGATCCTGTATGTTTGCTAGCAGTCTTGTTTCCCACAGAAGTCTGCATTCCCAGTAGGATCTACTGCAAGTTGCATTACTAAGGGAGCAAATTGAGTAGGGAAGTCAACTTAAATTCAAAGGTTTGTCAATGAAAAAATTGTCAGTTATATATATATGATTTAGAAGAAGGCAAGATGATTCAGAAACTGTTGATACGATGATATAAAATAAGGATTAAATAGTAATTTAATGTATCTTGTTGCTTCTTGTGTGCTGAATCAGATTTAATATAAAAAAGCCAAAAGAAAAGGTGATAAAACATTCAGGGGCTGATGATTTGGGTTCAAATAGAATGTGTTAGCTTTGTGCCCATAAAATATGGGTATCTCCTGAAAGATACTGACATGCAAAATTATTTTTTAAAATCTATATTAGCTTTTTAGTATTTCAACTTCTGTTGTTTCTACTTGGATGTCACAGAGTTCTATTTTGTAACAGAAGAAAAGAGATCTGTTTTTTCAGTTCTTAAAGTGGTTCACTGCCTGACTGACTTTAAGCAGTAGACAACCTATATAACAGCTGAAGCAGGAAAATCAGGAAATGCTGGAGAAAAAATTGTCAACAGGCCAAAAAAAAAAAAATCAGGAGAATCAGCAGTTTCTGCCAGGTAGTACAACAGTCTTGGGTTTTGGAGGTATCTCAATTCAACAGTCAAAAGTTATCATCTTACTTAGTAATTACCATTTGAACTGGGATTGGTTAGATTGTTTCTAATGACCGTTCTTTATTTGATCCTGGATTTCAGTCAAGGGTCAGCATCATATCATCAAATGTGATCTGTTGTCCACATAAGAAAGTGGGTACTAGAGTATGGATGGATATCCCCTTAACTGGAATTTTCTGAATAATATATTTTTTTTTTTTATTTCAGGACCTAGAAAGAAAAAGAGATAGTGCAATTATTTTAGCAACATCTGTTAAGCCTGTTTTGTAAATAAGGAGAGCCTTAATTTTCCAGAGTTTCAAACTATTAATTATCACAATTAAAACTGAGACGAAAGAGCGTAAGAAAACAAAAAATGGAACTTTTCCATTGTCTTGGGTTGAGCTGGCAAAATGCCAACTGCTCAAGAACAGAGAAAAACGGTTCTTCCTCCCCCCAACCAGCCAAAGGGAGAAAGAAGAGGGAGAGGGAAAAAACCTCAAACCAGGTTTATGCTGAAACTTACTACATGTATTTATACAGAAAAAAAGAAAATTAAGAGAAAACTACAATATAACACACACTTACACAAGTTATATATAACTTCCCACTCCCCAATAAGCACAGATTTTACCATTCTGACTACAAATCATTCTAAAAAAAGTCAATTCCCCAAGGACAAACTTAAGCAAAGAGAAGAACTAAGAACAAACATTTTACTTCCCTAAGATAACATGATGGTGAGCCGGTGCTGTGGGCTTGGGCATCTCCATCCCTCCTGGGACAGCACGGTGTCCTCTCTGTACCTCGGCCAAAGTGGAACTGCCCAAGCCACACCCACACACTGGACTTTACTGCTATTGAGATGATGTAAGATGGTGTGGAATACAATACTATTGGCTAGAAGAGGTCAGCTGTCAGCCAGCTCAGCCCAGCTCAAGGCAGCTGACAATTTCAGGCCCAAATCTGAGTTTTAAAGCCTAAATTTAGGCCTACCTGGCTAAACCCATAACACAATGAAATTATATCATTATAAACTGTAGTTATAGTTAATATTTATCACTCTCAAATAATATTAAAAGTTCCACAGCTCACAACTGTAGATGAGGTTTTCAATTCAGACCCATTTCCTTATGATATGCAATACCTTTTACTTCTGTTTTAGTTACCCTCGGTTTACAGCAGAAGAGAAAACAAAAACTGAAGTGAAAATTGTGATTCTGTTCAGACACACAAGCAGTGAAAAGGACTGATTATTTTCTTCCTCTTATGAAGTGTTCTTCTGGCTTATTCAGATGCATTATGTGATCCAAATTATATAAACCAGTTATATGAACTAAAACAGAATTTTTTAAAATAGAGGTTCTTATGATAAATCAAGAGAGAAAGGTCTGAAAAAAACATACTTTAAAAAAAAATAGATACAAGTTGAAAGGATGTTTCCAGACTCTTTGATAAGAAAATGCTCCTCAATGAAACAAAAGTCTCAAATACATGATTGACAGTCACTTGGAGACACTGTGGGAGTTTAACTTGTGGAAAACTTTTCACTACAATGTGAAGGTTTTGGAAATAGTGCTACAGGGGCAATAGAGCATTTTCATCGCCCCATTCTGAAACAAGGAATTAACTGTTAGAAATTAAATTCTTCAGGCATAGTGAGGTATGAAGGTTTTTCTAATGCCAAAATGTCATTTTATAATGAAGTAAAAGTTAGAGTTGTAATACACTGTCTATTGTTGAAGAGAAAGCTTATGTTCCAGTATAAATGTGAATGGTTAAAATTAAGTATTCAAAAAAGATCATAATCTTAGGGAAGTAAACTGATCTTCAGTGAGAATTGTTTCTGTTTTTTTCCTTATTTCTTAGAAACAGGACTGTATTATCTTCTTCATCTCTAGTTTAATGAGATATGCTTCCATTCAAAATTGTATTTGTTCAGACTATGTCTGTATATCCTGAGTAATAATGACTAGCAGATGTGTGATGCTTTTTAATATTACATAGTTTCATGTTAAAAATTAAGTTTCCATAATAGGGATGTTGGCTGATAAATAGGCATAAGGGATTTTAGAGCTAAAAGGTAATTTAAGATTGAAAAAATGCAATGTTTCTGTATCTATAAGCCTTTGATATGGGCAAATACCATAATTTATTGAAGAATATTTGCCAAACAAGGTTTATAGGAAAAAAAAGTAGAATTAAGACTATCTGCATGTAGGAGAAGTTCCCTGACAAATGAATATGTTTGCTAAAGCAACACATAAAATATTCATTAAGATTAAAAGCTTCTGAAGAAGCATCTTAAACATCAAAAGAGAAAGCAGGAAAAAGGAAAACAACTCCACAGAAACAAGAGAAAATGGGGAATGTCAAGAGAAAAATTGTAAAAGCAAAATATTATATGTAGGAGTGAGTGTGAGTGCATCCCTTAAGGAAAGCAGTTTAGAGTTCTCCCTTAAAAAGAAGAGAGCTACCTGGAGTGTGTGGGGGGTCTTGTTGCCAATGAGATGCTTTGGTGTATGTGAGGTGAATTGGTTAACCAATAATGTCATGACATGCTGAATGTGAGAGGATATAAAAGATGTGGATGTTACTGAGAATAGAACTAGAACTACTTCTACTACTGGGAACTACTACTACTAGGAACTATTACTACTATGATCTATGTGTGATGAGGAAACTGTCTGTGAAACTATCTTGAATAAACTCTTGTAAGCCTTCTGATCAAGCCTTCTGATGCCTGCTGTGCCTGAGCTCTTCTGACCGTCATTCATGTTGCCCCATTGCTCAGGATAAGGGGACCCCAATAAATGGTGACCCCCAATGTGCCCCAATAACTATATTTCTGATATTAACTTTTTTCCCCTTAAATGTTTCAGCTTATTCTTTTTGCTCAGTGTAAATGATGAAACAAAAGAGTGTTTTTTATGTGTATCGAATGAAACCTCCAATATATTGACATTACAACCTGCATACAGTAATGTCTGTTTTCTCTAACATCTCAGCAAACTTTTAATGGAAAAGATCTATAATGAAGTTTTATATTTTTAGGCTTCATTACTTTTTATGAAGCAAAGGAAAGTACACTTACTGGAGTAGAGAGATTAAAAAAAAGTCTTAAAATGGTTACAACTAAGTAATAACTATGGGAATAAAACAACATATTTTCAGTACGTACAATGGTATTTTGTTTTTTTTTAACTTGTGTGCTAATTCAAAATATGTACATTTCCTTGTACATGTACATCTCCTTTTGATAATGTTCAAAAAGTACATTTTCACACTTTTAAAATCTACAAATTACCTGGTATTTCTTGTGCAATCAGTACAAGTTCTCAGGAGCAACGTCATGCAGGTATTTGACAAAGACTGTCAGATTACTTGATCAGCTGATAAACTTCAAAATCCTAGAAAGAATGTAAACTTAGGGGTCTCCTAAAACTACCCTTCTCAAAAGCCTGTGATGGAATCTTCATGGTAAGGTGGATGATAAAAGGAATGCCTACATTCTATCAAAATAACATTACAGAGATGTGTAAAGGTAAGATTTTAGCTTTTTTAAAAAAAAAAAATATTTTACCTCTTTTAACGATTGTCTAAATGGATCAATGAATTTAGTGGGAAAACCCCTGTCTGTTCTTGTAGCACTGAGATAACGTATTATGAATTTCAATATAATTTTGAAAACTGTGCTTGAATTCTGTACCAAATAGTGTTCAATAAAATATAATTTTGAGTTTATATCAAGCCAAGTTGGTAGCATGGGACAAAATAAAAGAAAAAAAAAGAAAAAAAATGAATTATTTGGCAAGAAAATAAGTTAATATTTTGGTTAAGAGCTCAAAGACCAAAAAAACCAGATGGAAAATAGGTGTGTGTGTGGTGAGGGAGCTTTCAGTGTATAAGTATGAAAACATGGTTTAACAATGCACCAGACTAATCTGAAGTAATTTCCTACAATTTTCTTTTTGAGGAGGAAATTTCCTTGGAGGAAAGTAAGATTTCTATTGAAACCAAACCAAACCAAACCAAACCAAACCAACCAACCAAACAAAAAAACAAACAAAAAAAATCCCACCAAAAACAGTCTTAAAGAGGTTGAGCGTTTCAGCTTTGCAGTTTTTCTTCAGTTTTCATCTGCACCTCTAATTTTTACAAGCCGAGAAGATTTTCCAGTTCTTTGCAGTCTAGCTTTTAACATAGCCTATATAATTGTAAAAACGAATGGTTGACAACAAGAAAAATATTCCTTTGCATTAAGTAACCTCTTTGTATAATAGAGAATCTTTCTTATTCCACTGTTACTTGTACATTATAGAATTATACTACCTTTTTTAAATTTCCTTTGCTTTGTAAGAGGAAAACTCTTGTGTGGGTTTAATTTTTTAAAGTGTTATCATTTCTGATGGAGGTGTGCTTTTGGTATTCCACTACTTAAAAGAATAGAATTATAGTTCAATATCTTCATTCCTTCATCATACTTTGTTGTTGCTGAACCTGTCAACACAGGTACTAGTGGGCCTCACTTCCTTTGGTTTATTATATGCCTATGATCCCTCTGGCAGATGGCAAGATGCTATATGAATAACAAATAATGACATAGAAAAATAATAATAACACATTTAAAAAGCTATTTAAGCCTCTCTAAGGATATTCACCTTGTAAATTAGAAGAATTTACTTCATGCAGCCTATAAATCTTGAAAATATCAAAACTAATGCCTATGCTGAAATACCAATCTCTTGAAATTACATTGTTTATTTAGGTCATATATTACTTTATATTTGAATATTTTTCACTAAATGGAATTCTTGCCCAGATAACTTTCACTCTATTTGGAACAATTCTTGGCTTTTTTGTTGTTGTTGTTGGGGTGGGGGGTTTTGTTGTTTTTTTTTTGTTTGGGTTTTTTTTTGTTCGTTTGGTTTTGGTTGTTTGTTTTTTTTTTTTACTCCCTGGTAGACCAATGTTTTCTATTAGATTTTTGGTTTTGTGAAAAAACAACTGCCAAAGGGAAAACCACTTGAGAATGGAAGCATGTCAGCTCTGGTATGTATAGCCTGCAGCATCCCCAAACCCGTCTGTCCCATGCCCTGTGGCACACACTGCATTTTATGTCTGCAGGAATTAAAAACAGGCAGCAGTGGAGTTTGCTGGCTCATGATCTTACACTGAACTGTGCTCCTGCTGGAGCTGATGCCTGTGAACCTGTCAAATACAACAGCAGTTCCTATCATTGCCTCATGAGGAAGGAGGTATTTGATTGATCTGTATGGTTGCCAACTATGTGATGCTATGTAGGGTGCGCAGTTATTCTCTGTGAGTTTTTGTTTGTTTTTGTTCTGGTTTTTTTGGTGTCTGTTTGGTTTGTTCTGTTTGGTTTGGGGTTTGGTTGCTTTTTTTTCTTTATTTGAGTTTTGGGGTTTTTTCCTCATTTGTTTTTTTTGTCCTCTGAGTTTAGAATGAGTTTATAGTCACCAGTGAATGCAAATATGACAAACTCTTCTTCTGGAAAGTCTAGTATTATTAATTTTGTTGAAACTTTTGTGGTCTGAGCCAACTATGAAGTGGTTATATCCAGTTTATTTCTCATTCAATTTAAGTGAGAAATGTTTATGTTGCAACCTTCTGTCCCACAATTAATATCCGTCATATAAAGAGTTCAGCCAAGTACTTCATTTTCATGGAATGATAACAAACTTCTTAAGAGTGCTCTTACTTTTAAAATTTAGTTCTTGTTGGGGCTTTCTATTCCTTAAACATGTGATTTTTTCAGCATAAATAGGAAACAGAGGTTCTCAGAAATACATTTTTAAAGCTGTTCTTTGTTGAAACTCTCTAGACACTTTGAAATGTTTTACATTGAATAAATTGTCCTGATCTTCCACTGACTGATCCTACATTGGAAGTTTCCATCAGCTCCAAAGCATCCTGAGCAAACCGTTAAGTCTTTTGGTAATTTTGTGGTAAAGAGAGGTGTTTCAAAAAGCCATGAGTTTTCACAGATGAGTTAATTAAATTTAGTTGAACTCTCTTTATTACAAAAATCATGTTAGAGACCTGCCAACCATAGTAGTTGTAGTTCTCAGTGTACCACTTCCAGGAATAGGAAAAAAGTTGACCTTTGTTATTGTCAGTCTTTGGGGGTTATGTTGTTATTTGAGTTTGTTTGTTTGTTTGTTTAATAGAAAGGTCTAACCTACTACAACAGCAAATTGAATTTCAGTTGAAGGCATATTTTACAGAATGCCCTGCTTTATAGGTTTTAAAGAAAGGGAACCAACATTAGTTGAACAACTGTCCCAGTTTTGACTAGGATAGAGTTAATTTTCTCTTAGTACATGGTACAGTATTCTGCTTTAGATTCAGTCTGAGAATAAAATGGTTAAAACATGACAATACTTTAAATATTTTTTCAATCAAGTTGACTTTGTTTTTCATCAGTATTTTGGCTTCTGTTTGTCTTCCTTTTCACAAATAACAAAAAATTTGCTGTGGCTCAATACCTTTAATATGAAGGAGAATTTTTTCTGCTCTATTACCTTTTACAAAGGTGCAATGTATAGACCATTTGGTTTGTGTTTGCATAGGGTTGAAGGTACCTCTCCATTTCAGTCTGACTGCAACTGGTTTTTACTCTCCTTGGAAAAGATGTGGGACTGTCTCTGCTGGTGGAAGGATATCACTTTGTGTTTCAATCTGCCTTTGCTGTTCCATTTTTGCAGGAAGCATGAAGGTTTTCCAGCTGAATGTATGTGTGCTAGAACTGTGTCTGAGCATGTAAATACCATCATTTTGGAGATGAGAAAGTGAGTAATTCTGGCAGTGTTCTCCCTGAGCAGAGCTTACTCCTTCTCAGCTATTGCTTCTTTGAATGAAACCAGGCTGTAAAACACAGTTGATGTGAAAAGTGCCAGTGCAGTCCTCCCTCAGGCACTCATCCTCTTAGCCATCACACACCTCCTTATTACATTTGAGTTTGGATAACATGTCCAGAAAAGTGGAGCAGTCAGGGTATTTCTTGCTGGGTTTTGTATTTTTTGTGCAACAAACAAAAAAAAAAAACCCAAACAAACAGGGAAAGGTGATGTCTAGCTGTAAATCTGTATTCAGTTCCACAGAAATTCCAGCTATTTTCTGTATTCTGGAGGTTGATGTTGTGGTGATCTGAACTGGAGAGGTTAAACCTAAAGCACCATTGCAACAAAACACAGAACAGTCAGCTTGTTACATGATCTCTGACATATTTCATTGGGCAGCACAGGGAAATAATAATGAAAAACTCACTGTGTCCCACAGTAAAACTGTGTCTGGCTTGAGAGTAACATAGATCCTGCAGATGGCTAATCTCAATATCTGGAGGCAGAGTTTATCTCACTCTTTTACTTTTTAAATATCTACCACAGTGAAGGCCTGGTAACTGTTTTAAACACCTATGTGTTTAAATAATACTAATGTACTGCAACAGAATTTCAATGCCCAGCATTAGTTTACTTCAGTGCACATAAAACCCCCAAACAAGCATTAATTTCTTTTAAGTGTTTTAATTGCTTTATTTTAATGAGTGCTTTACATGCTTAGTAGATATGACCGCTGTTTCGTCTTATTCTACTCTTCAAATTTACTAAAGAAAAAATGGAAAAGGGAAAGAGTATGGCATGGCAAGGAAGACAAAGTGTAGATAAAACCTGAATGAAAGGAAAACATTTCTTTGAACTGGATCTTGTGAGGTACTGTTATTATTTTTTTTATTTTACATTGACTGCAAGATGAGAGGAAAGTTTTCCTGATGAAATTTAAGCCAGAAATGGGAAGGAAAAAAAAAAAGCTTTTATGATTCAGATTTCAAACTACAATGTTAAATCTTGGAGACTTTAATCTCCCTTATTTTTTCCAGATATTTAACTTCGACAAAAAAGGAACTGGATTCTTACTTTCTCCTAACTTCTTTAGATTTTATTTTTTTTTCTTGTATGAGTTATACAAAAGCTTTTTTTGAGGGTTGCTGGAGGTTGAGAAGGTTTTTTGAAAGAAGACCATCTTCCACATAAACTTCAGTCTGGATGCTCAGAAAATGTCAGTTCATATCTTAACCCTGAAGTTTCCTCTGTCACCTTGAACAATTCATATGTGCTATTGGCTGCTATAGTGTCTTTTGAAATATGTTAGGTTCCAAACTGTCTTGCCGGAAAGACTTAATGCTAGATCTGTGAAGGGTGTGGGACTTGCATAACATACTGAGAAGGGTCAGAAAAAAACCAAGATGAAAGGTAGGTAGAGAAGGACTAGAATAAAGCTACCAACATGAAAGAATGACTCAAGGCTTGATTGAAACACCACTATGACTTTAGGGATGAACAAAGAGCATTGCTAAACACCAAAAAATCCCCCCCCAAAACCAGTCCTTTCAGATTATCTTCTTAAGAAATATAAACTCCTGTTCCAGCAGTTTAGAGGTTCAGATATTGAACCATGTGCTGTCGGAGGAGACCAGACCGAGAAAGAATTACAGGCGCCGGGCAGATGAGGACACAGAGGCCCGGGACCCCAGGCAGCACATGCAGCGACAGGATTGGGACCATGAGGCTTTCCGGATGGACACTGTACCCTTAAAAGGTGGCTACGATCCAAGTTTCTTCTTCCCACAACCCCCTGGAATTCTCCCACGTACCCCTGGAATTCTCCCACACACTTCGTTCTCCCTATTCATCCTTTTGCCGCTCCTCCCTTCCCTCCTCCCCTTCGTTTGCATGTACCCAGTGGAGTGCGTTACTCCTCCCCGTCTCCTCCCCATCTCCGCCCCTCTTCCCCGCCCACATCCGGGGTGTTTGTGTGCGCTCCTTATAAGTGAGCGCGCTCCATTAAACTTGGCTTTTCCTCGTGGACTCTCGCCTGGTGTGGACCTATTCTGTCCGGAAGGGTCGCCGGGCCGGGAGCGGGAAGAGCCGACCCTAGCTTCTAAGGGGCATGATCCTAGGGAGCGTCGCCGCCTGCGGCTCGCCGCTTTCCTAGCCTTGCTCCTGGGAGCGTGAGAAACCCCTCCACTATATTAGTGGAATTATTCATCCACTGAGAATGTGCTGTGCAATACTGTATTATTTTTCTTCATCTGAGAGCTCTACTTCCTCTCCAAGTACTGTAAGACAGTCAGAGTCATGTTGGAGCTTAGAAAACTTGAGCTTTCTCAAGGTTTTAGCTAGTCTGCCTTCATAGCTCTGAACAAGTCAAATAATCCTCCTGTGATTTGCTTTTCCCTGCAGAGACAATGGTTGTTATGGAAATCAGGATCCAGAAGATCAGTCTTTTAAACTTCAGTCTTGGCCAAACCTTGTATATGATTCTAGGCAGAGAACTTGCTCCAGATTTATAGTAATGATGATAATTCCTCACTATTGGTCTTTATAAGCTCTTTCAATTATAGGCCATAGTTTGGGACCTTTCTTGCTCTATGTGATTAGTTGTTGTTTCAGAGCTCTTTTCAATGTGACCCAATATGGATGTTTTCTGTGTGCACTGTATTCCCAGGGCTGTCACTCAGTAGAAATAGATTATAAATTAAAAAGGGGAAGTTTAATATAGAAGAAGAATTCCAGAGCCATAGAATCTCAAGAAATAATGTGAAAAAGAGTTGGAACACTAAACCCCTTGATATTTCAAAAAAAAAAATGCTGGAGGTTAGAACATAAAATAGACTTTTACCTACAGTATTTAGAGGACACACATCTTCAAAGTAATGATAAGTATACTTTTTAAAAGTTGTCTTATTACATTTGAAATCTTTACTTTTTAATAAAGCTCTGTTAGATTTGTTAAAAAGTACATTTTTCTGAAAGTCTCTTTAAACATTCAGACATAATCAGTATTTCATCATTTATATGTATTCTGGGCTGCAATATTTTTCTGGGATTCTAGAAAAAATTATATATGTTCGGATTATATATATTAGGCATTCATTATGATGAAAATATCCTAAAAAACAATCTTTAGGATTTATCAGAAAATACATTATTGAAAGCTTTCACTATATTTTCATGGAAAATACTGGAATAGCAGGCAATCATTACATTTAATAAAAAGGAAACTAAAATAATTACATTTGATTGTTGATTTATTTACAAAAAACCAATAGGGGCTATCACCCACGTGTTTTGTATTTACTAAAAGGGAAAATATTGGATTCTTAAAAGCTCCTCTCAGATGGCTTTTTCTTTTATTATTATGAAAGTGATCACGAATATTGTTATATACCTAAAAGAATATTTTGCCTTCTTTATAAGAAGACATGAGTCTCTCTATCCCAGGAATTCTTCTGAAAAATTTCACTCTCCACCAACTTGAAACAGACTGTTTCCAAACTGAAAACTATTTTATAATAGTTCTGATTGGACCAATTTTTTTTCATTTTAAACCTAACATTTAAATTTTAAAAAGAAGAATTATGATGATAAACTTTTCTCCAAATATCCTAACATTTCCAAAGCCCTAAAATAATATCAACTATATAAAAAGATTAGGAAAAGGGAGACATTTTTATAAAGTCAAGGGTGTGTTGGATGGAGCCTGAACAACTTTGTCTAGTGGACTGTATCCCTGCCCACACCAAAGGGATTGGAATTGGATAACTTTTAAGGTTCATTAAACACAAACTATTCTATGATTCTATGGTTCTGTGAATTGCCAGATTTTTAAAAACTCCCTTTCAGTTCAACGGAGAGAAGACACCATGTTTGTTTTAAAAGAAATCAGTGTCAGTTGACTACTTTAATCTTGCCTTTCTAATGAGATATCCGTGGTCCTAATGAAATATTATTTTAACTGGAATGTCTTCATGTTGAGATTATAAATTCTGCCTATTCTAGAACAGTAGCATATGGAACTTCCCACTATGAACTGTGACTTCATTGCATTGCATGATGAAAGAACAACAGCTAAAATATCTTACAAGTAACTGCAAAACAGCATTTTCATAAAACTAAAATGGAAAACAAAAAGGAGGAAGACGGGATCTCAAGACTCATTAACAATAATAATTTAAATTCATTAATGTACAACTGACTTCACACTTTTACAGCACTAGCTGATATTTACAGTCCTTGTCTCTTGACATATTTTCATCTCTGTTCATTTCACTGTAAATGAGATACATTAAATGCCTTGAATTCTGGTTTAATGCCACAGGTACATAAGTATACCCAGCTACCCCACTGGCTAGCACATCTGTTCATGAAAATTTTCATCTTGTATCTGAAGTCTTACAGTTGCGACTTCAACAAATGTTTGAAATAACAGATTTAATTAATGGCTAGTCTCAAAAAATCATATATTTCTCTACACTAATGATACTTTGAAATTTTGAGCAGGGAAACAAAGTCCCGTAAAAATGTTACACAGCCTCGATCACAAAGCTGTTTTAAAACTGTTTTAATAAGTTCTGCTAGGACACTGTTGACCACAGCAGTGATTATGAACCTCTTAAGCCTAATTCTTCTACAGGACACAGTCAAGAACTGAAGGCTGGGCAATTAAGTGTCAGAAGTCATTTTTTTTTAGGCTTAAAACCTGATCCCCTCTTGATCCAGCATTAAAAATGTAGAAACACACCTACACTTTGAATTGATGAGGACAAGTGCTTATTCTGTGGCACTTACAGAGTTAGAGTGGAAAAACAGTAATCAGAAATTCAGTGTGTATTTTAAAATCTCAGGAATGTTTTAAGTCAAGTTTCACTGCCAGAGGATAATTACTGTCTAGACTCTAGCAGAAGAGAGTTAGGTTGGATGGGGCTCTGAGCAACCTGGTCTACTCCATGGCAGTAGTTGAGAACTAGATGACCATGAAGGTCCCTTCCAATCCAAACCATTCTGTGATTCTATGAGTCTAATGCTGGACTTTATGCATGCTTCCCAATTTTTTGGACCTGTAGTGCAAATTGATTAAACTATTGGGATAATAGCTATTAATTTGTTTAAGCTATTAGGATATTTCTCTTTTTGAGTTATTTTGAAGAGACTCCCACTTGAGCCAGCTGGCAACAGCAGGGTCGGATAGAGATTTGTATCAGTAATCCTGGGGTCCCGGGTCCCCGCATCTTTGTCCATCCAGCGTTTATAATATCTCTGCCACTTGACGAATTCTTCCTTGGTCTGGTCTCCTCCGACAAGTAGAACTTTGACAACCTTTGAAACTTAGCAATTACAGAGTTGGATATTAGAAAAAAGTTCTTCACCCAGAAGGTGGTTAGGGTCTAGAACAGGCTTCCAGGGCAGTGGTCACAGCGCCAAGCCTGACAGAGTTCAGGAAGTGTTTAGACAATGCTCTCAAGCCCATCGTGTGTCTCTTGGAGCTCTTCTGTGCAGGGCCAGAAATTGGACTTGGATGAACCCTGGGAGTCCTTTCCAACTCAGGATATTCCATGATTCAATATTTTCTCTTGAGTTTTGAAAGCCTCAGAGTAGCCAAGAAAAAATGATTCTTTCATCACTGTCACCTGACAGCTGTTTTTTATACCCCATGTGTATAAGTAAATTAACACCCACTGTGTCTTCAAAAAGACTGTCAGAATACCATCACTTGGCATTCTTTATGGAGAAGATGCTATCAAGTCTTATAGTATTGCATTTCTCCACATAAATTATTTACTTGGTTTTTATTTTGTAAAGGTTTAAGAATTTTTTTCCTCAGGACTCAACTATAGTTTCTTTACAAAACCCCAGCATACTGGAAAACAATGCCATGCCATCCCTCCCAACCTCCAAACTTTTGACAGGCACCTAAAACTGTTATGAGCTTTGTAAAACACAAATAACTGGGGTGGGGGTTTTTGGTGTGGATTTTTTGTGTTTTTTTGTTTGTTTGTTTGTTTTGTTTTTGTTTCTTGGTTTCTTGGTGTTTTTTACTCTTTAGACTGATTCTATTAGGTCATTGGGTGGTCCTGTGGTGTAACGGAGAGCACTCCAGACTCTGAATCCCAAGATCACGAGTGTGAGTTCGAGTCTCAGTACGTACTGTCCCCAGGCAGTTCAATGCCTCTCTGACATCAGATCCCGTCAGATCTTGGATGCTAAGCAGGGTCAGCCCTGGTTAGTTCCGTGTGCTGTAGACAGTCCTGAGGACTTCATTGTCACTGTCCAAGCTCGCCTGGCTGTTGCAGAGGGACCTTAGGACTTAAACGGTGGGGCCAGTTCTGCGCACGCTGTTCCTCACCTAAAAAAATCCACTGTGCAGGCTGGAAGGGCACACCCACATAGGGAGAGCCCTTCCCAAATCTTTCTTCACAAAGTTTGTCCATACATTAGATAACTCAATTACTTTTAGTATCAGCTGGAGTTCATTTTTTCACCCTCACTCTTTTCTCTCTAGAGCCCTTTTTATTGCATCCCAGCACTGTCTTTCTTCTTCATTCATTCCTGCAGTCCAGGGTTTTATTTCCTTTCCAAACTGTGAACACCTTTTCTAACTTCTGAGGCGTCTTCCTTCAGATCCGTATCCCCTTTTCCCTTTTTGACTTCGAAACTTGAGAGAGGCAGCTGTAGAGTATCTGACATATGCTTCTACCACATGCTTGACAATTTCATCATGGAACTGAAATACAAGTTGGTTAACTCCTCATATTTTTGTTTTGGTTTGCTTTTTGTTGTTTGTTTGTTTGCTTGTGTAAAAGTTCCTTAGTAAAATGAGATGAAAGTGAAAAATTTTGTATTCTTAATATGAAGTAGTATTAGCAGTTCAATAGTTGATGGTCCATGTAATTGAAAATAGGAAGAGGTTTTGTTCCATGCATATAACATACATATTTATTCTTCCTGTTTTTAGAAAGTAAATACTTCTTGAATGAAGCCCACACATACCTCCATTATCTCATCAAAGTAGACAAAAAATAAATCTCCAGTGGAAATGCTGTCAAGATACTGTAATTGGGGAAATGAAATGCCATATAGAAAGACATATTCTGATAATCTTGATAAAACACACACCAGCAGTGATACTGTTTCAGTAGGCAGTTTAAATCAAAGAAAGTGTATATTTTCAGAATAATTTCAAATGAACCATGATGCTGAATGCTGAAGAACTGCACCACCCTACATATTTTGGATTAAGAAAGACTGTGCTTTTTCATTTTCTCTTACTTCCATTTTCATTAAAAAAAAAAAAAAAGCTTTACGGGAAGAAATCTTGAGCTTAACTTTTCTATTTAATTCAAAGGATTTCCTGTAGAATACTCCCTGGAGAAATATTTGGTTTCCCTGTAAGTATTTGATGAGGGGAATGATTTGGCACAGAAGGCATAGGCAGCAAGAAGGAAAATATGTCATTAAAGTTTCAGCAAACTGTTTCCCAGATATGTGTAAAAGAAAGCCAGATAATATAACCAATTCAGACTAACAGAATAAATTTCTTAAGACTATCCACTCTGTCGGATGTTGGTGTCCCTCTAATGGAATAAATGGATTGTTTTATATTCCTGGGAGTGTGCAGCCAAAGTACATCAGTAAGACTTTGTGCTTTCCACTTCAAGTCACCAATCCATTATACACCTATACAGATATTATCCTATTTTCATATATGTTGTTTCAGAGGCTGTATACTCACAAAGATGAACATAGGAGGAAAAGTTTGCTAAATCAAGACTTGATTTCAGGTAACAAATTTGCCCTACCTGTAATTAATATTTGTACAAAAAAAAGGGGCATTCTATTAATAACAATACATCATCAGGTGTAGATAGAAATCTAGTAAACTGCAAGAAAAATTATTTTTCCCAGAAATCTATTACAAGTGGTGGTTTGGATAATTAATAGGGCTTGACTTCTTTGTGGTGTAAGTGTCCCTCAGTATCAGGTTCCATTAAAGGCAGTACTGAATAAATATTCATGGCAGTGTCTACTCATTGAGATAGGGTCACTTAGACAGAGTGTTCTATTAAAAATACATTTCATTTAGTTGTAGTTGTCACCCACTAGGTGTGAGAATTGATACTTTGACCAGTAGCCTTTGTCAAGATTCATGGGGAGAGGTCATGAAAAATCTATTGGTCAAAATGTCAATTAGCTTGCCTAATGGATTATACCTGTGAGTGTGCAGCCCTATCTCCAAGCAAATGGATGGTCTATCTCAATGAGAGGCCACTTTCATGAATATTGTATTGAGTGTTCTAATTGAAGTAAATTACTAAATTACAGCGTACATATAAAGAGATGCATTTGATGTTCCCAGAAGCAGTCAATGGGACATAATAGTGGATTAAATATAGAAAGATATATTTGTTAATGTTCTTAAAAAAAAAAAAAGGAAAGAAGAAAAAAAGGAAAGCTATTATGAAAACAGATGTCAAGCTGATGGTGCTCTTCCCAGAAGCTGAGACCAAGGATTTGCCTGTAGTGCTGGCTCTGCAATGAGGTGAACTCCAAGGCAATGATAGTTAATAGAAGGTGTTGCAGTATGTGGAACTCAATAAAATGGCTTTGGTGTTTCTTGTAAACCTGGCAGTCCAAATATACCCTAAAGTGGTGGGAAAGGGCACCCAGCACTCTCTGGCTTTATAGCACAAAGGGTACCATTATCCCAGAGCACGTATCCTGCCAAACTGATGTTGAAAAGGTCATTTTTCAGTTTTACATGTGTCATTAATTTGCCCTTGCAGCTGTAAAGAAAGGATAAGATTATAATTATTCTATTCATAGAAGCACACTATGCTATTTTATGGAGGTTATTTTCACCTTAATTTTTGTCAGTGGAGCTTAGGCAAAAATCAAGGTAAAGCAAGAACGGATAGGATTCAACAGGAAAACTAATATAATGCCTTCCTAAGTAAGATAATAACTCTCAGTGAGTTATTATCTTATTTCTTCTTCCTTTTCTTAGAAAAGAAGGAGGCAGAGATACGTGAATGAAAACTAGTCTTAGTGGTACTGCAGGGGCATCCCTAACACATCTGGAACAGAAGTAAACAATTCTTTCTGGAAATCCCACATCCATCAGTAAAGATTGTTCTAGATATGTAAAACCTCACTTCACATCTTAAAAGTTTGTATAACAGAGCTTTACTGAAAGACATTTTGTAGTTGCATTATAGAAGGAAGCAAGACTGTTCCAGAGCAGGAGGTGGGAGGGACAAGATGAAGGGTGAGGCTGCAGAAGCTCAGTTTAAGGGATATAATGCTGCAATTTAAGTTTATCCACAGGAGGGATGCAAACTCCAGCATGCTGTCCCAGCTGACAAGCTCAGTCTCAAGCCTGTTAAGGACCTGAAAACTAAGATTAATTGCGTTTGTAATTTCCTCAAGGGTTCTCATTTGAAGAATTGGGCATAGCAATCTGAGACAGAAGACAAATTTCTATTTGGTTAAGCTTGGTAAGACCATTGAGCAGTAGGACTTCTGGAAAGATAAAATAATCTCCAGCCAAAATAAGATAACTGAGGTTTTAAGCTACTTAAATCCTAAAAAAATGTAAATAATTTTCTCTGCCAAGGTGTGAAAGAACAGCTTTTTTTTTTTTTTTTGGTGAGAAAATAACTTGAAGACATATAATATTCTTATAGACTATTTTGAACTTTTTTTTTTAACTCAAAATAGTATTTCCTGCCTGTTGATCAATATTAACTGCATGCTATGCTTCTTGTGGGTTGAAGAGCATTGCCATTAGATACTTTTTCCTGGAAGGAGAAGCAAATTAGCTAAAGTTAATTCAGATAAAAGAAGGATTTTGTGCATAGATTGTTGCCTGGAGAATGTCATGGAAGTCTAGCATGAGTTGGAAGGGTACTTCTAACACGTGATGTTCTGCATTTTGGGAGATAGAAGACAGAAATGTAACCAGTCCTGCAGGCATGTCAAAGAGTTAAAACAGAGAGGTCAGTTCATTAAAATGGCTATCCTCATCTTTCTGAACCATTTTATGTGAAATACTTCTTTGAACTTTGAGCACTATAATGCAGTTTCGAAAGCAGCAAGAAAAATGACAGTTCCAATTAGTAGATGCTGGTAGCTGTGTTGGATGGTTTATAGCTATTAATTGTTACTTTGGCTGCTGACCGCTATAAAAGACACTGCAATTTATAGTAATTTCATATGCCAGAATCTGGGACTACTTTATAAGTAATCTATCTTCCTAAGAAGAGCAATGGTCATTTAATTTATCACAGCATAATAAATTGTTTTTCAACCATGTTTACCAATAACACCACTCAGATGACATTTCAAAGGCTAGTACATATGCCACAATGACTGCTTGCTTGTAATCTAGTTTATTCTCTGCTTCTGGTGTCAGATGAAGTTTCTTATCTTTGCAAATAGGACTGAACAGTTTGGAAATAATTCTGAATTTACAGATGGACAAAATGTATTCAAAGTGTATTCTCTTTCTGGACTTCTGGGTTAAAAAATACAGAAAGGTAATTTTTCTCAGTCTCATGGCAGTTACTTTAAAAATTGTAAATCTGAAAATATCTGATATACAGCCTACATATAAGAATTATTACTTAATTTATGTTGAATTTCAGTATACTATAATTGAAACAATTAATTGAAGCATCAGGTGCTTTTTCTTCTCTCACTACTTTTTCTTTTTAATTTTTTCAGGAATTGAAGTGCATGTGGTCACACTACCTGTCCTCCAAGTAGCTTTTTCATCAGTTTCTTTCAGATATGTCTGAGGTATATGAATCTTAGAGGTAACTTATTCTCCCTACATTTTATGAGAATAGGCAGCCAGGAAGAGGAAACCTTTTAAGTGTTCCCTCTGAAAGCTCTGATAAGCTGAAATCTCTTATTAGAGTCAGAGAATGTAGATGGATAAGTGCATTTATAAATGCACCAGTAACAAGAAAAGTTTCAATCAGAGCTTGAGTTAGAGTCAAACATCACAAATCTATACACAGCTGGTTTCCATCATGACATGAGAAGTGGGCTTGCCATGTAAAAGGCAGGAGAATGAAGCAAAACTAATAGCACAAATTTACACTGAGCAAATGAATAATTGTGAATGCTGGTGTCAAAGTATATACAAACCCATCTCAGCTATTTTGTCCTGGATAAAGCACAGGAAAAAAACCACCACCACCAAAGAAAACAAAACAAAAAACCTCACGGCAAATGAGTAGTCTTATTCTGTAATATTACTACTTCAAAACAATTAATTTATCTGTACAACCCAGTGTGCTAAGAAAAATTGGAAAGCCAGAGTTGTAAACAGTCAATATCCAAACCCAAAGAGATAAAATCACTCATGTATTTCTTTTCTTCCAAGCATCTCACAATTGCCCAGAACTGTAACGATCTCTTCAGATATAACTACTTGATATAGAAAGAATTCTGCCTGAGGAGACAGATCTGCTTTAACAATTGCATAGAATTTGATTTATTGTTTGCAATTGATTTACTGAGATGAGTTCTGTATTTATGTTTTCATCTTTCTGGTCTTTA
Source organism: Sakesphorus luctuosus (assembly GCA_013396695.1). NCBI lineage: Eukaryota > Metazoa > Chordata > Aves > Passeriformes > Thamnophilidae > Sakesphorus > Sakesphorus luctuosus. The sequence continues at coordinate 219,538 of VWZD01013283.1, read as the reverse complement.
CTACCTATCTAGTATTACATTTTACCCAACATCTTGTAAAGTAAGATCGTTTAAAGAATTTAGAGATAGGAATAGCGAAGGCAGAAGCAAAAACATTTTTAGTGATAAAAGTGTGACAGTCACTCCTTTTCCACTGAAATCATAGTTTCATGACAATTTTTTTTTAATAAAAACCACTTTTCAGGATGAGGGGGAGACAAAACAAAGCAGAAAACATCTTTTTTGTACTCTAATGCAATATAAGCCTTACTATATAAAACTACTGAAAGACTTAAATGCTACACATTTGTTCAGATAGATGTCTCAAAATAAAAAAAAAAATTGAATGGTCTTTAACCTGAAGCTTTTTGTACCCAAGTTAAAAACCAAAATATCTTTAGAAAGTGAAAGGAGACCTGTTGATGTTTTTACATCATACTATGTGGAAACATTTTCCCCTTAATATAAATCAGAGAAAAATGTGCATCTGTTTCTATTTTAATATCAATAACTCATACATGCATTTCTTTATAAAAGGAAATGTTTGGGTAGAAGTATTACAGATTATATATAAAATTTATAAATGCAAGGAACAGATATGAAAAAAAGCAACGAATATCAAATTTGAAACAGAAAGTGACCATAATTAAGAAAGAGAAATTAGCAAGGAACATAATCAAAGGGCATATGAAATAAGTAGAAGGAATAGTGCGAATAGTTGTAGATAGATATGGAAATTGTAACTCAAAAGATTTTTCATTATTATCAAAGCAATGAATTAATCAGGGAGGAAATTAGAACTCTGGAGAATAAGATGGGAGATGGGATGGTGGAGGATGGGGAAATTACTGAAGTATTAAATTAATACTTGCTTAATATAGTTACAAAGGCTAATGCTAGTGGATCAACAGCTGGCAATAGCTTCATGTTCAATTTTGTGCATGTGCAGTTAGGCTTGTTTTCTTTTCCCATCCCAGCATAGTTAAGTTTGCAAGTAAGTTAGATTTGAATCTTGTTAATTATTTTTTAAGCTTCAGCAACACAGAATGGAGATAGGTCCTTCCTACCACTGTGATGCTTATTAAATTTGTATCATGTCTATTTAATGCACACAGTTCTCTGACATCCCTGGAGAAAATGTTTTACTCATCCGTGCTGCTGTTAACCTCTGCACACTATAAAGGAAAGTAGATACAGAGGATTGCAGTGACAAACATTTCCCTCCTCCCATTTATCTTTTTACATAGTGTAAACAAACAAATGGTTCTCTATATATAAAAATGCTGAAGTCAGAGAGTAGGCACTCCACTGGTTTCATCTGCCTTTGATGGGACTACTTAAAATATAAGCAAGGGAAAATAACTGAAATAATTAAGATATATTTTCTTGGGCAAAAAAAATCTTCTCAGTAGAAAGCCAGTAAATGAAGCATATACTAAGTGAATATTTAAAAATATGGGGTTTATTTGGAATACTTCAATTATACTGTCAGTTCCTTAGACAGCAAATAGCTATTGAAATCACATTTCAGAGAATTAATACTACACATCTAACAAGGAAATGATCACATCTCATGTCTCCTATAAAGATCTCAGTGCTCATATTCTATATGGAAAATGGGAAGGGCAGATACAATTTTTCTATACTGTCAGAAATAACAAAGCAGATCTTAATATGCTGTGATTTCATCTTTCACAGACTAGAATTTTAATAAGTTTAATACATGTGTAACTAAGGAACTGTTCCTCTGGGTACTTTTCCTTAACTATTTTTAGAAATATATCCTCATTCATCAGTCAGATCAGCCATTTAGTCCTTAAACAGTCTAATCAAATTATAATTAACCTTTCAAACTAAACATGAGACTAATACAGCCTCATTCCCAGCTCTGGCAGTACAGCACAGAACTGGAAAGAGGTTGATTTCTTGCAACAAAAAAACTGGGAGGCCTTAGCCCTGTGCCTGCTGCCATGGTCTCACTTTTCTCTTGGTATAGGCCTTCCCTGTCTTGAGTAGCTGTGTGTAGATTCCAATATGCAATTTAGTTTTCCTTTTGCTCCAGCAGACCTTGATCCCAGCAGCAGACTCATCTGAGGCTTCAGCAGTGCTCCCATGCCACTTGCCATAGGGAGCTAGAGATTCAAAGTCAGCATTCTCATGGAGCTTCACAGCCTCTGATGATAGTGCCAAGGCTCACTAAAAGTGGGGAAAAGGTACATTCCATAGGACATTTTCCAATTTTGATAGTAAGCATTGATTTTGTTTATTTGTTGGGGGGTTTGCCTTTTTTTTTTTTGATTTTTCTTTACATTCTTTAATTACTTATTATGTAAGGATTTATTTTTGAAGTAGTGATTTATTTCTATATTTGAACTAAAGTCCTTATAATATATGCAGAGACTACAATTTCTTCTATCTCTCAGCTGAAATATTTATTTAGAAACTTCCCTTGTAAGTAGTGATAATTCCACTTCCCTGGAACTTTTAGTGACTCTTTTCTGAGATATTGAAGACAGCATGTTAAACTCAGTGGATGAATAATTCCACTAATATAGTGGAGGGGTTTTTCACGCTCCCAGGAGCAAGGCTAGGAAAACGGTGGGCCGCCACCGGCGGCGCTCCCTAGGATCGTGCCCCTTAGAAGCTGGGGTCGGCTCTTCCCGCTCCCGGCCCGGCGCGACCCCTCCGGCCGGAACAGACGCAGACCAGGCGAGAGTCCACAAGGAAAAAGCCAAGTTTAATGGAGCGCGCTTGCTTATAAGGGGGCGCGCACTAAGTTCCCAGATGAGGGTGGGGAAGAGGGGCAGAGATGGGGAGGAGACGGGGAGGAGTCACGCACTCCATTGGGTGCATGCAAACGAAGGGGAGGAGGGAAGGGAGAAGCGGCAAGGGGACCAATAGGGAGAGTGAGGTGTGTGGGAGAAACACAAGGATTTATGGGAACAATTCCGAGGGATTGTGGGAAGAGGAAACTTGGATCGTAGCCATCTTTTAAGGGTACAGTGTCCATGTGGAAGGTCTCATGGTCCCCATCCTGTCGCTGCATGCGCTGCCTGGGGTCCCGGGCCTCAGCGTCCTCATCTGCCCGGCGCCTGTAATTCTTTGTCGGTCTGGTCTCCTCCGACATGTTAACAGGAATACCAAAAGTATGGAGAGAGGACATACATTCCACTCCAAGATACATCTATTCCAATGAATCCCATTTAGCAACTTCTTCCTATTTCTACACCAGTAGAAATCTAACCAAGAATAGAACAGGCTGTCTAACCAAAAATCTAACCAAACTCACAGTTCTCAAAAGACTACTACCACCAAATAAAGAAAAAAACCAAACACCTCAACCGAGTCTTTCCTCATATGTCCATAGAGAGAGACTTGATTAATTATTAAAGAAAGCATGCAGATATCATCTGAAACTTAGAATCATAGAATGTTAAGGTGTTGGTATGGACCCTAAAGATCATCTAGTCCCACGTCACCTGCCATGGTCAAGGACACTTTCCACTAGATCAGTTTGATCAAGGCCTTATCCAACTTGGCCTTGAACTCTTCCAGGGATGGGGCATCCACAACCTCTCTGAGCATCCTGTTCCAGCGTCTCACCACCATCACAGTAAAGAATTTCTTCCTAATTGTAACCTAAGTTTCCCCTCTTTTAATTTGTACTCATTACTCCTTGTACTATCAACTTTTAATTGAATGTACCAAATTGATGCACGCTTCTCTCTCAGGTTTCAGAAGTCATTGTCCCTTTTGCTGTGCTTTTATTCTATACAGTTTAGCAAAGAATTATCTGTGGCTTGCTCCCTGCCAAGATCACTGGTCATCTGTGCCATAAATAAAATATATCTGGTTTAATTTAATACCCTGTCAATAAATATTTAAATATTTGGTCTACTTCTCAAGCTGTAAAAAATCAAAAACAATACACTGAGTCATAACTAAAAAACATATTTATGTTTGCTTCAGCTATATATATAAATGAACAAACCAAGCATTAATAGTGGGATCTTTGGGTCCATCACATGTGTTATGTAACATGGATATATGGCATCCCTAAATGTTTCATGCCTGCAACATATTCACAAAACATGGATACAGAGAAATGACTGCTTTGTCTCCTAGGGTATAGCTGAAAGTTAAAACACATGTAATTGGTACAATAAGTATGGTAATATTTGCCACTGCCAGGGACAGTGTCAGGTCCCAAGGTATGGCTTAATTTGGGATTAAACATAGGTCTGTGTTCAGGTTCAAAATACATTGTGTGTATGCCATGTGACAATTGGTGCAGGACTCAGAGATGTATTGCTGTGGCAGACTTGATGTAAAAGAGCCTTTCCAGCAGATGGGAGTTAACATCCAATGCAGATCCATCTGGCTTAGTAATGAGCTGTTAATTGGAGAATACTTAAAGGAGATTTAAGGGTATGAACATCATGTGTATCACGATATGTAATATATATAATATATAATGCAGTGAAGATGCTGATACTGGATCCAGGGCACTGTAAGCTTCAGTCCAAGGACTGTGATCAATTGCTTTGATGCAACAATGCATTGTCATGGCTGTGCCCAGCACGAGGACTACCTCTGCCCTGTGTTCCAAAATTTTTGCATTATTAACAGTGCTAGATGAGATATTTAGTTCCAAATTAATTACAGTGATGTTGAATGCCTCCTGTACAAAAGAATATCTTTAGTATTTTGTGAGCAGTGTTTTATACTTGAGTTGGTCCCATCACAGTTATGTTTCAAACTGAATGAGAAATTCTTTACTGTGAGATTGGTAAGGCACTGGCACACGTTTCCCAGAGAAGTTGTGGCTGCCCCATCCCTGGAAGTATTCAAGGCCAGATTGGATGTGGCTCTGAGCAACCTGGTCTAGTGGAAGGTGTCCCTGCCCATGGCAGAGGGGTTGGAACTGGATGATGTTGAAGGTCTTTTCTAACTCAAACAATTTTATGACTCTATGATTCTATATTGAAAGACTGGTCACTTTGTGACCATTTCAGTGTGAGGAGGTGAAGTAATAAAGTTCTAAGCAATCTGCATGAGAGGAGCAGAATCATTACAAGGTCTGACTTTTTAAGTACTGAGTTACAAATCTTGCTTCAAATTCATCTGAAATGCTGTGATTAGTGTAGCCTTAAATCACTAGCCAAGGCTATAGAAGGCTTAGAGAGTCAAGAAAATGAGCTATAGTTCACTTTCATAATTAATAGCCCTTACTTAGGTGAACAGAGAATCAGAACTGATAAGGAACTAAGCAACGCTGACTGATATGTGGAACATAGTAAAAAACCTTAATGACTCCCAAAGGAAGTCTAGCTCATTAGAAATGAGAATGCAGAATCATTCAGCACTATGCAAGAGCCAATCTCCAAAAAGATCACTCCACTATGTTGAATAACTTTTGTTCTAAAATTTATTCCAGAAATTTATTACTAGTAAGGGTAAGGAAAGAAGCCGTCTTAGCCATCTTAGCTGTTCTGAGGTAGTGTATGGAGATCAGGTCTATTTTCATTTAAAAATCTGTTTACACTAAATGGGAATTTCAGGAACTACTTCATTCCCCCTATTTATTACAAAATTTTGCACTAAAATTATTATTTTGAAACTCAAGGTATATTGGGCTAATGTTGTCCTTGATTTTCATCTATAGCACAAGTTTTTTCAAGATGGTAAGAAGTGTTCTAGAATTAAACTTTTTATATCCTCTCTGTCCTCACCATTTCAAAAAACTCCCTTTCAATTTTTACTCCTAGACATAACTAATCATGAGTTTGGTAGCTGCAGGACTGGATTGCACTTTCTAATTTAAATCCAAAGACTGAATGAATGTTTTAAAGCCTCTATCAGCTCTTGACTCATCTCATACTGTCACAAAACAGGTATAGGACTTGTTACCTGCTCTACTAATCATGACGGATAGATAACTTCCTGAAATGTATAAACAAATCAAGGTGAAGTTGTGATATCTTCATTTAAGTGAAACACCCTGAATCTTCAAGAAAAATATATTGATAGAGAAATGTAGCTGGAAAAAGGTGGGGTTATTCAAATGTTGGTTTATCGGCCTCTTCTAGGCTACGACGACTGGAGTCAGGACATCATTTTCATAGAAGTATCGTCAAAACTGCTCCCGTTTATTGTTTACAGTACATTCATACTTAACAATAGTACAGGAATTTTATTGGGCAGTGGCTGGGGTGTAGAAAACGGCTCTATCCCTTGGATTGGTGCTTTTCTCAAAACTATACCCTCTTATCCGTTCCTAATAGCAACTGCCAAATTCCTCGTATTGTTTACTGCTCTTCTTGCTACTGTTTTAAAACACAGGGGCACCGTTTTCCCTTTCTCCCTGGCCTGGGCTGTGCATATAGGCTTCCAGTAACACATTATGGCCTGTGTTACTAAAATATTCTCCCACAGAGAAAGCTCTTTAATCTTTTGTAAGAGTGAGTGCGGGGCAAAGTTGAAAATGCGGAATTCATTATCAAAATAAACAACATGGTGTTCTAGATAATTTTTTATAAGACATTTATTTAGGAAGAGCTAGTTTATGTGAAAATTGAAAAAAAATATTATATTCCAATTAGGAACAGATGAAATTATGTAAGGTTGTTTACTACTTAGCATTTTAAAATCCTTCCTCTTGAAATTAGATTAAGACAATAGTCAGATGGGAACTGTCTTTGAAATCTGCAACATGTTTGAATAGTCAAAAGTAATTGGACTCCATTATAACATGTATTGCCTCCTGTGTGAGTCATTAGCATTCTCACGGTTCAAGTATATGCACTGATAAAATTGTGATGAGATAGCAAAAGTACCGACTCAATATTAATCTAGGCTTTAGACAAATATTATAATAGGATTTGCACATTTAAGGTGCAAATTATCCTCTCAGCATGTGCTCTGTATATCTAGGATTTTAATATTGATGTGCATTGAAAGAAAAATACATCCGTAATCACAGTTACATTTAAGAGTCAAATCCATATACGACACAAAATATTCATAATTTTTTTCCATAGATCTCAGAACATGAAATGAAGATCCATTTTTCCCTGTGTACTCATTCAAAGGACTGAATACAGTGCAAGAAAGGTTTGTGGTTCTTTTGTATTTTTATTTTTTTTTTATTATTGCCTCTATCTGCATGGATAACTTCTGTTCCTTTTATGTCAGTGCTGATTTACATTAGTTGCAGATCTTAATCTTTAGGTAGTGAATATACACCTGAAATATACTACTGGTACACAAAGCTGCTGAAAATAATTCTGTACTGAGTAGTCACTGTGATACTCTAAAAAAATGGTAACCTAAACTGGCCAATCAGATAGCTCTTCTCCATTGCTAGTATAGTTACTATTTGTCTTGCATCTCCTAAAAGAGGGAAAGGTTTACATTCTGCTAGGATTAAAGAAAAAAGAAGCTTACGTGTATCATTTTCTGTAGGACAGAAATCCCTATTATGTATCATGCCCTTTGCATTTCGTGTGTACCTCTGCGAAGAAATCCTCAGACCACTGGCATAGTTCGTGCCTCAGTGTGAAGCTGTTTTGCACAAAAAGAGTGAACAGATTTTCATATAAAGATATGTATTTATATTTATAACTGATTTTTCTGAGACAGATATTTTTGTAAATGTGCTTCCACCTATATTTGGAAGTCAAAACATGATTTGATACAAAAGAAAAATTCCTTGTTTTATCAGCATTTCCTACACAGAATACTGAAAAAAAAATCTGTGGAAACCAAGCCTTTGAGTTTTCCAACTCTGAAGTGTCAATATTGTTACAGACATTGTGAAAATAAAGACTTTATTGTCTTTTACTACTCTATGTTTGTAGAAGGTCTTTAGAGAGAAAAAAGCATTTTCAGTCGCTTGTCCCCTTGAGGCCCAAGCTAAAGGGGTCAAGTAATCAGACTTTCTTTCTTTCTAGAAAGAGAAGATTGAAAGACTGTGAAACATGAAATTTTCACCCCGTCTACAAGAACCTGCTGGTTTTGTTGCTTGGCAGATTATCTGATTTTAATTCTGCAAAAGTGGAAATCACTGACTGCTAAATCTCTCGTGATTTATATTTGGCTGCTATGAGTACAGACACAGAGAGCTGATCTTGAGACCCTTGGAACCAGTGGCTTTATTGTAGCTCCATAAATCCAAGGGTTGAGTGACCTGCTGGAAATCATGGAGAGAATGCAAGGATGAAAGGAAGGTGAAGGGAAAAGGTATACAAAAGGCAGCCTGCAACATGTTGACTAGCTTGAACAGCAGCATCTCTTTGGTAAGCACTATTTATAATGCAGAACTTCAGTAAATATTTTGTACCATATTTTTCATCTAGAAAAAATTGCTCTGCATCTTTTCACTAATGAAAAAATGACAAAATAAATGGTAATAAACACATGCTTTAACATTTTAAGCAGTAGAAGAAAAAATTGTAACTGGAAAAAAATTTCATGGTATATTGGGTATCCATGTCCGACACTGGCAGGGGGCTGTCAGGAAGCCTCTGTGAGGAGCATCCAGGCCTGCCCTGTGCTGGTCACAGCAGGCTCCAGTTGGCTCCAGCCCACTGCAGAGCATGTCTGAGCTCCACGGCCATGATAGCAGGTAATGGAGGGCACAGCCACAGAACGGTTGAGGCTGGAAGGAACCGCTGGAGGCCTAATGGGCCAAGTACCTTGCTGAAACTGGACCACAGACAGCCAGTTGCTCAGGACCATGTCCACATAGCTTTTGAACATATTCAGGGATAACTACAGCCATGCCACCCTGACGCTTGTTCTCATCTGATCTTGGAAGCTAAGCAGGGTTGGGCCCGATTTGTATTTGCATGGGAGACTTCCTGGGAAACTCAGGGCCGGTTTCACACACGCTGTGCCTCACCTAAAAAATCCACTGTGCAGGCTCGAAGGACATACCCATGTGTGTAGAGCCCTTCCCAAAAAATCTTCATTCACAAAGCCTAGCCATGATACTGATATTCAGGGATGGAGACACTGTAAATTCCCCAGTCATCCTGTCCCAGTGCTCAGCCACCTACACAGTAAAAAATTGTTTCCTTATGTTCAGATGGAAACTCCCACACTTCAGTTTGTGCCCGTTGCCTTTTGTCCTGTCACTGGGAACCACTGAAAATGCCTGATTAAATACTTTTGGCATCCACCCTCCAGGTATTTACAGACTTTGATAAGAGGCACATACACATATTCCTCCACACTTGAGCCTTCTCTGCTCAAGGCTAAGGACTCCCAGCTCTCTCAGCCTTTGCTCACAGGAGAGATGCTCCAGTTCCTTACTCATTTTTGTGTCCCTTTGTTGGATTCCCTGCAGAATGTCCATGTCTCTCGCACAATGAGGAGCCCAGAACTGGACACATGCTGTACTCTAGGTGTGGCCTCATCAGTAGTGTGCAGAGGGAAAGGATCACCTTACTTCACCTGCTGGCAGTGATCATGCTAATGTAGCCCAGGATACCAAGTACCCTTCTTTACAGCAAAGGCACATTGTTGGCTCATGTTCAACCTGATGCCTACCAGTCCCTGTAAAGGTCCTTTTCTGCCAAGCTGCTATTCAACTGGATGGTGCCCAGCATATATTCATGCACGAGGTATTCCTTCTCTGATGCAAGACCTTGACCTTCCCATTTTGAACTACTCTGAACTAAACCTCACTATTCAGTGTCCCCTATGACTTCTCACTGGGAGATGAGATGCCAAAATGATGCCATTCATTTCAACTTTCTGCTTCTGACTTATGTTTGCAGGCAGTCACAGTATGGCGCCAAAGATAGCAAGGTTTAAAGCAGCATATGTTCCTGCTCACACACTGGAAGGGTAACAGGAGAATCACCACTGAAATGGAGCTATTTTTCTCCTCTGTACAAAACTCTGTAACCATCTGCCTTCTGAGCTCCAGTAAATTAATTTCGATAGTATCCTGGGGAGAAATTGTCTTACTTGTCACGTTGTCTTACTGTGATCCCCTGCCTGGCTTGCTAATTTGCAGAAGCAGAGGGAGTCTGTCTCCTAGGGCTCAGGAAAAAATCATTAAGAGGCGTGATAAGACACCAACCACAACCACTATCCTTTTTCTTCCTAAGGAAACAAGGCTTATGAGAACATTGGAAACTGAGGGCAGAGAAAACACAGTAATGGGTTGTCTCGGCAGAAAGCAACTTACAAACTTGCCAGTGTGAGGGTCCCTGCCCTCCCCAGCACCATCACTCTCTCACTGTTGGAGCTCCAGGGTGCCCTCTAATTTAGCAGCTGGTCTGTGCTGAACATGCCATCTCCCTTTGCAAGGTTCTGCCACACCTGTGCAATGTGTCTTCTTATCCTACCTGTTCAGGACAACTAATTTCAGTCAGATTCCACACAAAATGGTCCTTCTAGAAAACCAATGTATCATATTCAGGGTATACATCAAAAATAATTTTATATCTTACTAGAGAGTATGTTTTGATAACAATTGACTGTGTTTCTTTCTACAAATATGCCAAGCCCAGGCAATTAAAGTAATGATTTATCTGACTACCTTAACAAAGAATTAATTTTGCATTATTATTGCTAGATAATATGAACAATCTTTGATATGAATAACAGAGTTGATCAGGCTCTGGAGAATGAAAATCAAATTCTTGAAAATTAATCTTTAGTTTTTTCATATTCTGTTTGCAATTCAGATTCCTTTGACAGGATTAGTATTCTTTCAAAATAAAGAGGTTTACAAACTTCCCACAAGTTTGAGGTAATTAGTAGCTAGAATAAACCGAATTATTCCCTCCTTTGATAACAGAGGGTTGGGTTCTTATCCCTTAAGTTGGGATAAAAAATAATTATTGTAAATTTTGTAAATGAAAATGTTATATTAGTTTTAATTTCATGTCTGTATAGAGCATTTTTAGCTGCCTTATGGAGTATTTCAGCTGCTGAGAAAACAAAGATGACAGTATTAAAATACTGCTGCAATATTAAAAATTAACATTTCTACATATTTAACTCTGTATCCAAAAATACTAGAAGCTATTTGGAAATAAACTAGTAGATGTTTTGAATATTTAATTAGTCATTGGAAATTAAGGACTTGCTGAATTTTCATATTTCTGACTATTATCAAAGTATTAATTATTTAGTTAAATATATAATTTTTATTTTCAAATACCTATTTAAATTAATTTTTAAACAAAAATATTTTATTAGGTGATCTTGCAGTATTTCCAGTATGTCTGGATATTGAGTTAAAGATCTAAAAATGTCTCCTCTAAAATCCGCTCACTATCTAAGCATGCAGTAGTTGACAATTAATAATATGCCAACTTCTAAGTGAGACCTTAATCAAGTGTTATTTTTCAGCAGGAGAAAATGGTAAAGACAAAAACTTCTTTACCTGTTGGCAAAGTGCAAAAATAAAGGTTTAAATCTTTGTGTAGACTCTCTTAAGCTATACATTTCAAAGACAGACTATGATGGGAAAATAAAAAAGGCATAGAAGTTTTGTTTGAACTTTATCTAAGTGCATTAATAATTATATTCTTTGGAAAGTAGATTTTTTTAGCTGTTGTTCACCAGAATGAAAAAAAAAAAGGCATCTTAGAAGCCAGCCAGCCTTCCTTCCTTCCCTCCTTCTGCTCTTCTGCTCTCTCTCTCTTTTTTTTTTTCACCCTATCCCTTACTCAGAATCCACCACCAACTGTTTATACTAAAAGGTAAGTGGCTAACATATCAATTTCCATGCTGGATATATAATTTGCTAATATAAATTTGTAAGTTTTTTGTGGACTCCCTCTATTTCATTGCTCCTTTTTGACCATAAGTATCTGCACACCTGGGTGCTCCCTTTCCCTTCACATCATCACCACAACGTTATANTTCAAGCAGGACCAACTTTACGCTGGCCTCTGAGTGTAAATACTCAGACACTGTAGAAAGCCTTCCTACTGTCTTCAACATTTATTAGAACTAACATCATAAACAATGTGACTCATTTTCTGGCAGCAACTCAGCATACGTCAGCACAACTATCCCATAATGTACTTCATCAAACGTCAATATTTTCTGGAGAAAGCAAAAGAACTTGAGTAGGATGTGCCATTGAAACGCCCTTTTAAAAAAACCCCTGTAAGTGTGAAAAATGCCCTCAATTCTGAAAACCTGAGAGCTGCATTTGTGGATCAGAACTTTATTTTCTATAACAAAACAGACTTGTGTTGCAACTAGAGCATGTAACTACTATATACCATGAGTGAATTCAGTAAAGACAAAGTGCCAAATAGGGTAAGCTGGTTTCTATAGCAATTAAAAGAGTAAGAATCTTTCTCATGTTCTCATTTCTTGCTTGGGCTTTACCTTAAAAGAGCTAAATATTTTATGAAAGACATAAATACAAATATAACAAGTGATATTTCCAGTTTCTGGGGTATTTAGGAGAGAAAACATCATAAATTACACCGTTTTCTTTATTTTTCTTTGTTTCTAAGATAGCCATTTAATTTCACCAGGAAATTAAGAAGTTATGTAAATAGATAAAAGTAAAGCCAAACTAGTAAGAAAAAATAAAACATGACAAAATGCAACATATATAAAAGCACGAAGTTTTGTTGATGGTGAGATATTTTAAACAACCAGTACAGACCAACTCTTATACTTGCTATAATATTTTAAAAATGCACGGCTTCAGGGACACTGTAAACTGTGTAACTAACCCAGCATAAACCTCATAAAATCTCTTAAAAAAATCAGCTGTTCTACAATTCTAAAAAAATGTAGCTATGGTCAAACATGATTTGCATCCTGCTGGAGTTCAAGCTTTCTTTCTGGGATCACAGGGAAAATCAGCCTGAATTTTCTGTGTTTTAAAACAGCTTTTTATCCATCACTGTTATCTTTCTGGTTTTGAATAATGCATTGTCTGTGTTTTGCTGTAAATGCCAAGCTTCAAGAATTGATTGTTATTTTGTTGCTTTTTATTGTCCTGAATCTGCAGGCTTTTTATGTCTGAATCTATTTTAAGTGCTAAAATAATATTGAAGCTTTGCTTATTTTTTGAAAAAGACTTTACAAAAACAGAAGTTATTTGAGGGCATAGTTGCTTAACGGTGGATGATTTCCACCAAATGTTGGCAAGTGATTCTGCTCTGAGGGGCTCAGCTATGCATGATTCAGCTCTAGTGATTCAACTCTAGCCCCTCGGGGCCAAGGAAGACTCCCTCCACTCCGATCCCCGAGGACACTGCACCCAGAACAGAGGTCCAGATAACAGCAGGCTCGGTGGCAGAAGAAGCACACTTTATAGGAATCACCCGCTTTTATGGGCTCAGCAGGGAAGTTTCTAGAACAAGGGGCGGAGCTAAGCTTCCCATTGGTTGGAAAGCATGCAAATGAAGGATTGAAAATGGACCAATGGGGGATAGGGGTGGAACTTCACAATAAACCAATAGGGAGAAGTGGTGGGAAAGGAACTCTAGGGGATTATGGAAAGAAGTAACTCGGATAGGGAATGACTGAGGGAAAAATACAATGGGGAAGACATGTTTATGACGTGCTTTTAATTAAACCTCTGATGTTAACCTGTCAACATTAGGGGCAGTAGAAATCTGAGAGTCCACATCCTTGTAGGCCCAGCACTTAAAGTACTCCTGCCATTTAGTGAATCCTGGGTCTTCTCCCACATCTGAGCATTTCTGCAGAGTTTATTGGACTGAGACATTAAGGGTGTTATATTCTGAGAGTGCTTTTTTCCTCTTAACACCCTCCCATCTCAGTTTCACCCAAAACTAAAGCCCAAATAAAATATAAGAAAGTGAATATGCACAAATGTTTAAACAAATTCATGTATATATTTGCAGAGTTCCTCCAGATAAATATTTATTTCTGTCACTTGGAAAAAGTAACTTTTAAGAGTACTGAGTTTACAGTAAAAGATTAAGATTTTTGTATTTTAAATGACATTTTTATAGTATTAGACAGATACAAACAAAATAGTCAATAATTTATATGCTAACATTTTGAATAAATAAAAAATATGAATTAAATTCAAATATACCTGGTACTGCCTGAAAAAAAAACCCATCCAAATCAAGGAAAATATTTTTTTTGAGTTTTTCTATTTCCTTGAGGAATATACAGGCTTTCAATTTCAGAATAGCATTTGATCTTTAAAATTCAAATGGAAAAATGAAAATTAAATGTATTAGAAACAAGACCTAGAAAACACTACTTTTCACGTCAAATCAGTCATTAAATCCAAAATTAGATGCTCATGTAGTTCCATTGTTCTTGAGCATTTTGTAACATGACGATTTACTTTAGTTTTTGACTGGTAGGATTTCTGTCTTTTTATCAAAGTGTCTATCACTATGTACTGTGGCAATTCCAAATCACAATTTCCTGTCTAAATTGTGAAAAATTTCTCTAACTCTGAATGTGGCAAAATAAAGAATGAAAATATGTTTTAAACCATCTACAAGTCTCTCAGTTCAGTTAAACATTTTGTTTTAAATTGTAACATCTCCTGCTTGTTTTCATTATACTTTTGAAAGAAAGAAGTCCATAGCCAAGTTTTGAATGGTGGTAATTCATGAAAACACAGTCATTCAGGTGCCATCCAACGTATGTATAAAGCCCATGGTTCCAGAAAAACCAGCATTTCCGTAAGTGTTCATTTGATCTAACTTGGTCAAAGATTTAGAGCCTTGGGACAAGGTGTTTCTCCGTAATTCTTAAATAACGGGGATTTCTGGGTGCCTTAAGATGGAAGTTGTAACATCTTTCATAGTGAAAGGCCTAAAGCTGCTCTAAGAGTGAGCTGGAAATGTTACATTCCTTTTAGAGCCGAAATGCTTGTAAGAAAGATTCTCTGGGAGGCCCAGACCTGCAACCTTTCACTTGAAGTTTCACGCGAGTTTTCAAGGGACAGAGCCTCTCAGGCGACACAGAAACCTTCTGGGTAAGGCACACACCAACCGGAACTCTGCACTATCTTAAGAAGAAAATAGGTCTCTGAATGTATACTTTCCTCTTTTTTGGTACTTCTACAGGGGAACATTTCAGTAGAAAATGTCTGGATGTGGTGCTGGGTGACATGGGGTGATTAGCTGCTTAGGTGTTACAGTGGTAAGGGTGGACAGTTAGACTTGTTAGTCTTTAAGGTCTCTTCCAACACTGATTCTGTGTGAGTCAGTGGTTATATGTTAATTGTACCATGTCTGCACCTACACTGTCTGGGGCTTTCTGTTTGTAGGAGAACAAATTAGACCTCTGATCTCTGGTCACACATGCAAAATTTATATTGTTTGTGAGAGATTTTTTTCAATTTTAGATTTTTTTAGATATTAATAGAGAGATATGCCTGAATTCTGCTAAAATATTGTTCACTCTACAAGGTTAGTAACTCATCCTTAACTGGATTCATTAGCTAAAAGGCACATTGTAAATACATGAAGAACTTACAGGGAAACAAGCTTGGTAGCTGTTTCTAATGTTGCATCATTTTACTTCTTTGAGGGCATTCTGAAACTCAGGAGAAATGAAGAAAAGATAACCTGTGACTATTTTTTTCTAAATTTCCAGTGCATATGTATCTATGTCAATCAGGTAAATGTGTTCTTACACAATTATTTTCATTTAATATCTCACTCTTCATGTGTACTAGTGAGAACTTGCTGAAGTAAGCAACTGATTAACATAATTGCCCAACCCTTAACTTTAAATAAGTTATAAATTCAGATTTAAATTATTGCTTTCAACAAACAGTTTAAGCAGTTAAGTAGAATATATTAAGTGAGCAACAGCAATTATTGTCAGCACATACTCCTAAAGTCTGTAGTTGTTTATTTTGAAACCTTATTAATTTGTAGCATACTTTCCTCTTTTTTATAATAATTGTTTTTCTAAAATTATAATCTTCTCAAATACATTCAGGAAAATACAAAAGCAGTGCATTAATTATGACGCTATTACAAATTTACACTTACCTATATAAGTGAAAGCCTTTGCTAAAGCACATATCCAAATAATGGTTGGTGATTTTGTAATGGAAAAGGTCTCTGTGGGAAGTGCTCTTCCTTTGTAATCTTCCAGAATTACTTTTTAGCTTTATAAGGTTTTGTGTTTGAGTCATTCAACTACTTTTACAATGCGGAGTTGCTTTTGTTGCCACATGAGTGCTGAGCATTTCCTTCAGTATTAGGCATTTTCTATAAGGTTTCTTGAGAGACAGTGTACATTGGCATAATGGGCAAACTATGAGTCATTAAAGTTTGAAGCTACAACACTGAGCAAAAGTGGAAGGCACCAGACCTATTGAATAACAGAAATGCTGTTTGGAAGAAGTTTCTGGAGACCATCTGTTCTGGTCTCCTGCCTGAAGCAGGACTACTGTCAACACTTCTACATGAAACTCTCCTCCATGATTACACTATCTTCTCCATTATAAAATGTATTTCCTAATTTCCTGTCTGAACCTCTCCAGTCACAATCTGTGGCCATTTCCCCTTGTTGCATTATTTGGCCCTGCTGAGAAGGGCCTGTCTCCATCACCTCTGTAATACCAGGAGCAGTAGACTGCCACTAGATTTCCTCTTAACCCAAGCCCACCCTTCTCAAACGGACACCTACTGAATTCCTCTGGCAACCCTAAATGTTCTCTGAAGGACTCCTGTTAGTTTCTGAACATTCATTTTAAACTACTGTTGACTCAAAGCCACATTCCAAAGGCAGATTCACCAGTACCTCACTGTCTTGGGTTGAGTTGAAAAACTGCCAACTGCCCAAGTATAGAGTTAGAGCTTCCCTCCTCCTGCTGAGAAAAGGGAGGAAAGAGAAAAAACTCTCAAACTAGGTTTATGCTGCAACTAACTTTATATATTTATACAGAAAAGAGAACATTAAAACTACTATATAGCACACACACAAGTTAGAAATAACAAGAAATTACTCCCCACTCCCCAGTAAACACAAATTCTACTATTCTAACTACAAATCACTCCAGAGACTCAATCCCCAGAAAGACAGACTTAAGCAGAGAGAAAGCCTAAGAACAAACATTTTACTTCCCTAAGATAACATGGTGGTGAGCCCGTGCTAGGCCTGGCCTCCCTGTCCCTCGTGGGACAGCACAGTGCGTCCTCCTAGGACCACAGCTGTGAAGCAACTGACCAAGCCACTCCCACACCAGCTCTTACCCCTTTTGAGATGATGTCATAATATGATATGGAATACAATACTATTGGCTAGAAGAAGTCAGCTGTCAGCTCAGCCCAGCTCAAGTCAGCCAACAGCCTCAGGTCTACCCTAAAATCCAAACCCTCAATTTAGGCCCACACCTAGTCAAACCCATAACACTCACAGAAGGTGATAACATTTTGCCTAAACCTGCTAGCTGTGTAACGTAGCCCAGAATTCAGTCTGTTCTACTTGTGAAAGGAGCAAACATCTATCCCCCATCTATCTGTCCTTCATTGTAATCTCCAAGCCCTTTTTATCAGGGCTATGACTCAACCTGTCAGTTCCCAAGTGTTGGGTTACTCCAGGTGTAGCCTTTTGCATTTCTCACGGTTGAGCTTCATCAAATTAATTCAGACCTCAAGTTTACCAAGGTCCCTGCAAAGTGAAGCTCTGTTGGTTATTCTCATAACACCATAATTTGGTGTTTTATAGAGGTGCTTTGCCAACATCCAGGTCATTGATGAAGACAAAGCTGGACTCTGTGCCATCCTCTGGAGTATGCTCATTGTCACCCCAAGCATGAACATCAAGATTTAGGATAAGACCCCTGGGCTCAGGGATCCAGCCAGATTCCAGTGCAACTAGTAGTCTGCACTTCATCATATTCCAAAGGAGAACGCTATAGGACATGAAGCCTTACTGAATTCAAGGTATATAGTACTCACTGTGCGTTCCTTCTCCACAGCTAGTCAGTAACCTCTGCTCTCCCCATGCCCACAGAGGCACACACAAATATTTCTGGACACTCCTGTTTGCAAGGCCATGTGCCAGCACTGCCACTGAATTAATCCAGGGTAAAACTCTGCAGAAAAGTACGCTTTTTAGGCTTGGTCAGTTCACTACTTTCTATTCCACATAGTACTTGAGTTGTTACCAAAACTGAGACTGGTGAAAGTGACCCAGTATCTCATGAATAGAAGAATAAATGTAACAACACCACAGATCAATGGTTTCTCAGAATAATCATGGGTGGAATGAACCACTTGCCCAGCTGGCTACTATTTTGACCTATCTTTTAATGTGGCTTCCTTGCACACTGCAGATGGATGGGAATGAGCTCCATATTTTGCTTATGCAGGAACACAGACTGTCTCCTGAGTAAAAGTCATTAAAATTACTGATTACACTATAAATTATTTTGGAATACCTAAGTTTTATAATTGCAATTTATCATCATAAAATACCTGACTATTAGCCAGCTCTCACTGAGCTGGGATCCCTGACCAAACTGCAGCTGGAGTCACATTCTCATTCCTAAAGGAGGTTATTATTAAAAGAAAAGATCAAAGAAATGGGATCCACAGAAATAGAAGTGTATATTTGGAAGGTAAAAGAAAAACATCTTATGGCTGAGAGAAATGGTAAATCCTTTTATTGGAATATATGTAGCTTCATAGATGACATTTTTGCCTTCTGTTGACACACACACACATGCACAAAGCTAAAAAAGGAATTGGAGAGGGGAAAGGTTTAGTTCACTCAAGCAGGTTTAACTGAAAAGCATTAAAATAGTTAAGTGTACTTGTGAGTGTTGTGGCTTTCTGCCAAGCCCATAAAAGAAGGTTGTGATATTTTCTTTCCGTCCAGAAAAAAAATGAGATATTGAATGTTTGACCTTGCTAGTTCCCCTTTTGTTAGCAATTTTTGATTTTCAGAAAAAGAACTATGATCAGAAAAAATCTAAACATTCATTTGAACAATGATGAATCATTTATAACATCTTTCAGTGAAGTTTGTAAGTTAGAGTACAGAAATCTGTACATTTGGTAATAGTGGTGCAGCATTTGGATAAAAGAGAGGACCTTAAATTTTCAAAAGCTCTCAAAGCACTTGGATATCTCAGGCACTTGGAGGCTGTTTTAAGGTTCATGGGAACTGGAACTTTGAAAAATGGGAGAGCATTCATGTCTTTGAAAAATGTGTGGTCAATAAAGAGAGCTGTCACTTGAAAACAGGCCAAGCACAATAGATTTTCAGCAGTCCTTTGCCCACTCATGACTCATTGCTCATTCAGCATCTAGAAGAATTTTTTTCAGTTTTGAAGACCAACACAAATTACACAAGGTCAGACAAAAAAAGCTATCAAACCATTAATAAACATCTACATTGGTATTATAAAGCCATCAAGTATATAATGTGGTAAAATAGAAAGCAATTAAAGAGAGATCTCAAATAACAAATCAATTCTGTATTAAAAAGCAGATGAAGATATATTATAAAATGCTTGTGAAATATGTCAAGATGACTGCTGCCCACTCAGTGAAAAATCTCTAGAAAGATGTGTGCATGGAGAAAGGTAGTGAAATACTGTTTCCTTTTAAATTCTTCTTCTAAAGAAAGCACAGAAGTATTTCAGTTGCCTTGTTTTTTCATTCCCTCCATTTTCATTGTAATTGGTTTTAGTGTTTCAATCTCCAAAGCAACCAAAAGTATACATCAGACCAAGAAATTACATAAATAACTCCCCCCCCCAAAAAAAAAAATTACAAACACACTGCTTTAAAATGCAGGTTCTTCTGAGTATGAGATTTTTTTTGAGATTTTGTTTTTTAAGTGAATAGTCCACAGAGAAGTTTTTTAACTATATAATAGGATGAGGAAACCCTATTTTGTACAAGAAAGAGAACAAGACTGTTCAGTAGGTGAGCAGAGGCTCTGTATCCATGTGTGAGAGAGACTTATCAAAGACATATCTTGAGATAAATTTCCCTTAACTTTAAATCACTGTGTGATAGAGCTGCCCAATCTGAGGACCAGTTAGAATCACATTATTTAAACAAAATAGATCAGTTCATTAACAGAAGAGAAATTTACTTGCAAGTGTTCATCAGATAGCTTACCAGAATATGGGAAAACTGACTTCATTTTTAAAAAGACTTATTTTCAAAATACAATTTTGATAATTATTTCTGCAAGTGTAGGTTAGTGTCATCATTGTCTACATGACAATTTTTTTTCTCTTTTGAAATTTTTTTGCACACAAAAAAATGTTTAAGATCAAAACTACCCTTTTGATCAAGAAAATGTCAAGTTTTGTGAACCAGAAATTACAGGCATTTTTCCTGTAATGTCTAATCAAAATTTCCTTATTTCAAGCAGCCAGTGTTCTTTAAAGTTATTTTTCTTATGTTTTTATTTATGACTACAATAAATGTTTTAATTTATAGGGCAAATTTAAATTGTGTACTATTAACCCTCTAAACACTGAATTGTGAATGTATATTCAATAACTAGCAATATTTTGCAATGTTTTGTGCAATCAGTTTTGTCAGTTCAACTCTTATTGCACCATTCTTTTTATTCTCACACACTAGCAAGTCTGTTTTGTGTTCTGATCCTAACCTGCCATAAGTAGCTTAGATAAAAATGCTTTATTTAATGGAAAACAAATCTTTCGTTGTTAGATCCAGCTGAGCTGTTGTTGTGTATAACTGACATACTGTTAAGGATTTCCCTTGCTATAACAAGAACTTAATCAATAACCAAGTTACATATTTCCATAGGTTTTGTGTAGGGGCAGATGATCCCTTGGTGTAATCTCTAAAAAAGAGTTTTTACTTTATGGGATGTTTATGCCTAAAACTACAGAATATGATCCATGGAACAGAGCACGATATTATGATATGTCTGACTCTATGATGAGACCATACTTTTTGATCTATTTTCATGGAAAAAGTAGTATTATGAAACAAATTAGTCTCACCATTTGGTCTTTTCCTCCTTTTTAATCACTTAGTTTCTAATTTGTCTACCCTACTAGCTATATTTTTGTTCAGTATGTGAAACCGTCATGATTACAGTACTATTCATTGGATCAGGAGTAATTGTTGATGCATTACCTTAATTTTTTTCTCCTCAGTATTATTTATTATTTTGTTACCTCCTACTAGGGCGAGGGTGGTGTTATTGCTGTTGGTACATTCATAAGTTTGAACTTAGTATTTAAATAAGAGGTGGATAAGAAGCTGGAATCTCAACTACTTATAGATTGAGCAAAATAGTCTCATATAAAATATCCCACACAAATATCCCACAGAATATAACACATATTTAAATTTTAAGACAAAACCAATTGACATAACAGAACATGTGACTATATGCAATAGTCCTCTTTTTTTCAGTAATGTGAACTTAAATCCCACTTATATGAACACCTGTTTTGACTGTAGTTTCCAGTTTAATGAGTTAAGGGAGTCTTGTATCTCTGAACTGAGAGTAGCTCTATCATTTTGACATTTAATTTTGTTTGTCTTGTATAAATGTCTTATAAAAAAAGAGAATCATTTAGCATCTGTTATCTCCTCACATCTGTCTCCATTAGCCATTGTTAAATATATACACAATACATTAAAATTCAGTTGTTTTTTTTCCTCTTGAATCACAAATAGATTTAATAATTGATGCAAAGTTTTTACCATAACAATTACTCATTGAAGATTTAATGAGTTCTCACATTTAGACTGGATTTACCAAGGGATCTGTCTTTTTCTTCTACAGCTATGAGGAAATATTTAGTAGCTTGTTCTTTGCTTTGCTTGTGCCTATTTAAAACTCCTTTCCACCCCTCCACCCCCCACCAATGTTTTCATCTAGCCATACCAGTAAATGAAAAATGCAATAGAGTAAATAGAGTACACTGATGTATTATTTCGAATACATATATATATATATATATATATATATATAGGGGGAGTGACATCCTTTTAAAGAAATTATCAGAATAAATTGGGAGAACTGAAAAAAATTAATATAAATGTTGTCCTGTGCAACATAAAAAAGTATAAAGCTGTACAATTACATTCTGCCTAAGTAAAGTCAGGATTAAAAAGTTAATAAGCAGGTTGAATTCATGAGTAAAGCAGTTGAATTGGGAATTGTCAAAGCTGGAAGCAATGAAGTTCTTGGGAATAACATTATAGTTCTCATGCTTAGATGACTGGACATAAAGATATTAATGATTTTTTTTTATCCAGTTGTCACTGAGAAAATGTTGGGTGGAAATATATCATCATTAATGCTGAAAGAATTTCTAAGTAAGTGGTCATTCAGATCCTGAACTCTTCAGATTCTAAACAGTTTAGCAATCTGAACTATCCACTGTTTGTCAAAAAGACTTAGAGAAAATGAGAGAAAACCATTAATTTTTCATTATTCCAAACCTAGTTTCACATTCATCCAATTACTATATGTTCACTATATATTATAAATCTAGATCATATATCAGTTCATTGCCAAAAATTGCATGTTTCTGAATGAAATAAAAGCAAACTGCAGTGTTGGAGATTATTAATTTATTAGTCCAAGAAATTCCATGTCATATATTACCAGAAAGGGAATAGTCAAGTGATATTTTCAATTTTTTTTTAATATAATTTGGAAAATGTTATTTAATTTTCTTTCTGTAAACAGTTATTTCCTTTATTATATATTTTGGTGGGTTAATGCTGGCTGGACAACAAGTGTGCAACAAAGTCACTCTATCCNTAAAACACCTTCCCCCCAAATCCTGCCTTCTTCCCAGGCTTGTCTTCATTCACGATTTTACCCACCCCTTTTCCCCGGCAGTGCAGAGGGACAGAAAATGGGGATTGAAGTCAGTTTTTTATACATTGTCTGCTGCTCCTTCTTCACACTATTCCCCTGCTTTAGTGTGGCATTCCTGCCATGGCAGATAGACCTTCATGAACTTTTCCAGTGTGGGTCCCTTCTGCAGAATGCAGTCTTTTCAGGCACAGGCTGCTCCTGTGTGGATCCCCCATGGGATCAAGAGTCCTGCCAGCAAACCTGTTCCACTGTGGGCTCCTCTTTCCAAAAATCTGCAAGCCCTGCCAGGAGCTTCTATCTTGTGTTTCCCATGGATTCACAGCCTCCTTCGGGTATCTCCCTGCTTCAGCATGGGTCTCCTCCATGGGCTGCAGGTGGATCTCTGCTCTCCCATAGACCCCCATGTGTGGGAGGGGGACAACCTTCCTCACCTTGGGCTGCACCACAGGCTGCAGGGGAATCTTTGCTCCAGCCCCTGGGACACCTTCTCCTCCTCTTTGTCCTGCTACATTGACCTTGGTTTCTGCAGGGCTGTTTCTCTCTCACATCCTCATCCTCTCCTCTCTCACTGCACTTGCTTCTGTGCAACCACCATTCCCTGGTCATAAAAGACCTTATTCGCAAGGTGAAACCACCATGACTGATGGGCTTTGGCCAGAAGCAGGTCCATCTTAAAGTCACCTGTCATTGGCTCTGTTGGACATGGGAGAAGCTTCTGGCATCTTCTCAAAGAAGCCTTCCCTGTAGCACCCCTGCTACCAAAACTTTGCCACACAAGTCTAATACAAATTTAATACAGTGACTGTTCTCTATATCAGCATACAATCAACAGATGTTGTTTCTTTGGAAAGTTAATGACTTTCACAGCAATTTTTAAAAAAGAAATACTCAAATTTTACCCATTCAACCCTTTAACTTGCAGATAAATTTGGGTTTTCTTATGAAATGTTCATTATATGAGCACATTTGTTCAACAGGTTATGCAAATGTTTTGTACTGGTAAGTGCTCGACATAGTATTTGATCGATTTGTTTCATTTCTACTGCCATGACCCTATTTCAGTACTTCTGACACTCAAGCTTCTCTGTGATGTTTCTGAATAAACAGCTATATGTATATGTTTAACATTCTGCCTTGAGACATGTGACCTATCACCAGGTCATGGGATTGTTTAATTTGTGCTTTTAATATGTCTTTTTTTGAAAGAACTCTGAAAACCTCTGACTGGACAAAAAGGTTAGAAACTTAAATTTTTGATGTCTTCATATTTTTAATGTATTTTGATCCTTTCCTCTGATCTATAATAAATTCTTCCCACCCGATGAGCTGAACTCTTCATTTGCCCTTAGAAGTTTCTTTATCTCTTTCCCATGTTTTGTCTTATTCCTTATCTTTAGCACCTTATTGCCTTGCAGTTCCTTTCTTCTATAAATAAGTAATGTTTCTATGCATCTGTATTACTCCAGGAATATATCTAGTTAATGACAAAGTATATGCTCATCTAAGGTCGCTAAGGCTCATTGGCTATTCCCATGCTTATTCTTGTCTTGTCTTACAAAGGGTTGCTATGACACACTTGGAAGGAAAACCACATGTATTACAGTCTTGGGGAATTGGCAACACTCATTTTTCAACCCCATGACTGTTGCAGATGAGCATAAACTTAGCTGGAAAGTCCTGCCTGGATTATATTACAGTATCAAATGAAATACCCTGTTTATTTAAGTTTTAAATTTAAAGTCTGGTGGAGTTCTGTTCACTAAGAATGCATGGTCTTTTAAATGTAGCCGTTCACCCAAACCTGTGCACTTATCCCATAACATGTAAAACTTCTTGTGAAGAGCCCCAATTCTCTCAGTTTGTCTTCACAGGGTAGGTGCTCAAGTCCCCTTATCAACTTTGTGGCCTCCTCTGGATTTGGTCCAACAGTTCCATGTCCTGAGGAGGGCCAGTTATGATATTAGTTGTACAATGCAGCCTCTCATTCAGTGCTTCTCATAATAATAGGAAAATATATTAAAAAAATATGATTCTTTATGTAGTTAAACTTGTGACTTTTGTTAATTGTTTCTAATGGTTCTGCTAGTTTAACCCAGCATGGTATTGCCTATTAAAATATTGATCTAATTAATTTATTTATCTGTTGTTCTGAGTTGAACTTACAAGGCAGCTTCCTTGAGCTTCTTTGGAGCAGGAAAATTGCAGTAAAAAGCTCAAATTTACAATCAACCAACTGCTTATTGAAGTAAAATTCACCCCAAAATGTTAATGACTTCTACAAAGGAGTGAATGTAAAGGAGGGAAAAAAGTGAGCTGTAAATAAGAAGTATACAGATGAAGAAAATGGAGAGCAAGTTAGATTTACAGAAAAATAAGAATTTATTATGGAAAAGCAAAATGCCATAATTTCTCATAAGCAATTGTGTGCTCTTGTGTTAAAAATGTGCCTCTTTATAAAATCCAGACAATGAAATACCTGCCTAACTAACTTTCTTTGAAAAGTGGCCTTTTGGCATTAAAAATAAGGGGAGAAGGTGCAGGCAGTAGAAGAGATATGTAGTAATATATACATATATACATATATATATGTATATTTTTTTCTTCAGTGAGATATACTGATTGTGTCCTTGATTATAGCTGTTATAAACATCTGTGGTTTGCTCTGTAAGCTTTAAATGATGTGGTGTTTGTTTTAGTCCCCTTAGATGTTAAACACATGCATGTTTTGTTTGGATAGAGCCTTCTTCAATTTGTGAATGATATTTCCCTTTAAGATTTGGGTTCTTGATTCAATGCTATAGTCACAGAAAAAATAGAGTTCCTGAAATAAGACTCAGAACTCCTGTGATAACACCAAAATCACAAGACGAGGCAATGCAATGCTATCTTTCCCTCACATTTTGAATTTTCTCAAAGGTTTGCTGAGCATCTAGACCTTTGTGTTTAGAAATCTAAACCAGAGCCATTCCTTGATATTGCTCTTACCTTACACTGATTCCATGCTGGATTACTAATCCTCCTAATGGGAATTTAGACCAGAGTGAAATTTGAGTTGGTATGGCAACTAGTCATTTTCAAATAATCTTGAAGAACATGAACAGCAGTAAAATGCATGTAATGCAGTTCTTAATTAAAAACATCCCTCAAAATCACAATTTTTGCAACATATTTTACTCTGCCATTCTTTTATTATCATCAGTATAAGATTTAAGGTGTTCTTTTAAGCTAATGATTTTTTTTATTTTTGAGATGTAATTATTTGCAAGTGAAATTAAAAGATACCAAAGGAGTCACAGAAAGAAATTTTAGCAAGATCTAAACATTTACTTCAGGATCTTCTCTGTAAATCAGTTCTTTTTATCTTCAAAACATGTGGCAAATTGTTAAATATCAATGCAGAAAGACAAAGTTTTGTCTGATATTTGCCCCTGTGCATGTTCTGATTATTCACAGTGAAGAAAACAATTTCCAGTGGGGAATAAATGAAGAACTGAAATCCACAGTCACTTTGTTTGAAATAATCTGGTGCTCAACACTAAATAGCAATAAGTGACAATTTTAAGTGTATTGATAATGTCCCCATAGATTGTTCTTGAAAATAATATTTTTGAAACTAAGCTTAAAACCCAGCGATATATGCTAAATACTGAAAGGTCATACTGGGAAGGAAATACAGTTATATAAAAAGACCTGTTATATATTTAGCATATTCTTCCTAGAGGACTGGATTCACTTTAAAGAGAGGGATTAAAGGTTATCCATTTTACTGAAATTAACTCTTAGACGCCCTGGGACAATCAAAACTAAATTTAGTGATGTTATATTTCTTTCTGAAAGTAGACTCAGTTAAGAAAATTTTCCTTTTATTTTTCTTCAGTTTTCTTAGGAGCCATGAATATGAATTCATCATCATGGCTAGGCTTTGTGAATGAAGATTTTTTTGGGGAAGGGCTCTACCCACGTGGGTGTGTCCTTTGAGCCTGTGCCCTGGATTTTTTCGGTGAATCACAGTGTGCGAGGAACTGACCCCACCCTTTAACTCCTAAGGTTCATCTGCCACAGCCGAGCAAGCTTGGATGGTGACAGTGAAGTCCTCAGGACTAGAACCTACAGCCCCTGGTATTCCCAGGAGGACTCTTACCCAAGTACTAACAGGGGGTGACCCTGCTTAGCTTCCAAAATCAGACGGGATCAGGCATCAGGCTGGCATTTAACTGCCTTTTAAATATGAATCACATATGAGTTTAATTCACTACACAAAACAATAGCCATAAAACCAACTTAGAAAAGTCCATATTAGCATATAAGCTTCTTTTAAAAAAAATCAGTGTTTTTAATGAAAAAAGTGCTCTCTCAGTGTTTGTTTTGATTCTAGTTTTCACAGTTGAAATGCATCAATTCTTCCTGCCAAATTTATTGAAATATGTAAACAATAGACCTGTCAAAGGAAACCTCCCAAATTATCCATAATCATTTTTCACCATTTGTAGATATATATAATAATGGCCAATCTTCGCGAACGAAGATTTGGGAAGGGCTCACCCCACGTGTGCCCTCCGAGCCTGCGCAGTGGATTTTTTAGGTGAGGCACAGCGTGCGCAGAGCTGGCCCCACCGTTTAAGTCCTAAGGTTCATTTGCCACGGCCGAGCGAGCTTGGACAGTGACACTGAGGTCCTTAGGACTGTCTACAGCACTCAGTACTAACTGGAGCTGACCCTGCTTTGCATCCGAGATCTGACGGGATCGGATGGCAGGGTGGCATTTAACTGCCGGGGCCGCCCGTACTGAGACTCGAACTCGCGACCTAGGAGCCGGAGACGGAAGTGCTCACCACTACGCCACGGGACCGCCCCAATAGATATATATGTAATCTAGTATAATCTCAACACTGGGCCCCAAAGTTCAATGATCCAAAGTTCAAGGATCAAAGAATCTGAGAGTTGTTCAGAAACAGTATTGACCCAACAAAGTCAACATTAAAATTAGTTGTAGGCAAATATCAAGCAAAATCAGTCCTCTTTGTTACACATTTAGGAAGCAAAAAAAGGCTACTTGACTTCAGAACTCAGTCAGCAAGATTGTCTTCTTTCAGATTTATAGAAGAACAGTTTCACTCAAACTGGATCGAGTTAAAATGTGAATGCTATATGCTGTTTTCCCCTATTTGGGAAAAAATACATTGTTTGGATGCTGTTAGAGTGGTGGTTGAGTATGTAAGGCTGAAGTTTCTGATGAAGTACAGAAAAACACATTCTTCAGGTAATAGACATCCTGCTCAAGACAATGAACTTGGAAAAACCTCATATAGTAACTAAATGTTTAAAAAAAAAGCACAATGCTCCTGTATTTGGTTTAATGAGGCAGTGACAAAAATATAATAAGCAGGTGTTTAGAAATCATCTATTGTATCTTCAATATTGCAATCTTATTGTAATTTTAAATATTAATACTCTGAAGCATATTTTGTTAGAGAGTTTCAAATCATTCCTCACTTTTATATGGAATAAACTTGGAAAATGAGTACATTCAAATTCATAAATAAGATTGACTTTATGCATTTTAACTGCTGTAATGGAAGCCATTAATAATTGTCTTCTGCATGAATAAGGTAGCAAATTATTATACTAGCATAATTTTAACGTCTGGTTGTTAGACATTTGTAAATAATTGGCAAAGAAATTTGAAACTGATATAATAGGTTTTTCTGATGTACTGATACAAATTAGTATTTTGCCTTTTCAAAATTTAATCAATCTCAGTGGCAAAGTAATGCAGAAAGAGTAAGTATTTACTTGTAAATACTGCATATTAACTGGAAATATTACCTACAGACTCAGTACATTTGTAGTTTTACTACAGCTTCACCTTCTTTAGAATTATTTGCATTATGTTGTTAAGGAAGATGAACACCTTCTTTGTATTAGTGTCTACTATTTATCCCTGACATAAAATTACCTTTTCCATCTTCCATGAAATTAAAAATCAGCTAACCTGAGTTCAATGCATTCAAATATGCTTTATTTTTTTCTCTCCAGAGGAAAAGGCACTGCAGTTACCAAAATAGTTTGTTCATTCTTAGACTCAGTGATTTTTGCTGAAAAATAAAATAAATTCCTTGAGCAGTTTTGCATTTCAGTGTATGTTCTGAAGCCCTGGAAGGAAGTGCTGCCTCAAAAAAGCTACACCATAGGCTTTAGTAGAACTGAGGAAGACTCAGCTTGGGCTTCTCTTCACAACTTCCACTTTAGCCATGGTTTTCTTCTGTAACTCTTCTACTTTTTCTGTATGGGGAAAAGACAATCCCCATTTCCTCTACTTCATTGACCAAACAGGACGACATCCTTGTCAGCATCCCATTTATCTTAAAATGTAGCATCTCTTGATCTAAACAGTTGCTTGCTGTGAGAATATCTTTCCTTGGCTCTGATAGCTGCTCTTGTATCTAAAGAATAGACATCTGTGAGCCAGTGGTGAAACGAGTCAGTTCCTTTTATAGTTGTAAAAAGTGTTGTGGTGAATTTAATTACCATCTTCCTTGTTGGAGATGGCATCTGCGTGGACATGCATGAGTGGAGAAATGAAAGGGACAAAGAAGTGGACTTCCACGCATGGAAGGTCCAGGAGGACCATCCCTAGCCGGACTGTGACTTCATACAATGGACTTTGCTTGCAGTTACCCCAGTTCTCTGTTAATGTTGAAATCCTCCCAAGGTTGCCACCCACATAAGTTCTTGTTCCAATAGTTTGTAGCAGATTTGCATGCTCCGCCTTATCTCCACCCAGTTTCTAGAAGGTTCTTTCTCCCGAGGGCATAAAAGGCCTCCACTTTGTTAATAAATGGGATCAGCTTAGGCTTTCAAGGTGTTCGCTTCGTCTCCGTGTCTTCATTGCGGGTCGCGTCCCGAGGGCATAAAAGGCCCTCCACTTTGTTAGTAAATGGGATCGGCTTAGGCTTTCGAGGTGTTCGCTTCGTCTCCGTGTCTTCATTGCGGGTCGCGGGGTGGGTCAACTCAACCTTAAGCCCTTGCAGCCTCGATCCACCGCAGCTCAGCAGGCAGCAAAAGAACCCCCGTCGCCGGTCTGGTCCTATCCCAAAAGACCAAGACTGCAACACTTCCTTTATAAACATAATGAAGGACTTAGCATAAAAAGACTTAGTTCAGTGTTTATAATGAGTCTTGACCTGAAGCACTTGAAACTTGGGGTTCTGTTTCCAATGAAAATTGCTGGCCATATGTGATGATAGCATTAAAGCCCATGCAAATTCAAATATCCTTATCCTTCAAACTTGAATTTTGTTTAAATCTTAAAGTGACTTCTATTACATAAACTAGTACAGCAGCAACAGTCCTTGACAGCTAAAATTAGGAAATACGTACCACTCTATTTGAAAGTCGTACTTTAAAGTGCATAGCTAATGAGTGGGGGACAAACAACATTTTTCAGCAATAATTATAAAATTAAATCTGAGACTATTATAGCATATATACAAATTCATTGTCAAGAGTTGGAAAATGAAATTTTGCTTTGATTTCACTGCATAGAGTGTAATTTCAAAAAGTAGTTTAATTCAGTCATCACATTCAGCAACTGATAAAAACAACACCAAGACACCACATGCTCTGGAAATAATTTCATAATTTATTCTTCCTGACATCCCCCATCTTAGGAAAAAAAAAAAATTTTTAAGTAAACTGATTGTATAAAAATTTAGCGTATGTATATGCATTTGTGCTAACATAAATTGTGCTTCAGATGTTTCAGTACCTAGAACTTCATGAATAGTCTCCATTTTCTTGCCCTCTTGTTTATATACTGTAATTGCAATTGTTGTTGCAGATCACACTTTTTTCTTTCAAAGTCTCTATTTGCATTTTTTAAAGACATATCAAAGTTAATCAGAAGAACCATTTTATTGTAATGACATAATAGGCAAAAGAAGTCCAGAATTCTGAAATTTTTTGAAGGTAAATTTGCCTTTTTATTTACTGTGTTTCCAATACATAATGATGGAAAAATTATTGGAGATGAGTGTTATTTTGTCTACTGAAGTTTATCCATTTTGATACATTTCTTCCTTTTAATTCACACTTGATTTCATTTCTGTATTTCTCTCAAATAACTTTGACTATCCATAAAGTGTGTTGGCCAACTGCATTTAGAAGTTCTTCTTGATGCTTTTACTCTGTGCTTGTTCCTTTCAGATTCCACGTTTCTGCATCTGTGTTAAATTTTGTACTGATTTGAAACTATGCTGTTTAAGATTTTTGTATATCTTTAATTCTGCCTTAATCAACTTCCAGTTTCAAGTGGCATGCAGATTAGACTCTCGTGCTAATTACTGTTCTACCAGGTGGATTATAAGATAACTTGTGTGTTCAGTACTTATTCTTGATTTGGTTTTGGGGAATTTTTAAAAAACATTTTTTCTTCTCATAAGTAGATTAAACAGTAGGAGACCAAAATGGAGAAAATAACCAACAGTCTGTCTCTTCAGGAAAAAGTTCTGCTTGAGATTTTCTAGAATGATAAAATCTTTAGTAGTACTTTAGTATCATTTTTTTGTGCCAAGATGACTTATGGAATCTATAATCTCTGCTAAGGCTGATTTTTCAGAATTATATGTGACATGATGTTTTGTTCCAGAATTATATGGATTGTTTCTTGAGTTTTTGTTGTGTTTGGGTTTTTTTGTTGTTGTTGTTGGTGTTGCTGTTTTTTGTTGTTTAGGGAGTTTGTTTGGGTTTAGTTTGTTTGTTTTACTTTGGTTTTTTTCAATGAAACAACATATGCCATAGCAAGTTTACAAAGACTTTAGCAAAGCATGGAGACATACTTAGCAGCATAACAAGAAGATATAATTCAGAAATTGGAAGACTAAAATAGAAATGAACATTGGAAAATTTACTATACTGATGTTTACAAGCTCATTTATATTTCTGGCTTTTTCACTTTAGAGCCTTAATGGGAAAGTATTAACTTCAATTTCTATTCATAACTTTATCAAAGAAAAAATTAACTGGCAAATCATCCAAGACTTAGATTACCAAAGCTGGGTGCCCCAACAGTTCCAAAGCAGAAGAGAAGGTGGTTTAGAGTTATGAAATACACCTGAAAACCTCTTTTTTTTAAAATTTTGTTTGTTTGTTTGTTAATTCCTCATAAAGCCTCTGGACTGAGATGTTCATGATGGCTGAGACTTACAAAGATAAGAGGGAGACTTTTCTGTTGATTTCCTTTTTTAGGTGTAGAAGTTATACTAGAATTTCTAGTGGTTTATTAAGATCATAAATGAATCGTGTTAGTTTCTGACATAAAATATTAAGAAACATCTCTCTAAGAGCAAATAATAGCCATATAGGCTGCTTACTATCACTTCTGCCACTTTTAGTAGGTAATATAATATCTGGCAACATAATGGATATTCATATGTCTTCAGTCTTCCAGCATTCAAAATTATTTCCTCTTTGTAATCTCACTTTACAGTCACAGTTTGGTTGTCTATTTTGGTATTACCAAGGCTCTGTTGTATGTTCCCATCCAAGTAATCTCATAAAAACAAAAGATGAATGCATCTGAGTAGGACTGAGGATCTGAAAAGAGTTAATACAAAGCTGTTCTCTGTACCACTCACTCCTCAGCAATGTTAACCTTGTGCTACAATGCTCCTGAATTTGAAAATCCACAAGGATGTCTGAAGATTTGACAGATCCAACGGATTCATTCATCCTCAGACAGTTTGCAGACAACACCAAGTTGGGCTGCAATGTTGATCTACCGTAGAACAGCAAGGCTCTGCAGAGCGATCTGAACAGACTGGATGAATGGGCCAAGAACAAGGATTAGGTTCAACAATACCAAGTGCTGGGTCCTGTCTTTGGGTCACAACACCCTTCAGAGCTCCAGGCTGGGGACAGAGCACCTGGAAAACTGCTGGGCAGAAAAGGACCTAGGGTGCTAGTTGACACCACATGAACATGAACCAGAGTGTGCCCAAATAGGCACCTGGCCCGTACCAACAGTAATGTGGCCAACAAGACCAGGGCAGGGATTGTCCCCTGTACAGGGCACTGGTGAGGCTGCACCTTGACTGCTGTGACCAGTTCTGGGCCCCTCACTACAAGAATGACATTGAGGTTCTAGAGCATGTCCAGAGAAGAGCAATGGAACTGGAGAAGGGTCTGAAGCACAAGTATGATGAGGGGCAGCAGAGGAAGCTGCGGGTATTCAGCCTGGAGAAAAGGGGGCTCAGGGGCAACGTTCTCACTTTCTGCAACTACCTGAAAGGAGGTTGTATCCAAGTGGGTGTTGGTATCTCCTCCCAGATAACAAGTGACAGGACAAGATGAAGGGACCAGGGGTGGTTTGGATTATTAGTAGTAAAAATTTCTTCAATGAAACGGTGGTTAGGCATTGGAACAGTCTACCCAGAGAAGTAGAGGAATCACCATTCCTGTCAGCGTTCAAAAAACATGCGGATATGGCCACTGGGGATATGGTTTAGTGATAAACATTGGTGCTAGGTTAATGTCTGTGTTGAATGATCTTAGAGGTCATTTTCAGTCTTAGAGATTCTACAATTCTATGATATTATTTGGTACTTCCTAACCATATTTCAATGAGTTATATGTAATTGGACTTGTAATTTTTCCCTGTACACGGCTATAAGCTTTGTACTCCAGTCTAAAATTGTCATGG
Organism: Sakesphorus luctuosus; assembly: GCA_013396695.1. Lineage (NCBI taxonomy): Eukaryota > Metazoa > Chordata > Aves > Passeriformes > Thamnophilidae > Sakesphorus > Sakesphorus luctuosus. The sequence continues at coordinate 186,075 of VWZD01013283.1, read as the reverse complement.
TTTCCTATAGTGACTTGAAACCTATTCCATCTGCTCAAGCACAAAGACTCTTTTTGCAGCTGCTGTTGGCATTTATAGTTCTCAGAAAACCTGAGTATCAGAAAACAGTGTGTACAGGTCATGGATGAAATAGTTTCTCATGGACTGTAATATGGACTATTTAATACAATTGTATATACATTCTCATAAAGTTTTAGTGCCCTAAATGTCAAATGACTGTAAATAATATAGTCTTCAATCTAGGCAAATAGTACTCATATGATGTTGGCTATGTTGGCTGCCATCACTGTTATTCTTTCCCTTGATTTGTGGGAAGAAATATGAATGCTTTTCTCCTGCAATATTTTAATTTTGTGGCAACCAAGCAATGATTCACTGTGTAAGAGTATCACATGACATAAATATTTTATGTGACAAAGAGATGCACATTCTGTAATGTGATAGTCAATAATTGGTGTTATTGCTGGTTTCATATGTGCTTCTTAAGGTCCTTCACAGAGAAGGAACATTACACAGCCTGTGTGACCTATTTTCAGGTTCAGAAAGTACTCTGAAAGTTAGAGAGTTTGTCTCTCCCTAGGAAGTTACATCATGGATAGAAATACCTAGTGATTTTCCATGCTATCTGATTGATTTTTCTTTTTGTTCACATAAGGATCACCTTGTAAGAGCAAAGCAAGTAGATTTAGACCTTTTAGTGGCTAATACATCATCAATCATTTTATCCTAGATTGATCAGAGAGGAAGCCATGTTGACCACAGAGACGTATGAATTTTAAAGGTAATGCTATCTGCTGAAAAGCCTCCAGCATCAGTATATTTCATTCTTAGTTAATGCCTATCTTGGAATAGCCATAGAAATGCCAATTGTGATGATGACTGTACTTATATAGTTACTTAGAGCTACTGGGCACAGGGGGTTTCTATTAGCTACATATCATTCATCAAATACCATTTGTATTATAATAACTTGCCATTTCTATGTACCAGTTCCGGACTTTAACAGATGGTTCGAATGTTGATCCAGCAAGGCAATGAATGTCACAGGTACTGCGTCCCTTCTGCTAAGTCCTTTCTAATCTGATTGGGTCATTGATCATTTCTATTCTAAACACAAGTCAGTAGAATCAGCGTTTAAGTTTTAAAATCTTCAATTAACTTCAAAAGATTTAGGAGACCATATCATGAGTGTATGTAATCTTTAGGTACAATGGGTTTTCTTGCATTTATTGGGCAAAGTTACGTTTGCATAAATGGGACAGAATGAACTAATTAACATTATTTGAGCAACATATGAAGTTTATAGGTTTTAAATATTGACTAAAATAAGACGTTATAGAGAATGAGGTAAATGCCTATTCTAAATTATCAGAAACACTTCCCCCTGCTGTGAACTTATTTCCACTGAATATCTGAAATACAAGCACCACAATGCTATAAAAAGGAGGAAAACAATAAACACTTGGTTTCTGATCAAGATATATTTTTATGCACAGTTAATATGAAGTTAGTACTTCAAACTGAGGCTTACAGAAGTGTATGTGTGACTGATGTTAAATATATATTTTGTGGCACTGATACCATAAACAGTATATAACCTTGAAATACCTAACCAGTGTTTTAATCTCAGAAAAGAGAAAAATACAGTAAAAAGTTTGCAGCTATAACATTGTTTTCTGTCTCAGTAAGGAAAGGTGCTGTAAGTAATAGCTCAGCATTTTTCTCCTATATATATTGAATCATAGAATCAGCTAGGTTGGAAAAGACCTCTGAGATCATCAAGCCTAACTTTTGACCTAACACTACACTGCCTGCTAGACTGTGACACTGAACGCCACATCCAGTCTCTTCTTAAACACCTCCAGGGACAGTGTTTGACTGTTAAACGTTTCCAGGTCCATTCCAGTGCCCAGTGACTCTTTATTTGCAAAGAACTTCTTTCTTATGTCTAACCTAAACCTCCCCTGGTGCAGCTTAGAACTGTGACCTCGTGTCCTACTGCTGGTTGCCTGGGAGAAGAGACAGACCCCCACCTGGCTACAGCCTCCTTTCAGGCAGTTGTAGATATCAACAAAGTCCCCCCTGAGCCTCCTTTTCTCCAAGCTAAGCACATCAAGCTCCCTCAGCCTCTCCTCACAGGACTTGTGCTCCAGTCCCTTCACCAGCCTCGTTACCCTTCTCTGGCCCTATTCCAGCACCTCAATATCCTTCCTGAACTGAGGGGCTCAGAACTGAAAACAATACTCAAGGCGTGGCCTCACTAGTGCCCAGTATAGGGGAAGAATCTCTTCCCTGGTCCTGCTGGCCACACTATTGCTGATACAGGACAGGATGCCACTGGCCTTCTTGGCCACCTGTGTACAGTGCTGGCTCATGTTCAGCCTCCTGTCAATTAGTACCCCCAGGTCCCTTTCTGCCTGGCTGCTCTCCAGCCACTCTGTGCCCAGTCTGTAGCACTGCATTGGGTTGTTGTAGCCAAAGTTCAGGACCCGGCACTTGGTCTTGTTAAACCTCATCCCATTGGATTGAGCCCATCTCTCCAGTTTGTCCAGGTCCCTCTGCAGAGCCCTCCTGTCTTCCAGCGGATTGACACTTCCCCACAACTTGATGTCGTCTGCAATTTGCTAATGGTGGACTCACAAAAAAATAAAAAAAAAGGAAAATAAAAAAAGGGGTTTCGGTGGAGAACAAACAGAAGTATCGGATTCCTCAATTGAATGATTTGTGCAAGCATTGTAACTATTCATTGCTAATGTCTTCCTACTACATGAAGAGTCAAAAAGAGGGCAGAGGTCAATGTCCATCACTCTTACTTCTGTTAAGAGAGTGACAGCTGAGGGAAAAATAAACTGACACTGACCATTGTTGCATCAATAATTGAATAACTCAATTTGACAATTATAAGTGAGCTTTGGCCATGCTATCATTTTATTGCCATGTTCCTAAATGCTGTCATAGATTTGTCTACTGACAGGCTGCTATTTTATATGATCTCTGTTTCAAGGCAAGCATTTCTGTGCTGGCCTGATAATTTAGTGACCTAGTTCTCCTTCAGTTAATATTATGTAAATGCTATTTATGGCCCACATTTGACTATTCTAGGATTATATTTTTTTTTAATTTTTCAACCTGTAAAATAGTATATCATCACTTTTGAATTGTTCTAGAACATGCATTTAATTTTAAAAAGTAATTTCACTATTGTGTTTCATAAATTGATATTGTTTCTTGAGGGTTTGTTTATTGGCTTTATCTAATAATATTTTCTACAACTTCTGCTTCCAAACAGCTTCAAGAACCTCTTATGTTTCTGTGGAAACAAATACATCTGGTATTAAATATGCTTCCTTCTGCATAAAAGTGTGATAAAACAGTTAAAGCAGGTGAGGAGCAAAACATTGTTCCCCCTTTGAGTTTAAAGACATTTGCAAAGGGTAGATTAAACTTCTACCTGTATGTTCAGATAAAGCCTGAAAGTTTCTTTCATCAAAGGTGCATTGTTTGCATACCTTTCTTTATACTTTGGGAAACTGTATCAAAAGATACTAGAATTCCAATTCTAAAAAAAACAGTTATGTTTCAGGTCTATATAGGGACATGTATAGATTCAATTTAATAATCAACAGGAATATTTCTTAAATAAGCTCAAGCTCTAAGATCATATGTGAAGATATAAGCTTCAGAAGCAATTGTCTTTGTGTCTGTAGTTGGTAGACTAATAGTTTCCCAAGACAAGACTGCAGAGAGACAGGTTCTTTCGTCAGATTCCAGCTGGTGAGATTAGTAGTAGTACAGAACTTCTTAGGCCTGTGTGCCTTTTTTTCCAAATATAACAGCTATTACTTCTCCTGAAAAAACTTGTCTTTCCTGTAGTGCTTGACCATCATGGTCAAAGCATCACTACTCCACTTTACTGCAATATAATCTGTAACACTGCCAAAATCTGTAGCCAAGCCCCTCATATATCTTTTTGCACTTCATTTTGTGTTTGCTACAAATCATGATTCACCTATGAACAGTGTTTTGGCCTTGTTTCTCACAGTAGATATTAAGTGGGTGAATCTCTTTTATTCTCTCTACTAGTCTTTTCATGCTAGTAGGAAAAGTTTAAACTAGTGAGAATTGTATTTTTAATTCCCTGATGTAGTGACCTGCTTTTGACATGTAGAATGTACCACTCCAGGTGTATTCAGTTTCATTTTATATGTTGTTCTCTTTGTTGTAATAGGACAAAAAATGACTTTCCATTAGTTACCAGGGGTCCCACACATATGTTTCAAACAGGTTATCTCCCTGACACATGCCTTTTGTGTCAGGATTCTGTAATGTGGGCTATACATTACTAACCTGCCCTAGAATTCAGTAGTTCACCCTATGAAAATATGGCATTGTTTTAAGAAATACTTTTCTTATCTTCTGCCTTTTGCTCTTACATTGAATCTTTGATATATTAGTGTATGTCTGTTGCATTTAGCAGCATTAAATTTGCTTTCTCGACAGAGATACTGGGGATTAAAGAATAATCAGGTCATTAATTCTTCATTCCCTTAACACTAGAAAGATTAAAAAAATATACTCGAGTATTTTTATAAATACCAAACTTTCATTTGGTAAAAAAACACTGAGAAATAACACTTTTAATTGAAAGGGAGAAATAGTTGTCTATTGTTAATCTCCTTTCCGATTAAATTTTTATATGTGAACTTTAATTCAATTTCTTAATCATAGAATCCTTTAGGTTGGAAAAGACCCTCAAGATCACTGAGTCCAACCACAAACCTAGCACCACAAAGTCTACCACTAAAACATGTCACTAAATGCCACATCTGAATCTAAAGGGATGGTGACTCTGCCACTTCCCTGGGTAGCCTATTTAAGTACTTGATAATCTTTGTGGTCAAGTGTTATGGGTTTAGCCAACTAGGCCTAAATTTAAGTTTTAGATTTCAAGGTAGGCCTGGGACTGTCAGCTAATTTGAGCTGGGCTGAGCTAGCTAACAGTTAACTTCTTCTAGCCAGTAGCACTCCATACCATATTTCTGACATCATCTCAAAAGAGTAAGAGCCAGTGTGGGAGTAGCTTGGTCAGTTGCTTCACAGCTGTGGTCCTAGGAGCATGCACTGTGCCATCCCAGGAGGGACAGGGAGGCCCAGGCCCAGCACCAGGTCACCACCATGTTATCTTAGGGAAGTAAAATGTTTGTTCTTACTTTTTATTTCTGCTTAAGTCTGTCTCTCTGGGGATTAAGTTCTTTGAAGTGATTTGTAGTTAGAATAGTAGGATTTGTGTTTACTGGGGAGTGAGAAGTTATTTCTTGTTATTTCTCACTTGTGTGTGTGTTATATTGTAGTTATTCTTAATTTTCTCTTTTCTGTATAAATACATATAGTTACTTTAAGTTTAAATGAGTTTCTAGGGGTTTTTTCCTTCTCCCTTTTCTCAACTGGAGAAGAGAAAAGCTCTAACATCCTGCGTTGGGCAGTTAGCATTTTGCCAGCTCAACCCAAGACATGAAGTTTTACATAAAATCCCATTTAAATGTACTCTGCCGCAATTTGAGGCATTTTCCTTTGTCCTGTCACTTGTTACTTGGGAGAAGGGACAATCCCCACCCAGCTACACTTTCGTTTTTGGTAGTTGTAGAGAGTGATAAGGTCTCCCCTGAGCCTCCTTTTCTCCAGACTGAACACCCACAGCTCTCTCAACTGTTCCTCATCAGACCTGTGCTCCAAAACCTTCCCCAGACCTTCTCTGTACATTCTCCAGCACCTCTTACAGTGTTCTTGTTCTTCTTGCAGTGGGGATTCAAGGTGCAACCTCACCAATGCCAAGTACAGGAGGGCACAGGTGAAACACTGACAGGCTTGATGCATCGACCATCTCTCTGGGAAGCCCGTTCCAGTGTTTGACCACCCTCTCAGTAAAGAAATGCTTCCTAATGTCCAGTCTAAACATTCCTTGATGCAGCATTGAACACATCCATCCTGTTACTGGATCCCAAGCAGAAGGTTTGGCAACTACCGCTCCCCTTCTCTCCATAGGAAAGCTGTAGAGAGCTATGATGTCACTACTCAGCCTCATTCTCTCCACAGCAAACAAGCCCAGAGTCCTTAGTAGGTCTTTTAGGATATGCATTCCAGCCCTTTTCATCAGCTTGTTGCCCGTTGGATGCATTCAAGGAACTCCACATCTCTCCTAACCTTGGGCCCAGAACCGCAAACAGTCCTTGAGGTGAGGCCACACCGCCACTGAATACAGAGGGATAATCACCTCCTTTTATGCTGATGATGCCATCTTTGATACACCTCAGGATGGGGTTTGCCCTCTTGGCACTCTGAGCCTGCTGCAGACCAGTAACCCCAGATCCCTTTCTACAAGCCACCCCCCTCCAGTTTGCAGCTGTGCCCAGTTTTACTCCCTCCCAAGAGCAGAATTTAGCATTTTTTCCTGTTAAATTTCATCCCATTAATGATTGCCCAATGCTCCAATCTGTCTGCAAGGCATTTTGTCCCTCAGAAGAGCCAACAGCGTCTCCCAGCTCAGTGTCATCAGCAAACTTGCTGATGGTGCATTCAAGTCCTGCATCGAGATCATTGATAAATACATTGAACAGAACTGGCCCTAGAATCGAACCATGAGGAACATTGGTGGTCAGTTGCCAGCCAGACACAGCCCCATTCACTACAACAACACTTTCAGCTCTGCCAGTCAGCCAGTTTTGCACCCAACAGGCATAATGTCACAGCTTCATTTGGTCCTTCAGCCTTGTCATTGTGTTCACTTGAGTAAAAAAATATGTTTTGTTTGCCCTTGTCCTTCCAAAGGAGTAATGCTGAGTACTATCACTTCCCCATTTACAGCAGGGAAGGGAAGGTGGTTTTCTCAGTCTTCTTTTACACGTGAATGAACTCTCTCAAATGGCATGGATTTCAAAGATTGCGAGTTCCAACAATAGTTAGCTGACTGCAAATATAATATGAATACAACATTAGACAGTTTGCATTTCTGTACCTGTGCATGAAATAGCTGGTAAGAGCTTCACTAGGAGCAAACTTCCATTCTTTGTGTTGAGCTTTTTGGTTTAGGTAGCAGTATTTTGATGCTTGTGCATTAGGTTTAATCATGGAATCATGGAGTGTTCGGAGTTGGAATGTACCTTAAAAATCATCTAGTTCCAACACCTGCCAGTAACCAAACTCGGTTTGGAGAGCATCTCTATTCTGTAGCAGGAGAGGTCTGGACATTTTAGCTATACGTATGTGGGTAATTACTGAACTACTAGTCTTAAACACACATTTTCACTGTATCTGGAGTCTAGCAGTATTATTTCTGGTTTCTTGCCCAGTGTTTGTTTTTACATATTTCAGGATTGGAATCCCATTAAGGTATGGGAGAGAGTCATAGGTGAATTTTAACTGTCGCTGGTGGGTTTTTTAATTATTTTTTCTTTATTTATTTGTTTTTTGTTGTTTTTGTTTTGCTTGTTTGGTTAGGTGGTTTGGTTTGTTTGGTTGGGTGGTTTTTTTTCATTTTACCTATCACACTGAAATAACAGACAATTCCATGAAATTGAGAGTCTGTTGCAGATTTTTTCCTAAAGTTTTCCAACTTTCTTTTCAAATAGCTATAGTTCATTAGCTGAAGTGAAACAAGGGCAAGCCTGAGGCAGTTCAATCATACACCTGGGATGACCACTGAACTGGACTTCACGTATCTATCTACATATCACCAAGGTCCTGTTGGCCTGAAGCTGATTTCAGTATGTGATTCACTCAAGTTAGGGGCTTGTGAAACCCCAGGACTCCTAATTCAGCAGCAATTGTATAGAGGGAAGATGCAAGGCTCAGAGTTGGGAGATAAGCAAGAGAGTTTGGGGAGGAAATCTAATAGACAGTGTTTTGTCAAAACCCAGTTCATTCTATCAGAAGATAATTTAAGCCAATACACTATGGTGAAAGACTTATTTAGAGAATAGAGGCACTTTACAGGGAGGAAAATATTTCATTAGAGAAATCCCAGCCAACAGTGCTGATGATTTATTAAAGTCAGTCTAAATTTGAACCAAACAATATTTTAGTTTCCTACAGTAAGACATTTCCATTTGAAGGGGAAGCCATGATACTCTGGTCAACACTGTAATTCTGCTTCTGCACAACCTCTTCTGAGATCCAGCAAAAGCCTGTTGGTTAAACCCTCCTGGATTGCCTTTCTGTTTGCTCACCACAGTCCAATTGTTCTCTGTCTCCTTAGATTCTGCTTGTAAATTCCTACTGTGTCAGCACATATGAAAACTTATGCCTGTTATGTTTCAATGTCAGATGACTTGGATTCCTGTTCAGAGCTAAACTTTGTTGGCCACAGAAATTATCAAACCAATTAATCTCACATTAATGTTAATAGCAAGATCCCCATTTATTTCAGTATGAGATAAAGACAACACACTTCGCACTGAATAACTGTAAGCTGTAAGGACTTGTAAAGTAATCTCATGCCATCTTTTCTAGAAGTACCATTGCTGTATCCCAGTTAATAGTCCTCACACTCAAGTCAATAGAGGAAAGATCAAATATTACTTAAAATTTTTATTAGTAATTCCTAACAATTAAATAAACATTCCTTTAGAAGGCTGATGATCTGATTACTTGGTACAGCTAATTACTGCTTTCATTAGTACAGCCAAGTCCTTCAAGACTATGCATTAATAACTTGACATACATCTGTAGATGAACTTTAGATTACCATGTAACTTTTTCAGTGAATTTCTATTCATTCCTCCTGCAAATCAAATTTTTTGTTTGTATAGTGCATCACTTGTAAGTTTCCTTCTTGCTTCAATAAAGACCTTTTTATTTCCAGTTTTAAACTGTGCATGTCACCATTTCTACTACTTTCTACAGGTGTTAATTGTATGCTTTTCAACACATCTGTATTATTTTCCTGACCTGACCTTGCTTCTCCCACACAGAAAGTTATGAATTGTGGTGACAACTTGTAAAAATACCAAAGACAATTTTTCAATGTTTTGTTGGTTTGTTTTTATTTGTTTCTTTTCTTTTCTTTTCTTTTCTTTTCTTTTCTTTTCTTTTCTTTTCTTTTCTTTTCTTTTCTTTTCTTTTCTTTTCTTTTCTTTTCTTCTTTTCATTTCTTTTCTTTTTTTCCCCCAGTAATCATACCATTAGCAAACACCAGAGCTCAAATATTTTTAAAAGGATTATTTTTTTTTTTCACACTCATGCATATGGAGTATGCTGAGGGTTTTTTTGTTTTTGTATTTTTTTTAGGGGGGAGGTTTGCAACACCATAAAAAAGCTATTATTCATATTAAAAACCCCCTATGTTTTACACATACAGTCTGACTCACTAGTGTATTACTCTACATTTACTCCCTATTAAAATCATTACAGGTGTGCTTATAAAATTTAAATATGAAATTAAAACACCTCATTTTAATGCAGTTTTGGGTGACACAGCACACTATCAAATATGAGTTATCTTTGACAGGTTCATTAATTATTTTCTATCTGCTAAGCTTCTGTAATGTCTATATTCATGTTTACTTAACCATTTTGCAAAATGTGGAAATTCCAATGACTTCTGCTACACTTAAGTGAGATACTTTTAATATTAAAAATTTCATAAAAATGAATGCCACAATATCATAAAAAGACCATGGTATCAGGACTAGACTTAAGCATTTCTGTTGGACAACCTTCTATATGAATACAATAATATAAATAGAGAAAAAACAAACATCAGGCTCATGCATAAATATTTGAAAAGTTTGGGCTCAATTTATTTACATCCATTTATATCCCTAAGTCCATGGATGGAAAAGATGAGTTATACACACTGTACTTTTGCCATTGTGGGGTTTTTTTCCTTTGATCAGCTCAATTGTTGGTGTCAGGCAACTGCATAAAAAGAAATACTGGTGAAGGGACTTCCCTGATTTTTATTATGGTATTTTCTTAATCAGTTCAGAAAGGAGATCAACAAACTTGGTTATTTTGTGTTTTCTTGTTATTGTAGTGAACACATGCCTTTCCAGTTTAGAAACTTTAATACCATTATTTGTCCCTATAAACATTGCTGTCACTTTTACTGTACAGGATGCATTGCCATTGTCATTTTCACTGTTTTTCACCCTCTTTGGTTTGTTCTGAAAAGATTCAATTGGCTAAAGAAAATGTGAGTGAAAGAGAATTTGCATCATGTGATGAGAGGCTCTATGCTTTACAACTGTATAGAGTTCCTTTTAAAGTTTTGAAGTAGTAAATTTTTATACTTACTATCACTGTTATGTGCTCAGAACACAGGTACATAATTAGTTCAATGATATTGTCACATAATTAAATAGTCTGCTTGACCATATATTTATATACTTTGGATTATACTAGGGTGTTTTGGAAGGAAGTGCTTAATTTGAGAAAATTTGTGTAGAATCTTTTCACTTTCTCAATGATTTTTGAGGCCATTTGTGTTTTGCTGATTTACTTATTTCTTTCAGTAAAGTTTAGTCACTCTGTGTGTTTCCATAATTCATGAAATTATCTGTAATTGTGTAATTAGTGTAAATACATGCAATCACATTTATAAGATATAATTATAAAGTGCAATGCAATAATTGTGATGTCATAAAGAAAAATCTATTAAATATGAATATTCAGTAGCTAGTGTTTAAAGTTGAATATCAAACTTGTTTAAATGTCAACAGCAGATGTGGAAATTTTACAAGAATGACTGGAGCTGGTCAAGAATACTGTGACAAGACAATTTAAAACTGAAATCACTCATAGAAACACATCAATTTTCCAAAGTGAAGGTGAGCTTTCACTGCTTGGCAGGAACTTCAGAGCATGTGTAATCTAAAACTAGGTGTTAATTTGGACTTTATTGTTAAAGCTGGATTTCAATCTCTCAACCTTGAGACTAATGGCAAAGTGACCATAGAATCTCATTTGTGAGGACAGGCTGATACAGCTGGAACAGTTCAGCCTGAAGAAGAGAAGGCTCAGAGAGGATCATACCAATGTGTCTAAACATCTGAAGAGAGGATGCAAAGAGGGAGCAGCCAGGCTCTTTTCAGTGATGCTCTGTGACAAGAAGAAATGGGCTCAAACTGAAGTGTGGGAGTTTCTATGTGAACATCTGAAAACAGTTTTTCACTGTGAGAATGACTGAACACTGGCACAGACTGCCCAGAGAGGCTGCAGAGCCTGCCTTCTTAGAGGGACTTTGTCCATCAAAATCCTTGCGGGACATGGTCCTGGGTAACTGCCTGAGGCTGGTCCTGCTTCAGCAGGGAGGTTGTACCTCCAAAAGTCCCTTCCAACCTCAAATGTTCAGTGTAAAACCTAAAAAAACCAAGTGTTAAAGCAGTAACTATGTAAGCCAAACTTCCTCTTCAGGAATACTTTATGTAACTGTTCAGGTGGAATAAAGTTTCATGTGTGAAATCTTACTTTAAAGAAAATCAGTGGAAAAGTGATTTTTATTTTGTTGATGTTAGGACTTTCATGATTGCACCAACATACTAATAGATTATGGTAAAGATTTTGGCATATAAAGGGGCTATGTCAACTTTGTATGCCCCTTTACAAACTGCCTATAAAACAGCCAAAGAGAGTTATCTGTAAATGGCATATTTTCATGTAATTAGATTTTCTCTTATTTGCTTAACAGAACTGTGATACTAATGTAAGTTCTGTACTTGTTCAATACATAAATTGTTTTTATTATGCTTGCTTTTTAAAAAGCTATTTATAGCCCGATTTAAATTTACCATATTAGACACTAACTTTGTATTCCATACTGTGTTAGATGACAGAGCTGAAGCAAATTATATGTGTTTGACTTCTGCTTTCCTTGACAGTAATAAGCAGGGTTCAGTTGGATGCAGCTTAGGCAGCAGGGACATATTACACTAATAGTATTACTCTGTCAGAAAAGAAGAATGATTTGCTCAAAACCAGAAACATATTTAACATTACTGCATCCCTTTAGTCTTAAAATAAGAACTAGGGCCATTTAATAATTATTATTGAGTGTATAATTTGCTAGGCAGTCTTATTTTTCAAAGCTTATGGGTTGTAAAATATGTGTATGATCAAAATGTATATTCCTTAAAGAATTCCTTAAACTTTTTTTTTCTCCATAATACACTATTTCTAAGCAAGGGGAATTAATAAGATTTTCTGAATTAATGATGATGACATTGCACTAATTTTTTCTTCGTGGCTATAGAAACAGCAGCTGAAAGTCATTCCAGGTAGTAATCAGGTTCTCTCCAAGTCAAATACATTTAAAAATAAACACAGCAAAGGAGAAAAATTTTAATATACAAAGTATTTACTGAATTTCTGTGTATAATGGTCCATGTGCCTGTGATCCTGCAATTAATTAAAAACGTTTTATCTATCTATGTTTTTTAATCATCATACCTAGATTACAGAATTCAGGATTTTATTTTTTTTTCCCAGAGGAAGGAGAGTGGGAGAGCACTCATCATCCTCTGAAACACTGGAAATTTGGTTCAATTATTGATGTAACTCTCAGCTGCTTAGATGGTGAGAATCTGCTAATTCTCCTGGAGCATATGAGAATCACCAGGTAGACTGTGCAGAAGGAATGTCCCTCAATTTAAACCGTTAATTTCACTGTCCCAACTTTTGGTTTACCTTCACCATCTCCACCACCTCCCTGTAGTTTCTTTGTTTTCTTTGTTGATTTCAGCAAGCAACCCAAGACTCTTTTTGGTGCATTCAGAACTGTTGCACTATGTCCCTTACAATAGGGCTGCAGGATACTTGTACAGTCTAAAGCAAAATTCTACATGTGCTCAACAGGATTCTTTGGTTGTTTCAGTTATCATTCAGACAAAGAGTAGAGGACAAATTGCTCCTGTTGATAAGAAATAATAGAAAAAATTGAATTTTATAAAGAGATAATATTAAGCTAAATGAAACATTTACTTCTCCAATTTTACTTTCTCTAAATATCATCTAATTTTTAGAATAGATGCTTACTGCCCTCTAGAAGTCTCCTGAAGTGTCCCTCCTTTTATCTTATATAAAACTGATGTCAGTCTAGCTAGAAACACCGCAGATAGGTGAGAGAATGAAAGACTGAAGAAACAGAAGTAATTCAGAAAACTAGAATTTTAGAGAGAGGCAGGAATCCAATACTAACTTTTAATATAACAAATTAATACAGAGAGTAGACATATTTGCATACTTTCATTAAATACTGTGTTTTGCAGAATTCGAGTGAAAGCATTTTTTGTCAAAGAAGGGAGTAAGCCAAAATAGGAAATCTGCTATAAATGTAGCAGACTGTCCTGAATTATCCATGGACTTTGATCCTGTTGAGATTTGCATGTCTGTAACTGTACATATGAAAAATTTAATGCTACAATCAAAAAAAATAGCTCATAGATATACTTAGTAGACTATGCAAACTAAATAGAATTAGGACTGTCTCTGTAAGTAGTAGTAGTCATTGAGTAGTATCAGTGAGTAGCAGAAACTACTATTTTTAAACTATTCAACTTTCTTTTAGCACTAAGCCAGCATCGTAAAGTAATCACATGGAAAATTCCCTGATGTATAATGCAGTCAGAGACTGAGGACACTAGCAGACATTAGTGGCCCCAGATCATACATTATACTATTGTTCATGTAATGCTGCGATACCCTCTGACTGTCTTTTCCAAAGGTCATCTTTTCTTGTTCAGGGTATGGAGTAAGAACCATTTCTTCAAAAGTCAATTCAAGCATTATTGTAGAGAGTGAAAGGGAAAGCCCATTAATACCCACTCTAATCAATTCCTTCTTCAATTATTTTAATACATTTACTTTGGTATTCATGCCTTTCTAAATAAGGGATTACAGAATATACTAAGCTACATGAATATGTGTGTGTGTGATTTTAATCTCCACACAGCATATGCCAATAAAGAGACCACAGGAAACTGATCTTTCTCTAGTTATTACCTCAAGTAAATGTGGAGACTGCTTTTCATGTACTAAGCCTTCAGTACATACATGTTTGTGAGGTTTAACCTGCCTTGTATAGAGACAGGGTCATATAACACAGGTTTGTTGTAGACTCTGGAAACAACCAGGGCAAAGTGGCTTTCTGGAGAGAGCCCTGCACTGTCACACCTTGGCCCTCATCAGCTCTTCAGCCTTTTCATTTACCCCCTGGCTTACAGCGCTGAAACTAAAGCTACGCTGTACACCTTGTGTTCCTTGGTACCACACAATCCTGTCAAAGAACTGTGTTTTGGTGAAATTTCCCATCTACTCAGCACAGTTGGAAGACAGAATAACTGAAAGCGACTGCTTTCTTCTAGTCATACAACATTTTTGATGTTGTTATCATTTGTAACAGAACAAACCTGCACCTTTCAGGTACACTTCTCACTGTATTATGATTAACATTTTCACATATATAAATTAAAAACAAAACAAAACTATTTTCTTTTTTAATTATTCTTTTCAGAGAGAACTTCTGCTCTTGCTGATATGAATAGTGTAGGAATATGTCCTCAGTGGTCCTACATATTATGCTTTTTAATAAATATTTTAGGGTTATGGCAGACAGAAGTCCCCCTCATAAATTTTTTTTCAGCCTTGTAGCATTTCAATGCTACATATTGAATCAACCTGTTTCACCAATCTGTTATTTATATCACATAAATAAAGCTCTAGATAACATTTGCATAAGTATTACTATTAGATTTCTATACCTCAACGCTGTTGTGTGGGGTTTTTTTCTCTGCTTTTTCATAATTGTGTTTCCTTTTTGTCAGTGAATATAAATGCCATATATACTCACCCAGGGCGGTCCCGTGGTGTAGTGGAGAGCACTCCAGTCTCCAAATCCCAAGGTCGTGAGTTCAAGTCTCAGTACGGACCGTCCCCGGCAGTTCAATGCCTCCCTGCCATCCGATCCCGTCAGATCTCGGATGCCAAGCAGAGTCAGCCCCAGTTAGTACCGGGTGCTGCAGATAGTCCTAAGGACTTCACTGTCACTGTCCAAGCTTGCTCGGCCGTGGCAAATGAGCCTTAGGACTGAAACGGTGGGGCCAGTTCTGCGCACGCTGAGCCTCACCTAAAAAATCCACTGCGCAGGCTCGGAGGGCACACCCACGTGGGGTGAGCCCTTCCCAAATCTTCGCTCACGAAGATTGGCCATTATACTCACCCATTGGAAGACATTCACCACCCTTAATTTTTTAGAATATTTCAATTTCTTTCTTCTGCATGTTGCCATGTTCAGAGATGGGACATATACAACAGACTTTGACATAACACACTAATATAAATGTGTAGTTTAGAATAAACTATTTCAGTTGGAAAGGACCAACAAAACGTGTTTAGTTTAACAGCCTGACCATTTTCTAACACCAGGGACTCATATGAATTTCGAGTAGCGTTGGAAAAACTTCAACTTCTCTATGCCTCTTCATAAAGACAGACTTTATTATTAGTATCATTGTTCATTCCTGAATTAACTAAACAACATTATGTAAAGCACACTTTCATTATGAATGAATGCCATGCACATGTGAGTTAATGTAGTTCAAATCATCCTCTTTATATATTGCTTTGTATTATTTTCTCTTGGGTCACTTGTAAGCATAAATCTTTTTAAAAAATGATTTCTTATTAGGAAAAAAATACACCCAAATGTAGGTTGATCATTAATGAAAGACCCCTTCCTGAAGGTACAGGATTAGGCTGAACAGATTTTAACCTCCTGTAAAGTACAGGCAAGATTTTCTGTAATATTTTTGTTGTCTGACAAGGCTTGCAGAGATCTAAACTGATTTAATGAGCATTGTCTTTAAATGGATTGCTCACCATGGGTAAAGTGAAAAACATACCTCAGCCTATATGAGAGTAGAAAAGTGAGCAGGAATGTTGAGCACTGGTTATGGATTGGAATGGAAATAAAACAATAAAAACCTTGGGGAAAAATAGGAGATGAAAGTACATAATGTAAGTGGGGAAAATAAACAGAAAAACCAGAAATGGGAACTATGTGCCTAGTTTTTAAGGAGCATCTGATCTCCACTGATTCCACTCTTTTGAGGGATGATTTTTGAAGTACAGTTTTCTAAAGCTGGTACACAGTAATTTCCAATGTCTAATTTATTTCTTTCTCAGCAAATGCTCCAGTGTCATCAAACACAACAAATATATAAACAAGTTGATTCACCTTAAAATTCTCAGCACAAAGTGTCTTGTTTTGGTGAGTAAATAATGAATTCTCCCAAGAGATAAACTCTGAACACTTCATCTGCAGCCTGTTCCCAAATATAAAGATAATTGAGAGCATGTTTATTTTTATTTCTGAAGAGTTTTCCAACTGTATGCAAATGTGGCCAGGTTGTTTAGCATTTTCTGTCATTGTCTCCTATGTTAAATGGTAATTTAAATATAGAATAAATCATCCAAAATTGCAGCTTCAGAAAAAAAATTGGCAAGTGTGTATAAATAGGTGTTTGGGTTTTGAAGTGATTCTGTAACCTGATCCCAAAATGTCACTTAAATTTAAATTTCAATGCAAACTGAAACAAGTCTTTCTCAGAACCTCCTTGAAGCTGAAAACATATGGAATTTAGAGGCACTAAGCGAAAGTATGACATATATTCAGTTTGTCTTACTGATCCCTTTGTGCCTATTTATGGCTACTTTTAAAGAAATTATGAAATTATGTCTATTCTTATATTCATCTCTTTAATTGCCTTTGATCAAACTTTAGTCATTGACATGAATGTAACATATAAAAATGAAAAGTCCTCCAAATGGGAAAGTGATCTGCTTTAACAGGACAAGTTAATTGTTCTTACACCATCACAGCTACAACAGTGAATCCAAAGACATTACATAGTCATCTCTATTTGCACATATAAAGATGTATCATAACATTGCATGAGGTCTCATTTACTTGCTTAGAATTACTGATATGCTGAAAATTAAGAAAAAGAATGAATTAACATACTTCAATTTTTTTAATTTTTACATCTAATGTTTAGAGTAACAGCTGAATAGGTGAACGATTTCCTCCCCTGGGACTTCAAAACACAGAATACTCAGCCAAGTAGGTACAGCAGAACCTGTGGAAGGCACAAACACTGACACACAGCTAATTAACGTACATCTGTACAATTACCCAGCTAGGCAGGAGGGAATGATGAATCCTTTAATCCTGTTAAGAGTACATAAGACAGTACTTTGCATTTCAATTAAAAAGAAAAAGATTTCTAAATGCTACATTCAAGAAACAGCAAATTAGTGGAATGAAAACCTGAAAGCACAGTAGAGATCAGTTTCTTTTGTCTTCCCATGCATCAAAGTTTAAGTATTTTCTCTTGAATTTGTGAAAAGCAAAGAATGAATTGTTTATATTTTGTCATTTGATTAGTAAATAGTAGCTAATGCACTTATTTGACAAATAAAATCTTTACAGCAAGTAAGAATCTTCTCTTTCTTTGTCTTATTGGAATGTCATGGTGGCTTTGTGCATTACGGATTCATGACTGATTTACTTGCATCATGTACATTGTCATTGCTCCTAACATACCTTAATCAGAATCAAATTACTCTGGTAAAAATCAGATACATCTTCATATGATTTGATATGAATATATCAAAACCTAATTAAAAGAAAATTTATTACAGAAATCCACAACATTTTGCCAGGGCAGCCAGAAACTAAAACTGATATTGGTGTATGCACATCTTAAATAAGTGTTAAATCCATTTCTGTGTCTGATCATCTGTGGTCTTTCTGTGAGGAATATTCATAAACTGCAATTATGAAAAAATTGTTCTAAAGGACTAAGTAGCATCTATACATACTTAAATTTTTCAAAGAAAGATTTTAATATGGTCCAAAATTGTCTATTTTCCTTTTGGCAAATAATAATCAGAGAGGGAGAAAGAGATTTTTCCTCCTTAGAATTGCAATTGAGACTGCTGATGTGTGGCTGGTTCTGATTTCCCAGGTGACTGGGACAAAAAATATTCATTGTAAACAGAATAAATAATTTGTGCTGACACAAAAACAAGCCTAGTAGCTTTCATTCCTCTTTTGATAAATATTCTTTTAGTATTTATCAACCCACATCACATAATTGCTCCAGTGGTAAATAAATATAAATATTATTTACTTGTCATAAAAAAGTGCATAAATGTGTCAGAAGGAAAAATGGCCCATATTGCAAGCAGATAAATGCAAGCCTAAAACCTAAGCAGCTTCCAAAGTAAGAATTCTGCTGAAGTTTAATAACTAATTCCTTAAATGAGGTAAACTGCTCCTGTTTCCTTTGAGGAAAGACATTTTTCTTCTACCAGTTAAGGGTTCCAGTACTGCCTTGTCTTGTTCCACTCCTTGTTGTATCTCTCCTCTTGCCTTTATATGTTCCTGACTTCAATTTAATCTTAATGAAGTTAAAATTCTTCCATGTTTCCTCAAAACAAGCAAGCAAACAAAAAAATCCCACCCTATATAGCCAATTCTCCTCCTCCCTCACTGCACTGCTTAAATCCTCACCTTCTTCTGTAGCTCAGGATCCCACTACACAGCTCACCTTATTCTTGACAAATACATTCAGACTCTGCAAACTTCTCCTTGCTCAAGCATTTATATGGGTATATCCAATCTTCTGTCTTCAGTTACAAAGCAGCTCCCACATGGAGCCCTGCACACTGATAGAAACACCTAGCTTTTATTATCTTATATTCAGGAGACCCTGGGTAAATAATACATAGATCTCTTCTTCCCTGGTAGAAGGAGAGATCTCTCTACTCTTCTCTACTAGAGAAGTTTTAAACAATAGGTTTGCCAGTTTTAACTAGTAAAGCAATTTTACCAGTCTAGCTGCTCACATATATCTGTTCTTACATCTCTCAGATACTGGTGGATAAACAACTTCTAGAAACAGAATGAACATCAGCCTGTCCTCTGCATGGTCTGACCTTGAGTTGCTTGTAGAATTTTTGCAATTACTGACTTATTCTGATAACATCCATATCAGAAATCTATGGGAGGAAAATTTTTTTATTGAAAACACTCATGAGCCATACTAGTAAGAAATAGAGGAAGGCATAGAAAGTTCTCTTACTAGAGATTCTTCAAAATATGCTCACAACTGGAACACAGTTAAATGCATCTCCTGCTGAAATTAGGTGGGTATGATCAGACACTTAGGAAAAAGGAGCAAATCTTAACAGATGTACTTTTGTAATTTTCTTTTTTCTTACTATTTTTCTTATTTTTTTAAAGTGTTTGGACTTTCTTTGCTATATTTTCTATTGTTTATTAGGAAATTTTCTGTATGTGAGTGTATTATACACATCTGTGTATCTTAGAATAATAATCTTTATATAACTTAACTGTATAGTGTAGTCCTATGGGGCATTGGAAGTCTTGCAGAACATCATGTAATTGAGGAATTTGTGAGCTTGAAAAGGTGAACCCTACGAGCCTGTGCAATGAATCGTTTTAGGTGAGGCACAGCATGCATGGAACTGGCCCCACCCTTTAGTCCTAAGGTTCATCTTCCAGGGCCTAGTGAGCTTGGACGGTGACAGCTAATATGTCAGGACATAGATTTCATTAGAATATCCTTCTCTTAGATGGATGACCTTATTGGGCTAAGCAAGCTCCATCTGCCCGGGTTTTGGAATTAGAGTTGTCCTTCTCCTAGGATGGTTACCAGAGGCCTATTGAGCCCATCCTGCCCGTGGACACACTTTGTCTGACCCTTCAGCTGAGACCTGTCTGGCATGGGAGACCCTACCAGAGGCACAAACCACCACCAGCATAGCTCTCAACCTCATGAGGGCACCCAAGCTTCTCCCCTGTGACCAGGGGGTGTCCTAGAGAAGCAAACTAGGTTTATACTTAAACCAATTATATATATTTATACAGAAAAGAGAAAATTAAAAGAAAACTACAATATAACACACATTTACACAAGTTGGATATAATAACAATTTTCTACCTCCCACCAAAACCAGATTTCATTACTCTAGATTCATGAAGCACTCCAAAAGGCATCCAGCAAAGAACAGAAAGAAAAAAACAACAATGAAATGTTTCTACTTCCCTGAACTAAGCCAAAATGCAAAGTAGTGGTGGGTAGCAGCCAAGGCCTAGCACATAACCACAGCAGCAGCACATCCTCTCAGGACTGTAGCCATGATGCCAACTGAGTGAACACACCTACTCTACTGTATTTATATCTCAGGTTTGTGTCATCTGTAGTGACAGGCGAGGGTCAAAATGGCAGGTGATATGGAGCACTGGTAGCCACAGACCCAACCCTGCATGCAGGCAGTTCAAGATATCAGTCATTCAAGACTTGACCTCGGAGATGACAGTCTCTTGAGGCAGCATCCTGAATGACCAATCAGCCTTTTTTAAGGAGAGCACTGCTTGCTCCACACGGAGAGGGGCCTAGAAAAGGTGGCCTAACCAAAGCTCATCTCCTCACCCAGTTGGATAACCACGGCCAACCAGCATCTTCTGACCCCCAAGTTCCTCACAATGATCATCTTGCTACATGAGGATCAGTGTGGTCAAGTCAGATACTGCGATGTACTCTCTGAGCCTTTTCCGACCAGTGGTGTGAAAGAAGATTGAGTTCTTGCACCAACTCTAATCACAATCTTCTTCAGCATGATGCTCCAAAGAGCCACGGAAGACCTTGATGAAGAAAATGGCATCTACATCTGGTATCATACTGATGGAAGCCTATTCAACCTAAGGTGACTGAAGGCCCACACTAAGACTCTAAATCACCTTGTCCACGAGCTGCTTTTTGCTGGTGATGCTGCCCTCATTGCTCACACAGAAGCTGCTCCACAGTGCTTAACATCCTGCTTTGCAGAGGCTGCTGAGCTTTTTGGGCTGGAAGTCAGCTTGAAGAAGACAAATTCTCTACCAACCTGCACCTCAGGAAGTCTTCCATTGTCCCCATATCACCATAGGCAATTCAGAGCTTAAGTCAGTCCAGCCGTTCACCTATCTGGGAATTATCACTTCCTCAGCTGGTAAGATTGACAAAGAGATAGACAACAGGTTAGCAAAGGCATACAGAGCCTTTGGAAAACTCCATAAAAGAGTCTGATGCTATAAACACCTGAAGAAAAGTACAAAGATCAGTGTCTACAGAGCCATTGTACTGTCTACTCATTTATATGGGTCTGAATCATGGATCATCTACTGCCACCACCTGTAGCTCCTCGAACGCTTCCATCAGCGCTGCCTCCGTTCAGTCCTAAACATCTGCTGGTTTGATTACATGACTAATATGTCTGTTCTGGAGCAGGCAGGGGTCACCAGTATTGAGGCCATACTGATGAGAACACAGCTGCGCTGAGCAGGGCAACTCTCCAGGATGGAGGGTCACCGTCTTCTGAAGTTTGAGCTCTATGGTGAACTCGCCACTGGCTGCTGCAAAAGAAGAGCCCCAAAGAGGAGATACAAGGACTCCCTGAAACAATACCTCAGCCTTGGCCATACCGACTGCCATCAATGGTCCACTCTGGCCTCCAATCCAGATTCATGGAGACACACCATTCGCGACGCTGCTGCTTCCTTTGAGAATACATGCAGAGTCAGTCTCGAGGAGAAAAGATAACACAGAAAGAACTGTTCCTTGTCAATATCACCAAAGGAGACTTTCCTCTGTGCCTTTTCTGACCTGACTTGCCTATCTCACATTGGCCTTTTTAGCCACCAGCACGCTTGCAGCAAGCATGGGTAGTGCCCTTCCTAAATCTTCGTTCGTGAAGCAAGCCATGAATGAATGAATGAATGAAACCTAGTTTAAGTTCTTTTCCTTTCTCCCTTTTGTCAGGGCAGCGAGGGAGGCTTTGGCTCTATATTGGGCAGTTGGTATTGTCTCACAAGACAGTGAGAAAATGTGAAATTTTAAATCAATTGTTTTCTTTCATGCTTGATTATACAGTAATCGATAAATGGTAGGTTTTCTAAAAACTTCTAAAACAATGAAAACAAACAAAACCCAGTATTTGTTTGTTAGAGGAAAAGAAAAATGCTCTCAGGAATTATATTCTGTGATTTCAAATCTTGTAGACAAACTGGATTGCCCATGAATTTTGGTAAAAATGTTCATGTACAAATGAGATTTTGCTACATGTTTCCCTCAATATTTCTTGGGAAATCTCCTCATATGGGGTTTCTGTTTTCTATTTTTTTTTCTATGATGTCCTACAATCATCAAATCAGAACTAACCTGAACAAAAATATAATTAGTGATGATAATGATAAAAAGGTCACCTACAGAAATACCCAGTATCAGTGTAATGACAGGAAATTTTCTACAAAATTGAATATGAACACAATTTAAACTCTTCTAGGATTTTATTTATTTATTAAAATAGTAATAATAAAAAAACCTCACAGCATCCCCCCCAAAAAAACCAAAACCAAAACCAAACCAAATAAACAAACCAAACCTCAAAAAACAAAAAACCAACCCAAACAACTATATATTCGCTATTCAGGTATTCTCTTTATTATTCTATGGATTTTCAGCCTTGTTTGATAAAATCAGTATGGGCTCTAAGTGCTTTATACCCTGTTCTTATGTTTCTTTATCATATTTATATTATTTTTATTTCAGTTATCCATCACTATTTTTCTTTGTATTGTTATTTCTATCTTCAGAATTGTCTACTTCCATTGTTTGACTAATTCATTTATTATACTGAAACCGAATAAAATTATTGTTCTGTTCCAGAGATTGTATGTCTTGGGTTGAGCTGGCAAAATGCCATCTGTCTGAGACAGAGTGAAAAGGGAAGAAGGGAGAGAGAAAAAAACTTCTAAACTAGGTTTATGCTGAAACTAACTACATGTATTTACACAGAAAAGAGAAAATTGAAAGAAAACTACAATATAACACACACTTATACAAGTTATATATAACTTCCCACTCCCCAGTAAGCACAGATTTTACCATTCTAACTACAAATCATTCTAAAGAAGTCAATTCTCCAAAGACAGACTTAAGCAAAGAGAAGAACTAAGAACAAACATTTTACTTCCCTAAGATAACATGATGGTGAGCTGGTGCTGTGGGCTTGGGCCTCTCCATCCCTCCTGGGACAGCACGGTGTGTCTTGCTGAAATGACCGCTGTGAAGCAACTGCCCCAGCCCCTCCCACACACTGGATTTTACTTCTTTTGAGATGATGTAGTATGGTATGGAATACAATATTATTGGCTAAAAGAAGTCAGTTGTTAGCTAGCCCAGCCCAGCTCAAGTCAGCTGACAATTCTAGACCTAATCTGAACTTTAAAGCCTAAATTTAGGCCCACCTGGCCAAACCCATAACATAGTATTAAGTGAGTTTTTAAAAATAGAGGACAAGAAGATGTAAGGAAAAACTTCACACCCTTTCCTTTCAAGGCTGAGTGTTCCAACATCTTGCTACAAAGTGAGAACAAAACCTGTTTTTTTCAGTGTGACTGCCTATTCAAGTCATCTTTTTGATCACTGTATATAAATAAACATGATGACTTTACACCATAATGGTATTTCACCCTTCAAATATTTAATTGAAAGTTCTCATTTAAGATCCTCACCTCTGTTGTTAGAGAAATCCATTATGGTTAAGTATAGCCATGTTTGCAAATTGAGCAAATTGAATCCAAGTAATTTTTCCCACTGAGATGCACAAAGTGAGTTACTCAAACTTATATGGAGGGAAAAAACCTAAAGCTGTTTTGTTCTGGTGTCCTTGTGGCAAAATGTAGAACAATGTAGAAGAGATTATGTGTTCCATGAATTAATTTGAAATTTTAATTCCTTGAGTTTTCAAACACATTTTTCTTTTATTTGCTTTTTTGGTGCAGAAAAACAGATTTGTAAATATTAACTGGGAAATTCTTCTAACTTATTTTTACAAATCTACATCAAAGACTTCTAGGCCTAAGACAGATTTTGACCATCTCATCTAGTTCACAGACAGAGGTTGGCACTTCTTGCTTTGTTCTGTCACACACATTTTAGACCTATGCCTCAGTATGAGTTTATTTCCACCATAGGCAGGTTCAGGGGAGTCCACTTATCTCATGAAAAATGCCTCTTGTTTAAATTGCTTACTTTTTTTTTTCTTTAATTCATTAACAATTTGGCAGCTACTTTGGGTAATATTGTTTCCTGACTTTTTAGTGTAATTGAAACATTACTTAGCCACATCCTGTATAGCTTCAAAGTACATTGTTGCATTTTCACATGTACTATTCATCCAAACAAAAAAGTCAACAAAAAATGTCTTCTGAGATTACTGATATTACTGGCTAATTATAAAGTAGTCACTGTTTAATGATCAAGACAAAGTTTTCTTATGTCATCAAAAATTGCAAATATCTCAAATGGCTTCTTTCCATGCAGGCTTCTAAGAGTATAATCAATTCTAATTTTCTCTATTTTCAATAAAATCACTTTTTTCACACAATTATATCCTGTGCTTGCTGGAATTTTATTACTCTGTCTTTCTTTAGTTCTCTTTTTTTACCTTTACATCAATTATTTGCTGTCTTCTTTCATTCTCCAAGTCCTCCTCAAATGAGTCCAATTACTTATATGGATTTAAACTCCACTTCTAACCAAATTAATCTTAAATTTATCAATCTTTCATATTCCCCATGTTCAGTCTCATATTTTATTGGTCTCAGTATCTCTTTCTCAGTCCCAAAAAGCCAACATGGTTAAAACAGATCTAATTTTATTCCTGAAACCTTATTGACTACCTTTGTTCTGTGCTGTGATGTTTAATCCTTCTTGTCTTTGAAATACAAACCAATCAAGATATTGTCTTGTCTTTTCCTTTCCTCACTGCAAACAGTAAGCAAAGCCTATTGCATCCTAAAATTTACTTCTTTTTTTTTTTTAACCCTGCTAACAAACTGTAAAACTATACACTTTAGTTTTGATGCTTTAGATGTTTATTCCAGTAATATTAATGGTCTTATCAAGTCTACCATCTTCTTTTGCCCACAATTTTACATGGGGTTTGTTTTTCTTTTAAGTTGTAGCACTGTTTTTCCTAATTTTTTTATGACTCCTCTAATATTCTTGCAAGCTCTGGAATGCAAACATAACCCATGGTATCATTTGTTTTCCTATTGTACTCCTTCCCTTCTCTTCAAATATCAGTAACATTAGTCATACTTGCTTCTGTAAATAGCTGCCAAAGAAATTTATTTCTTATGTACTACAAAAATCATATCAGTCTGTGAAGCTCAAAAGCCATTCTGTGTGTCCCTGGACCTGCCTTTCAGATGTCCGTGTCTTCAGTAACTTTCCTTTAACTGTTAAATCTTTTTGAATAACATGGACTCATTTATTAGTGTCACATGAAAACAAGGGGCAGAAATGCAAAAATTTCTTGTCCCATTGGTATTAATATAAAGTTATTGGCTGTAAGCGTCCCCAGAATATCAAAGCCTTGTAATACCCAAATCAGTCTGTCTGCATCTCACTTACGGAGACATGGATGGACAGATTCACTCTTTGAAGGATTTTTAATACTCTGATATGAGACCCTACTTAATAGCAATAAGAATAACTCCAGAAGAATAACTTCTATTAATACAAGTGTGTGACACTTACTATATGAGTCATGTTGTCGGTGATAATGTTTAATCTGCATGGTTACACTCAACCTATAACAGAAGTCCAAAACCAGAAACATACTCCCACAAACAGGACAGCAACCTCAGCCTCAATACAAAACTCAAACAGCACTATAGAACTCAAGCAGCAATACAGACTCAAAGTACCTCTCCCCCATCACAACTAGAATTATATCAATTCACCATGACTAGAACAAAATCAAAACACATTAGTTAAAACAAAGCAAAAAGCAAAAGCATATAGCTGCTTCCCACTAACACCCATTTTAAAGGAACTAAGATAAGAGACTGCACACGTTAAAGCAAACCACTAACAAGTCAGCAATGAGGTACAGTGTAACAAAACAAAACAACGGATAAAGAGCAAGCTGTATACCCAGTAAGTTATGAAGTGTAAGTCAAAGTAAAATTAGTAGTAGAGCACAGTTAGTAAATAAGGTGCTTATGAAATAAAGATATAGCAAGGTAAGATTATTAAATAAGGTAGCTATAGGGTAAAAGTGAAAGGCGGTAATCTATAAAGTATAAGGTATTATAAAGGTATAAAGTGTAGAGGTATAAGGTCACGTATAAGATAATAGGCATTATAAGAGAATATAATTTTTAAGGAATAAGTAATAAGGCATAGAAAAACAGAGTACATGGTTGCTCACCCCTCCACTTTCTGAAGGAGGTGGGAGGAGACAGGGCAGCTCTCTGGCTACTGCCGCAACAATGTCGGATTTCTCTCCCCCATTTTTTGCTCATGTCTAATATCTTTTTATACTTTTTCTTAGGTAGTTTGAGTGACTATAGTCAATAATAGTTTTTGGTATGATAGACAGATGACTAGAATTGTATTTCCATAAGATAAGGCAAAGAAAGGCCATGCTACCTCTATAACACTCTATTCTCTCTTACTCTTATCAGTCTGGCTTGAGCACTTCTGGAAAGCCAGTGGGGTGTCTATGTCCTCTAACAATGGTTTTTGGGAGCACCCCTTCAGGGGCTGAGGCATTTCCCTTAACCCATCAGGAAGTTATCAGGGCTATCACCCCACATATGAGACATACCTGAATATTAATACAAGCACACATACATGTGCATCATCAAGATTTGTCAGAAAAATCAGATGAGCTCATGTTTACAATATACTCTTTTGTCATGCATGACTGATTATATTGTTGCCACTTTCTTCTGTAGTTCTCACTTGTGACATCCTAATATCTTGAAATTTTATTAAATTAGAATGTTCTCCATGAATAGGCTGTGTTTTTGCTTAATTTATGACCATTTCATGGAAATTTAAAATAAACTAGTATTTTGCTTGCCTTTATAATATGTCTTACTTGTGTAATTCAAATAATTACTCCTGGGAAGGCCAAGGTGGTTTGGGGTTTGTTTGTTTGTTTGTTTGTTTGTTTATTAATATATTAGATGCACTTTATTGCTGCCTGATGTGTTTAATTGGAATGCCAATGGATAACATTGGCTGTGAAGAAGGATACAGTGACAAAGAGATTAGTCCAGAGAAGCTATGAGATGAAGCATAAGGAAAACATTATCCTCTTAATCTTGTGCATGAAAGCACTGGATGGATAGATCCTCCTAGTTGAAGAGTGAAATCTTGGACATCCCCAGCAGTTGTAGATACAAAATCCTTGGCTATCAATTTGCATTATAGCCATCTGCTTGGATGGCACTATTCCTGTTTACAAGGTGATGTGAGAGCTAACTAGGCAACAAACACCACTTCAGTTACTAGGCAGCCTTCAGCTCCACAGGAGCCTTTTTTCTGTTGGAAAGAGTATTCCTTTAACCTCCAAATTTCATCACATCAGTCACACCTGCTCATGCCAAAAGTTCAGCATAAAATAACTACTTGTTAGCACTTTTGTAACCCAAAGAGGGAACATGCAAAATACCAAAATGTGTAAGTTACATGAAGTAAATACTTACAGTACCTTTACAAAAAATAAAAAGATAATAAAGGATGTCAGAAAAACAAAATGGAGACAGGCTCATAAAATATTAAATTGGGATTTGGTTTAAGCTTACCTTCTCACATAGGAGCAAGAGCAGAAAATGAAGACTACTGATTGTTCACATGTGACTTCATAGAATTAAAAATCACAGTCATAAAACTACATTTATTCTGAATAGATTTTGTTCTGAGACCATTTCATATTTTCCAATATCATTGTATATTGTCTCAAAAATATTTTAGTTTATTTCTTAAGTGTAATAACGGAAAGCCATTTTAAAGCCTTAAAAATCTAAGTAGAGTAGAAAGAATTACCTAGATCAACACTTTTCACTTAAACAATAAAGCATCCTTAATTTTAAAAAGTGCTTATCTTCTGATTTAGAGAAGCCAGATCATCTGAAGAAACAAACTCTCAACTGAATATTGCAGCAGGTAGATTTTGTTTTTTTATTGAAGTCCTTAGATATGATGTAAGGTTGGAAGTCTGAGGAGTCTTTTTAACACGAGATCTGCTCAAAGCGAAGGATTGTCTTTGAAATAGAATCCATTTGTCACAACGGAGTGTAGTCAAAACCTAAATTGGGATGAACTAATTTAAGAGGTGCTGGAGAGTTTTTGAAAGAAGAGAAATACTACATAGGGAAAAAAGTAACATAAAATTACTTAAAATCTTTGGCTAGATAATAAATGAGAATTAATGTTTGTGTAAAATATTTTTTTCATTTTTGTAATTTGCCAGAAAGATCAGGATCCAAAATTGATCAAATCTTGTTCCTTGTATAATTTTTTCTTTAATTTTGATATGTTGGTAGAACTTGGGTATGACAGATGATATAAAATGGTTTCCTCTTTATCTTTATGAAGATTTTCCTGAACAAAGAGTTGACATTGTAGAGAAAATATTCTAGTTTAAGTTTCTTCAGAAGCCATTTAGTATTTCTTTGCTTGTCTAGCTTTATTCTTTGATATATAGCTCTAAACTAATAGACTAGCATACTTAATTTTTTTTTTAAAAAGTGTAGTAGTATAAAATATGTGTTAATTTCTAATACATGTCTACTGCCATGTTATGAATGTTCAGACTCCCAGCATCTGCTGAACTCATCTCTTTGGATTTCAGCATTATAATTTTTAAATGTAAGATTTTGTTAATAATTGATGATTAATAGTTCCTTGAAACCCAGGAGAAGATTTCACTGTTTGCACAAATTATTCTCTCTTTTTTTTTTTTTTTTT